>CM063505.1:80080582-80128082 GCA_032207245.1 Pardosa pseudoannulata
AATGTATATATTTTCGATGTTTCATAACTATAAATAATTTGGAAAAATCAATCTAGTCAACATCTCCTTAAATTTGAAAAAATAGAAATCATCCATTTCAAATGTTTATGCAATAAAACACTGTGTTTAGTATATATAGCAAACAGCATTAAGTATTTCTTTAGTTTTTCATAGTTTTTTTTTTAAAGTAATGTTTGGAAATTTTTTTCGGATTCAATTAAAAATTAAATAGCAGGAAAAATTTTAAAAATAAACTGTTTAAAAAGTTCAAATAAAATTTTTATTTCGATTTTTTGAAAAATATTCAGCATGATTAATTTAATTATGAGGCAATGTATATATTTTTTAAGTTTCATAACTGTAAATAATTTGGAAAAATCAATCTAGCCAACATCCAATTAAATTTGAAAAAATAAAAATCATCCAGTTGAGATGTTTAACAAACAGCATTACGTATTTCTTTAGTTTTTCATAGTTTTTTTTTCTAAAAGTAATGTTTGGAAATTTTTCTTGAATTCTATTAAAAATTAAATTGCAAGAAACATTTTAAAAAGTAAACAATCTGTTTAAAAAGTTCAAATAAAATTTTTATTTCAATATTTTGAAAAGTATTCAGCATGATTAATTTAATTATGCGGCAATGTATGTATTTTTTAAGTTTCATAACTGTAAATAATTTGAAAAAAATCAATCTAGCCAATATCCCCTTAATTTTGAAAAAATAAAAATTATCCAGTTGAGATGTTTAACAAACAGCATTACGTATTTCTTTAGTTTTTCATAGTTTTTTTTCTAAAAGTAATGTTTGGAAATTTTTCTTCGATTCTATTAAAAATTAAATAGCAAGAATAATTTTAAAAATAAACAAGCTGTTTAAAAACTCAAATAAAATTTTTATTTCGATTTTTGAAAAATATTCAGCATGATTAATTTAAATATGCTGCAATGTATATATTTTCGATGTTTCATAACTGTAAACAATTTGAAAAAATCAATCTAGGTACAATCTCCTTAAATTTGAAAAAATAAAAATCATCCAGTTGAGATGTTTAACAAACAGCATTACGTATTTCTTCAGTTTTTCATAGATTCTTTTTATCTAAAAGTTACGTTGTTTTTCTTAACGTAACTTTTAATTCCAGTAGGCTGAAAGAATCTCGATATGTAAACTTTAATAAAAACGCAACTTTCTCCGACTCGGACCGATTATGCAGATGATAACAATAAGACATCCTCCTAAGTCCTTATATTTAAATATTTTGTATTTTAACTCTTACAATCTATGTCTTCAAATAGGGTCAAATTTTACCCAATGTCAAAAAGAAATTATCATTGTTGACATATTAAAATGTAATTAGAGAGAAAATATCCCAAAACAAGACTAAGGGAAAAAAATTATGGCAAGTATCCGTTTTAAAGAAATAAAATCCAAACAGATAATAAAATGAAAAAACTTCTTGGGAAACGATCTTGCTTGAATGAATAAAATATATTTTTAAGCATTAGAAACTTTTCTAGAAAATCGCTTGAAGGGAGAATTGGATATTTTTTTGTATTTAGAGGAAAGCAAAATGTATTAAAACACAAGAACGTTATTAAAAAGAAATTAATTAATCAATAATATAAATACACATTAAGTTTTAGCTTGATATTATTTATTATTCGTGTAAGAAGAACAGGCTGTAATTTATTTTAATGTACTTAAAAGCGTACAAAATCAATATACTTTAAGAAAATAATTTTTGAAAGAGAAAGTTGTAATCTGTAAAGACTGTTTATTTTTGCGCAAGAAAAAGTATACTTAAATAATGAGACAGATATTTAACATTTACAATATTTTATTGTTTTTTCTTTTTAACAAATAAGCTTGTAGGAAGAATCTGTAAAAGGTTTCCCTTAACCCTTAATTTGGCTAAATCTGGCCGCTATACCTGAGATGTATATTTATAACTACTATATAACATAATTGTCAGTGTTTACCACAGAGAACAATAATTATCTCAAAAATGGAAAATGATATATTCTTTTGTTTATTTTACAGAGATCCTAATGTCTATACAGACATGGAAAAATAACAGAAATTAAAAAAAATATTTGAAAAAGCATCTTGTTAAATAAAGGGTTAATTTTTAATTTTTTACTTGATATAAAAACTTGAAGAAATTTACGTAATCCAGTATTTCAGCATAATTTGAGTTTACCAATGATTGATCATTTCTAACTATGAAAATATATACCAATTAGTTAATTATATGAAAATCAACCAAAGATTGCCTCCTACGTGTGTCAGAAGATATTTTGTAAAGTGATTAAAACTGTCGATACATAATAACTGACAGTAGAATCGCCAAGATCCGCAAAAGAAAAATATTCTTAATTGTATATCAAGCGTTTGTAAACTATCTGCGAATCTACACCGCGAATCTACACTGAGTAAGATTTACGGATGCAAAAATCAGCTGTTTTGGGATGATTATTTCGAGTTTTCGAAACTTGCGCGGCAAACTTTCCCTTCCACAATTAACTGCACGAAGAAGAAAAAAAGAAAGAACGCATGAGAGAAGAAAGAAAAACTAAAAAAGAATAAAAGAGTGACGTCACATAGAGGTTCCCCCACTAGGCAAAGCCCTCGAGTCACGTGACCATCCGCGATCGGAAGCGATGTAGAAAAGGGTTTTCACGGGCTTTAGACTTTCAGTCAGCAGTTTGGCTTTAATACCGATTGTGCCTATATCCGGCTGGGGGTGCAGAGGATTACGCGATCGGCGGATGAAAAAAGGTATGCAGATGATTACTGTGTGACCAACATATAAAGGCGTGGAATTATGTGGACGCCGACAATTTATGAGTGAGCACCCGAGGAAAGAGCATGTTCGCGCTCCCCCCTGTTATCATTGGAAGCTTTAATTAAGGGAATTGGCCGGCATTGTGAATTTGTGCTTGTGAACTCTAACGAACCGTTAATTCTCAATTTGATTTTGGAACAAGAGCGCCTCGTGGATTTAAACTTGTGCTTTTGTGGGCGAACTTTAAATCAAGAGCCCAGCTACACGTCTGATTATTGACAGTATTGCTCTGTAACATCGCTACAGCTGATTGGCTGTTCGGGGGATGAATTTCATGACGCTCGGCTAATGCTTCGAATGTTCTGTCGAACGTTAGTGGCCAGTAGAACATCTTGTGGAGGAATAGCGGGATTGTTTGATTTAACAATGGTGCGTTTGCAAAATGATTAAAGAGCTTTGCTTGGAGAATACGTTCAGTGAGCTACAGGAATTTCAGAACGTTCTTTGGATTTTAAATTGGTAAGGAATTTTATCTAAAGATGAGTATTACAAATACTTCACTTCATATATATTTTTCAAAGTAAAAATGTTTTGTTTATATGTTTCCAGGCCGACATATAAAGGTTAGCATAGAATTCAAACAATTTCTTTTCTTTCTGAACTAAAATGCATTTATTTTGTAAAAACCAAAAATTTTTAAAACTTATCAACTTTGACAGATTTTAAAACGCGCGGGAAAAAATGTAAACAATGAATATGTTTCATGATATCATATTAGTAAAATGATATTACCTTTTATTTTATGTTTTGCATTGAAGTTTTGTTATTTTTTACCCATTATTATCCAAATTAACGGGTAAAACAGTTAACTGCAATGATAATTATACTGAACTTATGATAGTAAACAATCGTCTTAAATAAATGTCTGAAGTCTTACTTAGACGTATTCATTTAGTCAATAAAAATTGTAAAGATTTACTAAAATTATTTTATTACATTACAAACAATTTGATGTTTATATGAAAAAATAACCAATTAAAAAAATTTATTTGGCATATATTATCGGAAATTACTCTTTAAAACTAGTTTCCTAGCAAAACGCTGTTTTTGACAGATGATTACTTTCCAGAAATAATTACGCGAAGTATTACTAAAACCCTCAAAATACTTATTTTACAATAATTATTACTTATATATATTATTTTGCAGTATACCTATTATTTTTATAAGTATTATTTTCCAATAAGTATACAATACTTATTTGTAAACAATGAATATATTTTATGACATCGTGTTAGTAAAAAGAGATTACCTTTTATTTTATGTTTTGCATTGAAGTTTTGTTATTTTTTCCCATTATTATCCAAATTAACGGGTAAAACAGTTAACTGCAATAATAATTATACTGAACTTATGATAGTAAACAATCATCCTAAATAAATGTCTGAAGCCATACTTAGAAATATTCATTTAGTCAATAAAAATTGTGAAGATTTCTAAAAACATTTTATTACATTTCAAAGCAATTCGATGTTTATATGAAAATATAACCAATTAAAAAATATTTGGCATAGATTATCGGGAATTACTCTTTAAAACTAGTTTCCTAGCAAAACGCTATTTTTGGCAGATGATTACTTGCAAGAAATAATTATTCGAAAATTCTAAACCCTTCAAAATACTTATTTTTAATTTGTTTATATTAAAATTGTTTTACAAAAAATATTAATAATAAAAAGTGATGAAAATAAATGGCTATTATCCCGAAATTCAATGTATAAAATCTCATACTGATATTATAAGATTTTCAAATTTCAAACGTATTTATTCTTAATTTTACATACACTGTCCATATTTTCATATAGTAAAAATATACTTGCTTGTGTGTTTGTCGTAAAGTAAACAACAAAAATGTTTTAATTACACGTGTCCACGGAACAACATATTTATACATATATAACTACTCTATATACACATATATGCATATATATATATATATATATATATATATATATATATATATATATATATATATATATATATATATACATATATATATATATATATGTATATATATATATACATATATATATATGTATATGTATATATATATATATATATATATATATATATATATATATATATATATATATATATATATATATATATATAATATCTGAGTGTGTATATAATGTGTATGTAAAGTTACTCTTAAAAACTAGTTTAAAAGCAGAAAACGCTTCATGATATATAATTTTTAGCTAGTAATAATTATCCAAAAGTGGCAAATGTAAAGTTACTCTTTAAAACTAGTTTAAAAGCAGAAAATGATTCATGATATATAATTTTTAATTACTAATAATTATTCAAAAGTAGTAAATGTAAAGTTACTCTTTAAAACTAGTTTAAAAGCAGAAAACGCTTCATGATATATAATTTTTAGGTAGCAATAATTATTCAAAAGTACTAAATGTAAAGTTACTCTTTAAAACTAGTTTAAAAGCAGAAAACGCTTCATGATATATAATTTTAAGAAGTAATAATTATCCAAAAGTAGAAAATACCGCTAGACAGTTTTATTTTTTTATATTTCTTCTGTAATTGGGTTTTATCCAACATATTTTATAAAAAAAGAATAAAAAATGATGAAAATGAATGAATGTAGCTACTGACTCAACGTGTAAAATACTCATCCTCATATTTTGGCAAGGATACGAAATCATCAACTATACGTCTGCTGAGAGAAGAGAAAAAAAATATGTTTATACATAACGTGTAAGTTTTCTGAACTTGATAGCTTTCTTGAACTCAAGCTTGTCCGTTTCGTAGATCGCATAAACTAAGTAGGAAAAAAAACAGAAGTTATACACAAACTGAGGTTAGAAAAAAGTTGCGATCATTCGCCAAAAAAATATTACTGTTGATAATGCACAAAAGGAAAAAAATAAATCTTTACAGTTTTTGTGGATAATTTTTTTTTAAATAGCTTCGTTGAAATAGTTTTTATAATGTTTAATGGTGTAGTTTTTACTTGTATAATGGATTATATTTTTATTATACGTTCTCAGTTTCTTTGGCATTAGTTAGAAAACTAAGTTAACCCATCATTGAAAAATATACATAAAAATTACAGAATAATTAATTGAATAATTAATTTTTTTCTCTCCATTTATAAAAAAATTACTTATTTTTTTTTCAATTTATTATTATAGTTTAGTTATGAATGACAGTAAAACTACAAGTTACGAAAACTCCTTTCATTAAAAGATACGATTAAATTTAAACATTTTAACTGAGTCGTATATAAAACATATTTTACGTTGTTGTACACTTAATGTCATTATGTAAAATACGTTTACAGTGTAAAGTATATAAACGTTGAAATATCTCAACTTATAACTGTTCTCTTTTTTTACAATATTTTACTTAGATTAGTCTAAAGCACATAAATATTTTTGTGTTTTAAAATAATTATTGGAGCACTTTCCTTAGTGTAAACATCATGTTTAATTATATATATATATATATATATATATATATATATATATATATATATATATATATATATATATATATATATATATATATATATATATATATATATATATATATATATATATATATGTTGCAGATTTAATAAAATTAAATTTGGTACAGTTTTTACTCGGATTATCCTTTAAAACTAACTTACTAGGAAAACACCATTCGTGATAGATAATTACGAATCCAACATAATTATTCAAATATACTGTACTACACCAAGAAATCTTCATTACAAACGATGTTTAAATGCATACAATTTTAGTAGCCTTTATAAAGGAAATTTATTTTGTTTACTTATACATGTATTTTTATAAAATAAGATATGTTTACTCAGTGACTATAAAATGTCAACAAACTTGCTGTATCACACGATTCTCTACTTTATATTATCACAATATTTTACTTAGGACAATTCAGTGCAGAGTTATAATATTGTAATATGATAAAAATATAATTGTTTATGGAATTGTTTATACGATAAAACTATAATTCTTATATAAATAATTTACTGTAGTTACACATACATATATGAATATGTATACTTAATACTAATTTTAATAACCGTTTTCTACGGGAATAATTTTTAAAGTTAACTGACTAGAATTATTAAGAAAACGTGCTGTTGACACATTATTATCCAAACATTCTAAACTAAATAAATGAATGAAAACAAAATAATGTTTAAATAAGTAACATTTTTAGTTGAAATAAATCACAATGTACTAAATTTTGCATGCATTGTCACCACTTAAAATGTTTGTTTATTTTCTGTATGAACTGTCACCTAACATAATTGTTTCTCAACTCATAATTTTCTGACTTACGAGTACATTGTTGAAATGCATTACTTCGTGAGAAAGTAATGCAAGTAATTTTTTTTCATTTGATAAAAATATATTTGTTGATATATCTTCCAAAATGTAAATAATACATCACAAGCATTATATATATATATATATATATATATATATATATATATATATATATATATATATATATATATATACATATATATATATATATATATATATATATATATAATATATATATATATATATATATATATATTCAAGTAATTCAATTCAAGTGGACAGAAAATGAAAGCAAGCGAAATTTTCGAAAGGTCTTTAGTAATTTGGGATACTAATTTCTCCCTGGTTAGCATCTGTCAAGAACAGTGCTGTGCTAGTAAACTAGTTTTAAAGGGTAATCCCGGTGACAACGATGCCAAAATTAATTTATTAAAACCCTTATATATATATATATATATATATATATATATATATATATATATATAGGTGTGTGTATATGTATATATACTTAGTAGTATATTAAGTTTCTCAAAAAAAATTTTTTTGTTTTGTTTTTCGAAATATAATTTTTTTTGTTACTATTGTAGTATATTTGCCTCCTAAACTCACATAATGACCGAATAACTTTGAATTTAATGTAAAAACTTTTATTAGTATATGATGTGGCTTATGATACATTATGCAAATAAATTCTCCCAATTACATTTATTTGTGCAAATGTTTGTATATATAATGATGCACGTTGTTTTTTAAGTACCTAATATATTTTATTTACATTAATTTAAACTTGAGAAGAGTTAAAGTTTCAAACAAAAAAATTACACTACTTTTATAGGATTATTTGCTGTCTTTAAAGGAACATAATGCAGAAAATGCTATTTAAACTAACGCTTTTAATTCGTAGAATTGCATCTTAAAATTTATTATTTTTTACACACGAAAAGAATAAATTGTTTTACGATACATTACTCAAATAAAGCTCATCATCTTTTAGCACATTTAAAATTAATAATTTTGATTGCATTGAAAGATATAATTCCAGAATATATAAACACATTCTTAAACACAATGGAAAATAAAAGCTTTTCATCGTTGTTAATCGGTGAAGAATTTATTTTCTAAAACAATTTACGTCATCAGATCTACAAATAAGTGTATTTCCAATCTTAAAAATATACGAAATGCGTACATTTTTTTCCCGTCTAGAAATTGCATCTTTGCATGCTCGTAGGTTTGGCTGCATTCCAATATTAGGTATGCGACAGCATATTAAAATAATGTTTCAAACATTTTGTTTTCTTTTCCCGTTTATTGCTTTATATATTGTTCAGTCGTAACAATATATAAAGTACTTAAAAACTGGAGATACATGCTCAGAATTCTTATTGCTTTTTGTTTTCATGTTTAGTGATAACATATATACATTTTATTTGTCGGTTAAATTATTCTATTCTAAATAAAAGACATTTAATACAACATGAACAATAAATATTGTCTATGAAAATTTTATTTCTACGTTTCTTTTTTTTATTTCAGTTTTTATAACAAAGTAAAAATATATTTTATTTTCTAAAAAATTCCATTCGAAATAGAAATTTATCTATTCAATCATCACATTTAGTAGAAATTAAAATTTGATCAGAAGTACTGTTATTTCTTCCTCGAAGTACATTTAAATATGATTTTTAAAATTTAATATTTATCAAAAGAATCTGCTAATATTTTTTTCATTAACTTATAATGAAATGTTTCGAAATATTTTATTCGGTTTTCAAGTCGAAGAAAACCATTTTAAAGACTTTTAATATTAACGAAAAAATTGTCAACCATTTAACACACACATTCAGATTTCAGCTATTTTGTGCACATAACTCTCACTGTCCTATTGATTTTGGATATTTTTTCTATTTTAAAAATACTCTGAATATATTATCATAAGAAACGTATTATATGAGAAATTGAAATATATTTATAAAGAAATTTTAACTTAGTATGAATTAATATTTAATGAAAATTATCAGAAAACTATGTTTCAAAGAAAAAAAATCCAAATAAATTTATATTAAAGTAAACGAATAAATTTTTAATATATAATTTTAAATAGACTTGAGTAAAAACTTTCCCAAAATATTTACAGAGATTTAAAAATATCATTTATTTGTAAATATCATAGTTTAGTAAAATTTGCTTTGATTAGGTACCTTATAAAGCAAGAGTTTATGAAAGGAGAAAATTTTTCCCAGTTTTTTTCTTCCTGGTATGCTTTTTGTTCACTCCTGTAAACCTTATGAATTTTTAATTTTTTGTGATTTTTCATACACAGCAGAACAGACTACAAACGTGTATAAACGGGAAATGTGTTAGAATTTTACTCAAGTTTGAAGTTTAATGCAGAGAGATAAAATTTAACCTCGAGTGACAGTATGGCTTTGAACGAAAAATGTTAAGCAATTGAAACCTAGCTTCTCTATATTGCGACAATTTAAAAACAGTTTATAAAACATTTATGTTTTCTTGGAAATTTTTTTCCCTTCTAGGGAATATAAATGGCAAAACTAAAAACAATCATCCAAATTAATTATTAATTATTTTCTGAGCAGATACATATACATAAATCAGAAGGAATATCTAAATCAATTATAAAACTTAATTTCAGAGTATTGCCTTTGTTTGAGATAGAAAATAAATCGGTTTTCACTAATTTTTTCTTTTTATTATTGACATTCTGTGATGTTTAATATGTTATAAACATGAACCACTGAGTATTCATTATACATCCCACTACGTAAACACGCGATGTTTTATTAGCACGGTAAAAATCAAAATTAACTTTGCTATTCTATAAACAAATCATTTCTTTTTTCGACATTAAAGGATGACTATTTTTAATTCCTTTTATCTTGTGAATCCGATAGGATGTTAATTTTTTTATTTTATGTTGTTACTGTAAGTTTCCGGTAACAAAATAAGCCGAACTGTTGCCCAAAAGGTTAGGGAGCTGATCTTCTTACCGGAGTTCGAGGTTCGAATCCCACTGTGGCGTCGATGTTCGTAGCCGTTCAGAATCGGCTTTAAGAAGTAGGCATCAGCCTCAGTAGCCGTCGTGTTGAAAAAAAAGGGTACCCTACTGCTCCAAAACCAAACCAACTAAACCAGTAACAATATAAAGTTTGAGACACATATTTTACTATCATTTAATAAAAGAAAAATAGCTTATTAATGTTATATGTGTTATAGTTTGTGAATAATAAATTGTAAAAAGAATTTTGCTCACTTATCACACTAAGAAAATTTTTATTTACTGAGAAGAGGAAAAGAGTAATGATCTGTTTTTATCATTGATTCCTATAAACCAAAAATTTAATTTATTTTCTCGTTTATTACTCATATGAACAGTACGAATAGCTACAACAATTATTAAGATTCATATTACAGTCCTGCGTTTACCTAAGATAACACATAAATATGTTACCAAGAAAGTCTTCTTTTTTTCAGTACCATTCGATGATGTTGAAAATTACAAGTTTGGATTAGGGTAATCATTAAAACATATTCAGTAGAAATGACATTAATAGGTTAACTTTTGCTGAAATATAAACACGATTATTCAACTTACATCATTATCAATTGACGTTTTTTGTCAATTTTCATTAAAAAATACACGAAATTTATCTCAACGTGCATTGATTTCCAGTATATAAACAAACAAGCATGCAATTATTTTCTTGTTGATACAATTATTTATAGTATTTGCTCATTTATGGGTACAATATTTATGTTTAAATTTCTGTTGATTATTTTCACGTTTCAACCTTTTAATAATGAACAGAAATTTGTTACCATATCAATGGATATATATAAAAAGATTTATTTGTTTTCTAATTCTGGATAAACGAGATTTCCTTTATAATTATTGTTTTATTTAATATGGTATTTAACAAAGTCTTAACTTCGTGTTTCATAACAGTAAACTTTTCTGGCATGTTTTTTAAACTTATGCTTATTTTGTGTGAATCAAAAAAAAATGATTAGTTATTTAACGCTATAATCAACGGATCTTGCTACGAAACTGAACTCAAACTGCTTAATTTTATCCAATTTGAAAATAAAACATCTTCATTTATTTTCTTTTACCATAAGAAAATTTGTACTCGTTAAAATGTAAAGAGCGATGATTAGTTTGTAAATTTGATTTGTTTCAATGAACCGTAAAAATTACTATTTCGTATTTTCCCGTATTTAAGTGTGTAACATTGAGTAATCTTAGACCTTCAATTAACCACTTGCGGTTTTATTCACATGGTATAAAACACAACAAATTAGCTGTGTTATGTTTAGGAGAAATAATTTATTTTTTTTTAACAGGATATATTTTAATTTTACTTTTCTTCCTTTTTGATTAAACAGGATGTTCAGTTATCTTTTATGCCGTTACTCTATGCGTCCGGTAACTACGTATAATTCGAGGAATTTTTTTAAAATTTCATTTGAATCTAAGGTATATTCATTTACTTCCCTTTTCAAATTAAAATAATGGTTATGGAATAACAAGGGAACAGCAGTGATTAGGAGCGTTTCAACAAATCCTATAAAGTTAGTTTATTTTCCCAATATATTACTGGTATAAACAGCTGATTAACCATTACAGATCTAAGTAAGTAGATAATTACTACTTTAAACTTCTGTTGATTATTTTCACGTTTCAACCCTTCTATAATGAACGAAAATTTGTTGATATATCAATTCATGTATATAAAAAGATTTATTTGTTTTCGAATGCAGGCTAAACGTGATTTCCTTTATAATTGTTGATTTATTTAATATGGTATGTAACTCTAAGTCTTTAGTCTTTTACGTTTTACAACAGTAATGTTTTCTGGCATGTTTTTTAAACTCATGTTTATTTTGAGTGAATAAAAAAAAAATGATTAGTTATTTTACTCTATAATCAACGGATTTTGTTACAAAACAGAACTCAAAAGGCTTAATTTTATCCAATTTACATATAAAACATCTACATTTATTTTCTTTTCCCATAAAGAAATATTTACTCGTTAAAATGTGAATAGCAATGATCAGTTTGTAACTTTGATTTGTTTCAATGAACCGTAAAAATTACTATTTCGTTTTTTTCCCGAATATAAGTGTGTAACATTGAGTATTCTTAGACCTTCAATTAATCACTTGCTGTTTTATTCACATGGTATAAAACACAACAAATTAGCTGTATTATGTTTAAGTGAAATAATTTATTTTTTCATTCCAAGATATTTTTTTACTGTTCTCCAATTTTGATTAAACATGATGTTCAGTTATCTTTTATGCCGTTACTCTATGCGTCCGGTAACTACGTATAATTCGAGGATTTTTTTTTAAATTTCATTTGAATCTAAGTTATATTCATTTACTTCCCTTTTCAAATTAAAAGAAAATGGGTATGAAATAAGAAGGGAACATAAGTGATTAGAAGCGTTACAACAACCCCTTTAAAGTTAGTTTATATTTTCAGTATATTACTGGTATAAACCGCTGATTAACCATCAGAGGTCTCGGTAAGTAGATAATTGTTGCTTTAACATTGTATAAACAAAACAGATTGATTGTAAGTTTTAGAAAAAAAAACAATCTATGTGTGTTATAACATAACATTTTAAATTACCATTTACTTTGTGAATATCAGCATGATGTTTACATTTTGTTTACGATAATAATCGATACTTCTGATAACAACGTAAAAACAAAGTAATGTTTTTAGAGTTTAAACAGAACTGCCTTCAGATAGTCAGTTTAAACAGATAATGCTTTCTTTTTCGTCTTATTCCACATTGTTTTTTTGTATTTTTTGCTTGTTCAGAAGAAGAAAAGAGTAATAATCAGTTTTTATCTTTGATCCCTTTCTATAAACCATGATATTTAACAGAATGATTAGCTGGTAACATCAATCTCTTCAAATAAACCGAAATTCGTTAGTTTATTTTTGTTGTATATTACAAGTATGAGTCACTGAATATTAATATATACCGCTACCTAAATACAATCTTCTTTATTAAATATTGTAAAAAAATAGTAAATTGCAAATTTGCTCTCTTAAGTTTAAGTAATCTCTTTTTCATTATAATATAACTTTTAAAATTTCCTTTTATTTTGTGCTGACAAATTTTTATTTTATGCTGATAATCGATTAAATCTGATGAAGGAGAATCAATGAGAAAAATAATGACGAAAATTGAATGGAAAATATCTTTATTTTACCTCCATTTCCACCTTAAGTATTTTGTTACTCATCAAGAAGTAAATGATGATGATCAGTTTGTAACTTTGATCTGTTTCAATGGACCGTAAAAACTAATTTATTATTCCGTATATTACGAGTATGAACCACTGAGTATCCATTACACATCCCGCTACATAAATACTAGCTGGTAACACAAGACAATATTCAGTTTTTATCTTTGATCCCTTTCTATAAACCATGAAATTCAACAGAATGATCAGCTGGTAACATCAATCTTTTCAAATAAACTTAAAAACATAAGTTTATTTTTGTTGTATATTACAAGTATGAGTCAATGAATATTCATAACATATACTGCTACCTAAATACACGTTTCTTTATTTAACATGGTCTAAACATTGTAAACTGCAAATTTACTCTCTTAAGTTTAAGTAACTTCTTTTTTATTATAATATAACTTTTAAAATTTCCTTTTATTTTGTGTGGACAATTTTTTATTTTATGCTGATAATCAATGCATCTGATGAAGAGAATTAATGAGAAAAATAATGACGTAAATTGTATGGGAAATATCTTTATTTTACCTCCATTTCTACCTTAAGTATTTTGTTACTCATCAAGAAGTAAATGGTGATGATCAGTTTGTAACTTTGATCTGTTTCAATGAACCGTAAAAACTAATTTATTATTCCGTATATTACAAGTATGAACCACTGAGTATCCATTACACATCCCGCTACATAAATACTAGCTGGTAACACAAGACATTTTCTGTTAACCCTCTGCAGTTTTCGTCGTCACGTAGGCTGTTCATTGCTCTTTTTTTTTCTTTCTCTTTCTCTCTTACCTTTCTTTCGTTCTTTTTCCCCCTCTCTCTTCTTTTTATTTTGGCTATACCTCCCGCCCGCCGCATCTACACCTTGTTTGCCGTTTGCCGCACGAACGGCCAGTATTCTTTCAGCTGGGTTCATTTGCGAGTTGAGCTTCGAAGTGGAGATTATGAAGGGTGCCAAGAGGTGAGATTTTTATTTTCTTTTTTTTTCCTCTTTTTTTTTTTGCTTCTCTCCTTCCTTTTGCTTCTTCATTTATGGTTTATTTTTTTTCCTCCCTTGCCTTCCGTTGCGAGCAGCAGGAATTAGTGATGCGCTCTTGGAGGTTTTAATTCTACATCAAGACAATGGACAGGAAAGCAAAATTATTTCGATCAGTCCTGATGGGTATAAGGGGGAAAGGGGAAACGAGCGTTTAGGCTCTTTTCAGATGTGACAAAATAAATGCCATTATTTTAAGAGGTCAATTGAAAGAAGTAGAAACTCAAATTTTATCTCTTCCGTCTACAACGGAAAGTGTGCACAAGCCTTTGTACTAGTGGTAAAAACAAGTTGTTAGTTCACAGTGGTTAGGCTGCCGATCTCCGGTACGAACATCAATGTCACAGTGGATTCTAATCCCACTGTAGCATTGATTTTCGTAACCGTTAGGAATAGGCTTTAAGCAGTATGTTCCGGTCTCATTAACCCTCATGTTGAAAAAAAAATAGACCTTATAACTTCAAACCAAAGTTGCTTTCAAATTTGCTTAAAAGTTTTCAGTAGAAATTTTCATGGAAAACAGTTGTAAAATGACACTTTATGCTGTTATGTTACCTCAGTCATCAGTTGATAGATATAAGACTTTTTTCTATTATTCGATTCACCTAGAAATTTTATGCTCGTTCAGTTGTTTGTTCGAAATGAGTGTCCATAACCTATCCCAGATATTTAAAATGTTTAAGTTGTGATCAGTGGAATTTTATTTTGTTGTCGACATATTGTATTGTTTTGATATTTTCCCCCATATTAAGCCCCGTTACCAAAAGAATGGATTAGTGATTAGCTCATGGAAGTTATAAATCTACATCAAGTCAATGGACAGGAAAGCAAAATTATTTCGATCAGTCCTGATGGGTATAAGGGGGAAAGGAGAAACGAGCGTTTAGGCTCTTTTCAGATGTGACAAGATAAAGGGCTTTATTTTAAGAGGTCAATTGAAAGAAACAGAATCTCAAATTTTATCTCTTCCGTCTACCACGGAAAGTGTGCACAGGCCATTGTACTAGTGGTGAAAACAATTTGTTAGTTCACAGTGGTTAGGCCGCTGTTCTTCGGTACAAATATCAATGCCACAGTAGGTTCTAATCCTAATGTGACATTTATGTTCGTAACCGTTCAAAATAGGCTTTAAGCAGTCAGTCCCAGTCTTATTAGCCGTTGTGTTGAAAAAAAAAATAGACCTTATCGCTTCAAACGAAACTAGCTTTCAAATAGGCTTAAAAGTTTGCAGTGGAAATAGGAGTTGGTAGATATAGGACTTTTTTTTCTATTATTTTATTTTCCTAGATTCCGAATGATAAGGCCGCTGATCTTCGGTACCGGAGTTCATGGGCTCGAATTCCACTGTGGCATAGATGTTCGTAACCGTTCGGAATATGATTTAAACAGTAGGTCCCGGTCTCATTAGCCCTCGTGTTAAAAAATATAGACCGCATCGCTTCAAACCAAATTTGCTTTCAGATTTGCTTAAAATTGTGCGGTGAAAATTTTCATGGAAAACAGCTGTAAAATGACACTTCATGTTGTTATGTTACCGCAGATATCAGTTGTATATATAGGACTTTTTTCTATTATTCGATTTTCCTAGAAATTTTGTTCTCTTTCACTTGTTTGCTTGAAATGAGTGTCCATTACCTTTCACAAATATTTAAAATGTTTAAGTTATGATCAGTAGAATTTTATTTTAATGTCGACTCATAGTATTGTTTTGATATTTTCCCCTCTTTTAATCCCCGTTACCATAGAATGGATTAGTGATGAGCTCATGGAAGTTATAATTCTACATCAATTCAATGGACAGGAAAGCAAAATTAATTCGATCAGTCCTGATAGGTGTGAGGGTGAAAAGGGAAACGAGGCTCTTTTCAGTTCTATAAGATAAATGCAATTTTTTAAGAGGTCATTTGATAGAAGTAGAATCTCAAATGTTATGTATTCCATCTTCCACGGAAAGTGTGCACAAGCCTTTGTACAAGTAGTTGAAAAAAGTTGTTAGTTCACAAAGGTTAGACCTCTGGTCTTCGGTACGAACACCAATGCCACAGTGGGTTCTAATCCCACTATGGCATTTATGTTCGTTACCGTTCATAATAGGCTTTAAGCAGTAGGTCGCAGTCTTATTAGCCCTCGTATTGAAAAAAAAATAGAACGTATCGCTTCAAGCCAAATTAGCTTTCAAATATGCTTAAAAGTTTGCAGTGGAAATTTTCATGGAAAACAGCTTTAAAATGACACTTTATGCTGTTATGTTACCGCAGACATCAGTTGGTAGATATAGGACATTTTTCTATTATTCTATTCTCCTATATTCCGAATGGTAAGGCCGCTGATCTTCGGTACAGGAGTTCATGGGCTCGAATTCCACTATGGCATAGATGTTAGTAACGTTCGGAATAGGCTTTAAACAGTAGGTCCCGGTCTCATTAGCCCTCGTGTTGAAAAAATAGACCGCATCGCTTCAAACCAATCTTGCTTTCAGATTTGCTTAAAATTGTGCAGTGAAAATTTTCATGGAAAACAGCTTTAAAATGACACTTTATGTTGTTATGTTACCGCAGACATCAATTAGTAGATATAGGACTTTTTTCTATTATTCGATTTTCCTAGAAATTTTGTGCTAGGTCACTTGTTTGTTCGAAATGAGTGTCCGTTACCTTTCACAGATATTTAAAATTTTTAAATTATGACCAGTAGAATTTCATTTTGTTGTCGATATATAGTATTACTTTCATATTTGTCCCTTTATAAAGCCCCGTTACCAGAAGAATGAATTAGTGATGTGCTCTTGGAAGTTACAATTCTACCTCAGAACAATAGACAGGAAAGCAAAATTGTTTCGATCTGTGCTGATGGATAAACAAGGTTAGAGGGCGTGAACGACGATTTAGTCTCTTTTGAAATGGGACAAGATAATGTTATTATTTTAAGAGGTCAATTAATGGAAGTGAAGTTTTTTTTTTCTAGTTTCGTCCTGCCTAGGAAGTGCACATATACTTTTGTGTATCTCTGAGTTTGCGCATCGATACAAAACTACGTGAAGGATACAGTAAAAATAACAAGTTGCAGTTATCTTTTACCTGTGCTTAAACTGTAAAATACTGCAGTATTAGGTTTTATGACAATAACTTTATATAGCTGTAAAATTCCACTAGACTTACTTTGCTATTATCTTTAGAAGTTAGCAAATAGGTACACGGTTTTTTCTCTTATAATTCGATTCTTTCAGGAACTCTGTATTGATTCATGCGTTTTATCAAATCAAATATCTGTTAGTTTTAGTAATAATCTAAATGGTGTAATTACTTCTTACAAAAAGTAGAATTTATCCTTATTATTGGCATTTACCGTGATCTTCAAATTGGATGCCATAGAGTGCCACGAGTAAATTTTAAAAAGTAAAATAAATGCAGCATAAATTGTAGTTATAAACTCATAAGCTGAACATATAGTTATCTTGACCGGTATGAAACAAGATGTGTGTTGGCGGTTAACATTTGTGCAAGCTGGGCTTTATCGTTATGTTAATGATTGTTGTGGTATTAGTGTCTTCTGTTACTTCTAGTTTAGTGACTTCTGTTACTAGTGTATCCATTATTTATTTAATTTGGTTTAGGGTAACTTATTTATTTGAAAAACCTTTTTTCCCAAACGTGACACAAAAATGAAATATCCGAAGACGCTGAATACCGAATACGAAATAATACTGATAACATCCATAGATCTTTATTTCAGTTATTTGTGTTAAAATATACAAATTCTATTCGCTACACCTTAGCTTGTATTACGCGATGGCAAAAGCAGAACGAGTTATGTTAGTATTTAGGTATATTAGATAACATTATGCAAATTTTAGATTCCGCAGCATCATTGTTCTTTATTTATAATACTACTTCAAGCACCTGTTTAATGTAAATAACAATTATACTATTGGAGAAAGGTTTCATCAAAAGGTCATTTAGCTGCAAGAATGCCATGAGTCTTAAAAGTTTGTAGACCTCTGACATATAGTATTAATTTAATGCTATTTATACTATGAAATATAAGATGATTTGATTATTTTTCATATTTTAGATCATAAATACAATGCTTTAATTTTCATATCTAAAATATAATAGCCCAAACTATGAATGCAAGTTTTAGAACTTCTTTTCAAATGGTAATTATTATTTTATCATATTGAGGAATTAATTTTATTATCGTTTTATATCGTCTATGTCTTTTTAACTTTTTATAATAGCTCCATATTGAGAATCCAATTAAATTTAATGGTATATGTTAAAAAAAACCTGAAGTAGTTCAATGCACAATGAATACAAATGTGGGAAAAGCGCTGTTATATGCCTATAAATTAATTTTGCTTTTCATTGTAGCCTATGAGGCTCGTAACTTATGAAATGTTCCTCATTTAACTACTATTAATTTTATTGACTAAATAAATAATTTTTGTAAATTATATTAAAAGCATCATTAAGCATATTAAACCATTAGTACGAATAGAAATTTTCATTTGCTTCAATAAATGCTCGCTTCTATTCAAGCCATTGAAACACAACTCGACTTTCCTTACAATTAATAATGTTCGCTATTAAATTTTTCTACTTGGTAGAAGTGGTTTAATTTTAAAGAATGCTCTAAAAGGCATTTATTTTCCGTTACTACTATTCAACCGGCATATCAATGCGAAGTTAAAATCCGTTAAAGAAAATTTTCCTTTAATTAATAAAACAGAAAATTTCCGTTATTCAAGCATTGGCATCACATTGAGAAAACCGATCTCACTGACACTCTCTCTATCTGTTAAACCGAGTACTTTCTCATTCTGTCTCTCTTCCTCACTGCTGCAAAATCATCGACTAACTGATGTGGTTGCCGTTATTCATCTGCTCTGTGCCTCTCCCCCCCATTCACTTGCTTTGAAATCCTTTTCTCTGGAAGCACTCGATACCTCAGAATCGCCCGCGTGTCAGGCATTTGCTAAATAGATTCCTGAAATCTTTGGAATTTGGGACAGTTAGGTGAGAATATTGTGGGGAGGTATTCCCGTTGCTTTCAATAGTAGCTGGAACGTTTAGAATGGAATAGAAACTTTGCCGTGTATGTAGGCATTGTTGAGGTATATCGCGTTAATGTGGGTTTTATTCCAGCGAGGGTCGTTTATATAAGAGCCTAGAGGATGAATTACTGATTAAGAATTTATAGGGGATAAAATTGGCATAAAAAAATACACATCGTGTTTGGTGTTGTTGATATTTCAAAAGATGAAATACAGTTTTTAGTACATTACACTCGTGTTTTCTAAGCTGCCATTTCAAATGGATTAATTACAAATTTTAATACCAAAGGTTATAAGTATAGTTAACTGAAAATATGCATTGAAAATTATTGACTTATTTGCATGACATCCCTATTCTTTAAACTAGTAATTTTGAAATTATATTACAGGGTGGCCAAGCTCCTTGATAGTCCGAGCCATTTTTCAAAATTTGAAATTTTTCACAAGTCGCAATTAAATACGTATTTAAAAGGTGTTAAAATTTTTTTACAGAAATTTTACTGATAGAATGCCATTTGGAAATTCTTCGTCCTTTAATTTTTCAAGGAAATTTTTGAATTGTCGATGATTTTTTTTGCTTTGGTGCGAATGTAATTTACAATGTGTTACATTGTTTTCATAACATCAGGATATTTTAAATATTTTGTAACGAGATTTTTTCGGTGAATTATGTAGTGAATCAGTATGAATTGTGGAATTTGAGAATCATCTCTTAAAAGTCCAGTAAGACCGATTTTTTTTTACCCAACATTGCCGGAGCTCCATCAGTTGTAATAATTTTTTTTAAATATAATAACACAAAAATGAAAAGGGAACTCGAGTACATTTATCGAGAGCCACAAATAATCCTTCAAAGACCTGCATGTGGTTCTCGAGCCGCAAGTTTGCCACCCCTGTTATATTATAAAATTTATCGAGTTTGCAGTTCCATATCATATATTCTACGTAATTGAAAAATCAATATATTATTATGATTTCTTGCTGTAACAATGTATCATAGTATAAGATGAATTTGTATGTTGTTCCGGCATTTGCCATTAAGAAGTCAATGACAAGGCATCACGACAGTAAGTCTGCCGTACAAAGACACAATGATAGTTCTGACAAAGCAAAGGAAGTGCCCGCTACTTTCGACAGAATCCTAGCAGAAATTTTACTCTTTATTTATTTTTCATTGATTTATTTTAAACGTATCCTCATGCTATTACCCAAATACGTGGTCGAGGAGTGTAAAATCGTGAATTCTTTGTTCCTCTATATTTTTGTCACTTATTTTATTAATTAACAGAATATTTCGTGATACAAAATTTGACCATTTCTTTTTTGTCAGTGTTTAGTTAATTTATAACAGTAAATATAATTCAAATTAAGCCCTAACTCCAAATACATAAGGAGAACCTGTTCATATATTTATAAAATAATCTGTTTGGAAAGGTTGAAAAGTCAATTATGAATTTTAAGTACTTATTTGCTGTTTGGTCAGTGAAGTGCCAAAACCTTGTGATCATCGGTTTGTGTTCTTTAGTGTTACACATTATTTTCTTAATGGTTTACAGATATTTTATTTTGCCAATATATATATATATATATATATATATATATATATATATATATATATATATATATATATATATATATAGCTTCTCCTTTTTTAAGAGCTACAAAATACTTTCAGATTTTCCTTATATACATTTGGAATTTTTTAAGCTAATTCCTCTGTAGTATTGACTACGAAATTTTACATATTGTTTTTTACTGCACAAGTCCCCGATACTGGAAAGTGTAAGTTTAAGGATGTTCTTTACAAGGCCAAAGTTAGTGAACAAATCATCATATATTTATTAGAATGTAAACAAATATCTAAACTCTAAAGTTCTCGTAATGTGGTGACACTTAGGATTATATAATAGCCTACGAGATGGGCCTTAGACTGTAGGTTTAGAATTTATATTAGTTGGCTTAATAATATTCGTCTTTCTCCCTGGGACATTTTAGAAGGTTAGATTCAGCATAAACAGAAATCCAAAATTACTTCAATTGTTTGTTTTCTTTCATAATAGCAATCTTAAGTTTTCTTGATTGTAAAATTTTGGCTGATCGCTTTCTCTAAGTTCATAAACCACCGGTTAGTAACCACTAAATATTGTTGAATTGTATCCGTTTGAATTATATTAACATTTGTCAGGCTATGCTACAGATAGATAAACAGGCTGAAAATATACTTTTTTTCTTTCAGAATAAGTGTTGGAAGACGAAAAAAAAAGAAAAAAACTGTCATTTTAAATTTCATTGGTTGTAAAATTTTGGCTGATTGTTTTTTCGAAGTCCACAAACTACCACTTAGTAGCCAGTGGTCTAGATATTGCCGTAAATAGCCGTTTGGTAGACTCCGTAGAAGATAGATGGGAATCCCAAAAACTCACTTCTTCAGTTTTAAAATTATAAATAGAAATCCAAAATTACTTCAATTGTTTATTTTTCTTCATAATAGCAATTATAAATTTTCTTGATTGTAAAATTTTGGCTAATCGCTTTCTCTAAGTTCACAAATTGCCGGATAATAACCACTAAATGTTGGCCCGGAAATTCCGTTTGAAGTATATTAACATTTGTCAGGCTATATTACAGATAGATCAACAGGCTAAAAATCTACTTTTTTTATTTTCAGAATAAGTGTTTGAAGCATAAAAAATAAACAAAATAGTCATTTTAAATTTTTTTGGTTGTACAATTTTGGATGATTGCTTTCTCCAAGTCCACAAACTACCACTTAGTAACGACTGGTCAAGATATTGAAGTAAATAGCCGTTTGAAATGTATTGACATTTTGTAGACTCCGTAGCAGATGGATGGGAATCCCAAAAACTCACTTCTTTACTTTTAAAATTAGTGCTGGAAGGCGAGAGAAAGAGCAGAGGATTTCCTCCGCGCCTATCTATTAAACTAAACGCTTTCCTCACATTCTGCCAGTGCAGAGAAGTGATGCGAAATCCTCACCCGATACTGCCCTCTTTTCATCTGCATGCCTCCCAGATGACTCCCACCCATTTCCTTTTGAAATCCTTTTCTGGCAGCTCTCATACCGTGGAATCGCCGTGTTAGACATTTACTAAATAGATTCCTAAAATCTTTGAAATTCGAGACAGTCAGGTACTGGCGGGGATATTGCAACCGAGATATTCGCCAGCCCGTGAATGGGGAGGTGTATATTGGAATAGAAACATTTCACTGCTTGGCATTGTCTGGACTGCGGATTAATGCTAGACGCTTTTACTTAAAACATCTTGAAAGGAATGTTTTAAAGGGGTATAGTACATTTTGAGCTCAGAGGTATTCATTATAATAGTCTATATTGGATTCAATATAATATAAAAGTTTCCGCTCTTTTTTAGATCATTAATAAGGGTATATTAGTTTTGTTATATAAAACAATAAACTAAAATCGCAAAATATACACAAGCATTGAAAAAGAAATCTACCAAATTAATTCTTGAAATTTGAAAGTAGAAATAGTTTCTTATATCAAGTAAACATAATCATCTTTTTTTATTCTGTGAGCTTAATTTATAATACTATAACCATTTTCTTTATTTTATAGCATGATAAAGGTGTCTTTTTAACTTTCCAATTTTTAACAGTTATAGTTTCTCTTAACTTGATGAAAATGTCAGTTACTTTTAAAGTTTTCGGTTTACAAAATTAGTAGATTTTTAACTTTAATTTGATGCAAAAATTAATATATGTATGCAAAGTTATTTTGCTGGCAACGGAATTTTATTAGTTTCACTTTTTAGTATGTAATTTTTATAGTATTATAAAACATATACTACCTGTACATATACTACCCTATACTACCCTATATTACCTAAATATATACTACCGTAAATATTTCTTAAATTTAAGATGTTATCAGAGAAAAATTAAAATATTATTTCTAAAAGGAACAGAAGAATTTTCAAAAAAATGCTGTTATAAACCTCTTTTCGAATATTTTTGTTATAAGGAAGATTTTATATCTTGGGAGTTTATGTACCTTAATATATTCATCAAAATTCATTCAGAAGAAATTATTCAGATATTAATTGGCCAACTTTGCAGCAATATTTAGTTCATTTTGCAATCTACATCATTACCAAATAATTGTTTTGTCAAATTTCGTCAATAATCTGTGAGATTTATCCAACACGTTTTGGTTTACAGTATGTAAACAGATAAACACCCATTTATTTTTATGCTGATATATTCCTTTATAATACTTGCTTCATTCATGTGTTCATATGTTTTTTACATTATTATAAAACATTTATAACCTGAGATGATAGAACTAAATATTTCTTAAATTTAAGACGTTATTAAAGAAAGATTAAAATATTATTTCTAAAAGGAACACAATAATTTTTTTTAAATGCTGTTATAAATCTTTTTTTGAATTTTTGATAAGGAAAATTTTAAATTTTGAAAATTTATGTACCTTAATCTATTTATGAAAATAAATTCAGCAGAAATTATTCCGTCGTTAATTGGTCACCTTTGCTGCAATATTTTGCAATTCATTTTGCAATCTGCGTCATTACCAAATAATTTTTTTTGTCAAATTTCAAATTTCGTCAATAATCTTTGAGATATGTTAAACGTATTGGTTTACAGTGTAAGCAACTAAACACCCATTTATTTTTCTGTTGATACATCCATTTATAATACTTGCTTCATTTATGTGTACTATGTGTTTACATTTCACACTTTTCATATAAAACAGAAATTTGTCGACTTGTTAATACACGTGTATAAATAGATTTATCCGTCTCGAAATACAAGCTGAATAAAACACCTTTCATTATTATTGATTATTTTACATGGTGTAAAACACAAAGCCTTAATTCTATTAAGGTTTAGAACAAATCATTTTGTTTATAGTTTTTAATTTTATATTTATTTTGAATCAATCAAATTGATCAGTTTCCTTTAGCCTTAAAGTCAACGTATATTAGTGTAAGGGATTTCAGAGTAGCAAATAGAATTCAAGGTAAATGTTTATTTTCACCAAAATTCAATGGAAAATAACTATGTGTACTTTTATTTCAGTGTAAAAATTTTTACCCGTCAACTAATAAATAGCAGTGAACAGTTTGTTACTTTGATCTCGTTCAAAAAACCGTAAAAATTAATTTACTGTTCCGTATTATCCCCGTATATTAAAAGTATGAGCCCCTAAGCGTCCATTATATATACCCCGCTACGTCAATACTTGCTGTTTTCTTAACAGGGTATAAAACGTAAGAAAGTAATTCTATTATGCTTTGAACATGTTCTTTCTTTAGGTATAACATTTTTTAAAATTTCCATTCATTTCGTAAATCTGCAGAATGTTTACTTTCCTTATATGCCGTTCCCTTTCGCGTACATAATGCAGACTTCCAAGGAATTATTTTTTAATTTAATTTCATGTCTAGGTATCTGCTTTTGCTTCCTTTTTCACGTCAAGGAAATGTTTAATCATTAGGAATAAAAAAAACTAATGATAAGTTTGTATCTTTGTTCCGTTTCCACAAGTTTTATCTTTCCTGTATATTTCTGGTATACACCACTGAGTAATCATAACACGTAAATAATTAAACATCCGTCTACTGATTACATCGCATATCTCGCGTGTTGATGAGTATAAATAAATTGTTAACGTACTTTTAAATGTTTCAATTAATAGTAATTGGAGACCAACAAAAAAATATTTCTCGACCCTTCATGCGTTTCGACTCACCAGTCGGAAACTACCAATATACAGAAATCAGTAAATGAAAATATTTCTATTGAGAGCCTTATACCTAAAAAAGGATAATATTTTAATCTCGTACTGAAAGTAGGTTAAGAGAAAAATTTCTTTTCAGGAATCTAGAGCTATTTCTTTTATGAAATAGCTTTGAATTCAATACAAAGTTCTTTTCAGATGATTATTTTTTTCGAGGAGCTATTAATTTCATTTCTGATTTTTTCTGCTATATCTACCGTGAGTTTAATTAAATTTTGATATACGAGTCAAGAACACAATTTTGTTTTACGGTCTTAAAATAACGTTATCTGTTGTATTATAACGAATTCAGTTTTCAAAGATTGAAAAAAAAAAGTTTCCGTATAGATAATTATCATCTTTTTTTTGTATGTGCTGTTGAAGTGAACAAAACACTCCATGCGAAGACTGCCAGGTTAAGAAGTACGGCGCACCATGAATTTTTTTTCCTAAACTTTATGAACAGCTCTTCCTTTGCACGTGTAAATAGGTATTATTTAATCAGTTAAACTTTCCGTAAAGATCCCCACTATTTACCTTTGTTTTTTAACTTTTCCACTCTGAACTAAGTAGGTGATTGCATCTCCTATAACGTGTGGTAATTCATTTTGTAGGCGTGGTCATCAACACGCGAAGGCTGTCGTTCGCTTGTTCTACCCACCCACGACGAAGAATGCCTATGTAAAATTATTCGTTTGCAAAATGGTCATTTGTTACGGAACTGATCTGATGAACAAGTTTTTATCTAAATAAAGCATTTTTTAAAGGTAGTATGCAAAACACTCCGAGTAAATAATCTCAGAATAAGGCGATCGTGTTAGTCATCACGTAGAAGAAAGACAATAATGGTCCAAACCAAAGATAAATGTTAAAATGTTAAATTATTTATTTATTGGGGATTTTTTTAAAGTCTTCGAATCAAGAAATACGATTTCTTCATATAACCATCTAAATTTGTCGTAATGATACCCACCATCTACCGTAGTTATTTCACTTTCCCACTCTAACTCACGTTGGCAAGCGAATTCCTCACTCCTTGCTGTTTTTTACTTGACTGATTATATTTAAGGATTCTTTACGTAGTCACCAGCCAGACTTATACATTTCTTGACCTATCAAAAGCCACCATTGTAAAGGTCACCCAAAAGTGTACATTTCTTGACATTTCAACGACCTTCATTATAGTCACTAATCTCGACTGTGTTGTGTTGTTGTTTCTCATGCCACTTTGACAAACCAAGCACGATTGAGCCTGCTCATATTAAGGCCAATGAGTGCACCTTTGGTTTTAATGAGCACCATTAAGGAGAAAGAATGACTTTGCTCATGTAGGTCCTCGTAATTTTGAAGCAGGGACCAAGCAGAAGACCCACAGACTTGCCCTGCCACCCCCAGAGGTATTGATCGAGAACTTGGAGGACATTGTGACCACGAATATATTTTACATTCCCCAGTCACCTTTAACGAACGCGGGGAATCTTAGGCCTGCTCGGGTTCCGAACTCGCAACCTTTCAGTTACGAGATTGTTACCTTTGCCGATTGAGCTACTGTGGCTCAATCTCGACTGTCATTATAGTCATCAACCAGAGCTACATTCATCTTGACCTCTCGAACGCCGTCATTGTTGTCATCTTTCCGTATGATTACAATTTGCACTCCATATTACGAAATTTTTTATACAACGTTCCTAGGTTCCTAACTTAAATACGGTTAGTCGTATAATGTAGAAATTTTGTAATTAAGTCTGTTGTAATTTCTATTTGCGCACCTTCATTCTTGGTTGAAATTCGCAACTATATAATGAAAAATCTTATTATAACGGGCAATAACGCAACAGATCTATATTAAGATTTGAAGTATTCATATTCAGTTATAACAATGTTTTGTAAACAGCAGTTGAAACAATTTAAGTCCATTTTTAAAAACAAAATTTAAAATTTGTTATTTGCAGAGAATAGTTTGAATTCTTACTGTTAATTACTACTATGTGCAGAAGAAGGAAGTATTGTACTCGCTAAATATTTCAATTTAAAATAAAATATCCATATAACAAAAAACTCAATACAAGGAATATCCATGCTGTGGCTCGCCGCTAGGGGGTAGGATGTGAGTTTTGTGCAAACATCACTGTTACCCTTAAAAAAAATCAACTTTGAACATAGAAGAGAATGTAGAAAAAAATAATTCTATTGACGCATAGTATAAAATTTAAAAAAAAAAATGTGTAAAATTTAATAGATGTACGAAGAAGCTATTTAGAGTCTCTCTGAACACTGAAAAAGCAAGCATTTTTTAAATAAAGTTTCGCTTTTCGAAGTCCCTTAACAGAGAATAGAATTTCCTCAAACTATCATTTAAATTTTCCGTAAATATCCCCATTATTTACCCTAGTTATTTAACTTTCCCACTCTGTGCCAAGTTGGGGAGTGCATCCCCGGTCATTCATTTTGTGGGAGTGGTCATCGGCACGCGACGACTGACCGGTGTTCGGACGCGTGTCGATAGGCCTGTTCGACCCACCCCCACCAAAAGGATGTGTGTGCGTAAAGCTATTCTTTCGCGAAACGGCCATTTGTTACGGAACCGATCCGATGAACAGGTTAATAACTCGGTGGAAACTGAAGAAGAGAGGCGAAAATAATAAATAAAAAAGAAAAGGAGGAAAACTTGTTCGCCGGCGAAAGTACATTTGTTACACTGACAGGGGGTGGAGTTGTGAAAACGGGTAAAATGGTCCTCGATATATGTTAGTACTAAATGTTTAATTATTAATGAAGGGGGTTATTACAGATTATTTGTATTGGTGCTCCGAAAAGCAGGTAACATGCAGTTGATGGTGGTTCGATAACGTGGGGAACTCCAGCCAGAGTCATTACGACATTGGTGGACGTAGAGTAAAATATGCGACTAAAATTTGCATTACATGTTCCTTTCACATTTTTAATAATATATATATATATATATATATATATATATATTATAAAAATATGACATATTTATATATATATATATATATATATATATATTATAAAAATATGACATATTTATACATATATATATATATGTTTGTATATAATTATAATTTGCATAACGATCAATTTTATTTGCAAAGTGTTGGTGTACCTCAGATTGGCATTGCCTCAAGTATGCAATATCTTCATTATTGTAAGTTAAAAAATATATGTAATAAGCATTATTAATTAATCGAGTAAATAGACGACTTAATAGTATTGATAACATCGGGAAGTCTAGCCAGTGTGATTATGACACTGGTGAACGTAGGTAAAATATGAGACTAAAATTTGCATTACATTTTCCTTTCCCATTTGTACTAATATATATATATATATATATATATATATATATATATATACATATATACATATATATATATATACACATATATATATACATATAAATATACATATAAATATACATATATATATATATATATATATATATATATATATACATATATATATACATATATACATATATATATATACATATATATATATTATAAAAAATGTGATATATATATTTATTTAATTATAATTTGCATAACGATTAATTTATTTGCAAAGTGTTGGTGCACCTCAGATTGGCTTTGCCTCAAGTATGCAATATCTCCAATATTATAGGTTAAATAATATATGTAATAAGCATTATTAATTAATCGACTACATAGAAGACTTAATAGTATTGATAACTTGGAGAACTGCAGACAGTGGGATTATGACACCGGTGGACGTAGAGTAAAATATGTGACTTAATTTTGCATTAAATGTTCCTTTTACATTTTTAATATATATATATATATATATATATATATATATATATATATATCATTAACAATGTGATATATATATGTATATAATTATAATTTGCATAACGATCAATTTTATTTACAAAGTTTTGGTGTACGTCAGGCTGGCATTGCCTCAAATATACAATTTTTTCATTATTATAATTTTAATATAATATATGTAATAAGCATTATTAATTAATGGAGTACATAGACAACTTAATAGTATTTGATAAAAACGATGAGTCGTGGTAGCTCAGTCGGCAAATGTAGAGATCTCGTAAACTTAGGGTATCTCAATAGAGGCTCGAGCAGGGTAAAAATATCCTCCTTGATCCTTAATGGTGGCTGGGATACATAAAAAAATCTCGTGGTCCCAATGCCCTGAAATTTCTAATACAATGTCTTTGGAAGTAGTAAGCCAAAACCGGGGGTCTTCTCCTTCATTCCTGATTCTAAATTCCGAGGACCCTCTTGATATTTAGGCAGTCTTTGACTCTTGTGGTACTCGCTCAAGGTAAAACTACATATATTAGCAATAGTTATGGACCAGTCGCAAATTGCGACTAGTTTTATCGGACCTGGTGTAGGCTTTCCATTACAACAATAGCAATAAAAGCGATGGCAGATTTAAACTTTGTTACATTGTCCTTTTGTGAAATTTTCTTAAATTTAAACATTTAAATAAATAGTCTGTTAAAATTTAGTTATAAAAGGTTAAACTGTAGTTTTAAAAGTATTAAATATTCGGACTTCAGTTTCTGGCATCTAAAGTTTTTTTAAAACAATATCGTCAGTCAACTTAATCGAATAAATAGACTCTACTTGAGATTTAATCAGAATATACAAGTTAAAATCTAAGTGATGTTCTACACAAAAATAATTATCCAGTTAGTCTCTAAAACAATTAATTCACAGTTTTGGATTTAACGAATAGATAATTAACAACTAAATACTGACTACAATTTTAAAATACCTAAAATGACCAATTTATAATTTTAGATTTAAAAGATATAATGAATTAAAATAACTTATTTTATACTTGGGACTTAGAATGGCAGTTTATAGATATATATCATTCTCTGGAGCAAAAATCATATATATATATATATATATATATATATATATATATATTAACATTTTAAACTTTTCATTCATATTTTAAATGCAGTATTTCCAACTAGATCTAGAATTTAAAAGGTCATAGTTAAATGGTTCCAAAAAAATTTTATGATGTAAATATATTAATGGATATGATATCTTTTAATTGTAAACCTTTAATTCTTGGATTTGATATTATTCATTTGATTTACTGAACTTCAATTATGTCTGCAAAATTTCAGTTGAAAATATATAATAATTATTTTCCCAAAGTGTGCCAGAATCTAACATTTTATTTACTATTTTTGATATTCACGATTATCTCATTAAAGTATCAGTTACTCTCAAAACCCTTCAATTATTATAGTATTAATAATTTCAATAGGTTTCTCCGTAGACCCACTTGAATGTCATGTGAGGATCACGAATGTATTTCGTTAAAAATACATCACTGACAACTGTACGAAGTGGAATGACTGCGCAGTAGACCATGACTTTTGTTATACGATTCCTCTGAGAAATCATTTTGATCTAGATAGGATTAATAGAAAAGAAATAGGAAAAAAATATATTCAATAACCGTCACACAGTTGACCAAGGATATTGCATTAAAACGTTTTCGGAAATCAATTAGTGAGAGCGTTTTTCTTTTCTAACTGTGTGATGAATCTGAACTTGAATCTTAGTTTACGAAATGACAGTTGTATTAAATATCTTTTAGTAGTGTGTTATTTATAAATTTGTAGACATATTTTCATATAAATGTATGGATGTGTGTTTCTATTATAAATATACTTACATGTATACTTACTTGAGCAGATCCATATAATGCCCATATATGTGCACATCAGATATATATATATATATATATAATATATATATATATATATATATATCTGTGTGTGTGTGTGTGTGTAATATGGGCGAGACTCATTCAAAAGCACAAAACATTTTATTTCTGGTAAGAAACATGAAATCCAATCAACAGGCAAAAACCATTACAACCTCATAGACAATGGGATCCCGCACATCCACTTTTCAAGTTGAGATTCCTCAGGTAAAAAAACTACGAATAATCCCTAATTACAACTAATCACGTGATAAAAAATACCCATGTTTAAAGAGAACGCTCTAACTATTGGCTAATGTAGTACAGACAGAGGCTGAATTAAGTCTATAGCGTGCTGGAGGGATAAATCAGAATTACCGCGCAAACCCCGAACGTATTTTATGAACAAAAGTTAAAATTATATATATATATATATATATATATATATATATATATATATATAGAGAGAGAGAGAGAGAGAGAGAGAGATCAGGTTCCCACTAAATGACACTAGAGTCCTGAGTACATTTTCATAGCTTTATCCAAATCTCAGAACACACTACACATCATTCATCTTCAATGGCGTCGCACATTGGCGCCTAACTTCTAACAAAGGCAGGCTTAGCTGCCTCGAGTAGCCACAGCTCTGTCTGCGGAATGTGCACACTGCTCTCTGCTCTAGATCACTGCGCGTGAGCCATATTTATGTGGCTAACTCCTCACGCCGCGTCACTCTCAATAAAGAATCCTTAATTAATATCTTTTAAAATCAATCTACAATTTAAATCCTGACATATATATATATATATATATATATATATATATATATATATAGACATATACATATATGTATACATACATATACATATATATATATACATACATATATATATATATACATATATATATTTATATATATACATATATATATTTATATATACATATATATACATATATATATATATATATATATATATATATATACGTATATATATATATATATATATATATATATATATATATATATATATATATATATATATATATATATATATATATATATATAAAGAGAGAATAAAGAAGATAAATAATATCAGATATGTTAGTGTCTTTTATTATAGATGAATATTATAAAATTAAAATCGAAAATTGGGGTTTGAGCTTAAAGTCTTTAAATGTTTCGACTCTTGTTTTTGTTTTCTTATATGTACGGTTTCTTTCAAACAAGACAAGAAACATCATAGGATTTCTTTTATTAATTTCATAAATATGCTACCGTTCTCTTTCATTACTCCAATCTAACCAGAAAAAGTTATTATTCTTCCTTTTCAAAAATTGCCACATCACAAAAGAAAAATTAAAATAAAACTAAAGACAAACGATAATATTTTAAAACAAATATTAAAACCATTTATGTACACAACACTTGTGATAATTTAGTTGTTTCGGTTAAGCTGAATTCGTTCTATGTCCATGACCCGCGAGAATGTGCAATTGACTTTTCAAATTCCGTGGATTAAGTCATACATTCCAAATATGTATGATTCCCTTAATATTTATACAATCCAACCGGATCTATTGGAAGCAACAGAAATTATTCATGTGAATGGCAATGGATGATGTTCCGTATGAAATGCAAATTCACTCGGTTGTATATCATTGCGATGCTTATGATGAAAATATTATTCCATTACTACAGATGAAAAATACAGCAACTTATTTAACTCGATTAATAAGGATTATTTTAGTATGTTGACTGGTTCATTTATCACGTTATTCATTTAGAATTTTTCCGGTTTGATGGCACACCCAAGAAAGTGATGGTAATTAGAAGTAATAGGCATGGAAATAAATAAAGTGACGTAAGACTTGGGATTTTATGGAAGCAATAAAGGCAAAGTTCAAGCAAGTAAAGCACATTTAGAAAGAGTTTGAAGGCAGATAACTCTATTACAGTCAGTACTCAACAGTTACAGTCAAACTGTATTATCAATTGGAACAAACTCTGGCTGAAAAAGCAGATTGAGCAACTTACGCACGTATAATAGGATTTTATAATTGAAAATATATTTTTTATTTTTAAAAAGTTCTTTTATTAGTTTAACTTTAGTTTGGGATATGAATGTGCAATTGCATATTAAATAATAAGACATTATTAAATTATTAAAAATAAATATTAAATAAGAAGAATATTAAATAATAAGATATATTATTTATAAGAATGTTTATTAATTATGAATTATTATTAATTTACTTATGTGTAATTTTATTTCTCTCTTTACAGGATCACGCCTTTGGTTTATCGACGTTTAAACATGGGATACTTGTCATTATCGCTTCAAAACTGGCATATCCATCGTCAGTAAACATCGCCATTTCTACGGGCTCAGTGAAAATCTCGTAACCAGACCCTAATATCTCCCCAAAAACTCACCTTGGTGGCCAGAAATCATGTCGTCTGAGAGGTCATCATCCTTGATACTTTGGCACCCTCTGTTATGCTTCTCCTTTTTCCTCCACCTGACGTCACTGATCGGCGGGGGTGAGGGGGCGTGGCAAGACGGGATTCAACCTCACATCAGAGTATCACAACTAGGTAAGTCACGATTTCAATTTAGGATCTCTAGACCTCATTCCGAGGCAGGGAGACAGTAATGGATACATCTCTACTCTCTCTCTCTTGCTCTTTCTCCACGATATGCCCCGCAGTGAAGTATTGGTGGAAGATCCGAAATGTGACGCATTGCTTATTTTATTCTCTGCTTCCCTCCCTCTCTTCCGTTTTCTTGTAGAAATAAACAAAGAATTTTCTTTAGCGATCTATTGGGCATTTTCTGCGTTGTGCCAGGCCATATATAAATCAAAGAACGTTGTCCTTTGTTGCGTGGCTGAATAAATCGAATATTCAGAACAGAATATCTGCGTAGGATTAGAAACTTAGTTGAAACATGCATTGTAGGCAAAAGCTACTAATTATTCTAAGCTTATTATTAAATGTTAACGTGTTATTTAAAATTCTTGTATCGGAAAGGCGTGTATAATTGTCATTAACTCCTTACAGCCTAGCGTACATTTTAAGGGACGCTAAAAATGGCTTGTGGAATTTTTATGCTTCTTCGCAACGAATTTTTCCTTTCCAGCTACAGTAGATCTATGAATTTTTCTATTTTCCTATTCCTATTTTTTATAATTTTGTCATTTGAGTAGACATTATACGATTTTTCGAAACTCACAAATGATCTTTTTCATCAGCGCATCAAATGAAATCCTGAATTATACTTCTATCATTTATTAAGCTTCCTTTTGCAGTATTATGTTTAAATGTGATACTAAACCTATTCCTACTTTCTAATTTTCTTATGAATTGTATCGCGGGATGTTGTAAATAATAACGGATGATTAATTTGGACAGGCTTTAATATTCAAAGTTGTCCAAATTTTATATTTGTTTTACTCTGTGCAGCCCGTACTGACGTAGAAAAAAGATATTCATTAAATTTTGTTTGGCAATAATGACTCGAGCATTAATGAGTTAACAATTAGTTTCAAATTCACTTTTATCGAATACGAAAGAATAATTCTTACTATTAGTAATAGTACATCTACTTCAGTTTGAATATGTGTAGCTTTGATTTCCAAGAACATGCACTGCATTGTTTGTCTAGGGATAAATCTTGCAATCAGGTATGTTTAAAAATGTCCGATCTTCAATTGAGGTAGAGAGTTTGAATTCCAAGAAATCCTATCAAATTTATTTAGTATGTAGTTTTTTAATACATAGTTGTAGTAGTCCATTCAGTTTTTTATTAGTTTGTAGTGTTTCTAAGAAATGACTGTTGTCGTTTAGGGAAAACAAGATTGCATAATAGAATTTATTATTTTTCCTTTAATTGAGAATAGATTTGCTGTCACTTGCCAGATGTTTTACTCATTACAAAGGGTACATTTTGCATTTAATGTATTATATACGCATTTAAAAATTCAAATATCATGATTTTATCTAAATTTTTGTATTCGCTCAATTTAACTTTTAATAATGTAATATTTTCTGTGAAACCAAATAATTAAATTTACTTGTGAATTTTTAGTATAAAACTAGGTTATTTTCGTTGGAAAGAAATTAATAATTTTGTAGCTTGTCATAATAAATATTTTAAAAAATTAAACACAAGAGACATACAGTATCTAAAAAATTGCCTAAAAATCATCGATGTAAATACTCTATACTTTTGAGCCCCAATTTGTATTTCATAATTTACACTCATAGAGCGACTGTAAAGTTTTTATTAATTACTTTACAGTAATAATAGTAACCTAAAAGTTTATAGCTTCAGGTAGTTTTGAAAAATCCAATTATTTTTTAATTGTAAAATTATTATCAAATTAATAATAAATTATTAATTTTTTTAATTATTAAATTAATGCCAAATAGTCCACAAAATAAGGCGATGAAGCTTTAAGAATATACCGATAAAAGCGATTACACGCTTAGAAGTTTATAGGACAATAGATTTTAAATATTTTCTTATAATATAAAGGGAGTTATTTTATATTGATGATTACCAACCTTCTGCTTTAAAAATTAAATCTCATGTAAATATATTTTATTTTATTAATGTAAAATCAATTCTGCTTCAGTCTAGTTCTAAGATACTGCATAATTTTCTATTTTAAAAATTAATTATACAAAACAGCAAGAAATTGTATGCTCTATGTTGTTTATACGTCTATATCAGTCTAATTGCTTTGCAAATGATAGTCCATCCTCATTGACTAGAACATTTTTACTGCAGCTATTTTTACAAAACTAAGATTAATGAAGAGAAAACTTATCGCACAAAATTCGAGGGTGGGGAAAAATGCTAAAACAAATCCTTAACCAAGATAAATCTTTTCGGAAAAGGGGGTGGTAAAATAATTAGAACTATCCTTTTACCCTTTACTTTTCCTAGTAAAACTCTCAAAATTTATCTTCCCATCTTCTTCCCTTGAGGCAAACACTTTCGAAGACCTTCTCTCTACCGATTTCCCGCAGAAAGTCTGCATGAGAGAACTTTCTTTACTCGCGAAATACTTGGCCTTTGAGACCCTGAGAACACAGTACTCCTCGAAGTGTGGTGCTCACTCCGGAAAGGACAAAGGTATGTCTCGTTTCTAGAAGACCAGGCTCTAAGCGGAGGATAAAGAAAAAAGACAAACAGTCCTGCCTAAATTGCCCGAGATTCTATTGCAACAAAGAGCAACGCGACTAAAAGCTTGAAAGTAACAAAAAACAAGAAGCTTAAAAAAGATAGATGAAGAAGGATTTCCAACAAAAGAGGACTGGATGAAGAAAGAGTGTCTCAAATTAAGTTTATTTTTGCGATGTATTTCATGGTGTTGCGCTTGTGACGTATGGATTCGTGCTCAAGTGGAAAAGACAATTTACATATAGCTGATGCGACGGCGTTTTCAAATATCACATGCATGCGACGGCGTTTTCAAATATCACATTAGGTTTTTTCTTGCTATTTATTCTGCATTTAATAGATAGAAGAAATATCGAATGTGCTTTTGTTTTTTAATTTTTCTTTTTTCGTGGTTTTTTCTTTTTTCAGCTCTTTGGTCAGTTTTTGTCCAGAAGAAAGTACTGATATATGACTTTGTTCATCTTTTTGCACAAAAATCATTTTACAGAATTCCCTTAACTACACATCTCTTTTGTGGATGATAACATAGTAGCTACACAGTAGTACATTCATCAGTTTAACTTATTACTCAAAGATAATAAATTTAAGAATACATTTGAAGACGTTTCTATATACACCCTTTTTAAGCCAGTTATATCTTTGAATATTGCCTAATAATTGAAAATTTCTTAAATATGATCTTTGTTTATATCCTTTGATATTATTATAATACTCCTATTCTTGAATAATAAAAGGCCAAACTAAACTTAATACAACTGAAAAATAGAACTTCACGCATTAACTACATATAATCATTACAGATCATGTTGTCAAAAATCCTTATAAGAGTTCAATTTACTACTTTCAGGAAAGCGATCGTAAAGTCCAATGTTTTAGTTACATTATAGTAAAGTGATACATCACTATAAAAAAATAATACTGATGTTTAACTTCTCTTTGATTATAGAATTAATAGTTGTTAATGATAAGAGATGAAATGATTGAAACCCATAAGACCTAAATGTTTACTTTTTCTATTAATTAAGGCTATGAGCTTTGAGTATTTGAGCGCTGAAAAATAAAAGCTATAAAACATCGCATATATAAGTTTAGTGTTGTATGTTCGAATCATTTCTTTTTGCTATCAGTGTTGCATATTTTTTTAAAGTCTGTTTGCATATGTTTTTCTTTTTTTATTAATATTTGTATTCTTATTTGTATTTTTTTTATTTTTTATTTTTTTTATATTTTATTAATTATTTCTCACTTATAAATATTATTTTACGTCAATTATTGCATTATTGACACGTTTGATCAGATTTACATCTAACCAGAATAGCATTCCTTCATTTACCGAAAGATGGCCGACTGGTTAGGGTGCTGGCCTTCGATACTGGAATTCGTGAGTTAAAATCACACAGTGGCATGGATGTTCGTAGCCTTTCAGAATCGGCTTTAAGCTGTAGGTTCCGGTCTCATTAGCCCTCTTGTTGCAAAAAGTAGACAGTAGCACGGTAAACCAAACGTGATACATCCTTTCATGACGTAAAAAGAATATGTTTATGATTATTTTATTCCTTTATTACTTGTTTCACTGCTATTTCGACATTTTTAGCCTACCAGGAAAACTTTCTTCCGTGCTGTACTTGATACTATTGTCATTTTTGTTTCGAATACAACCTCGCTGTACTATGACGTCTGACAAATTAGGCTATCAACGGCCTGATCAAGAAGAAGATGAAAAACTCAATAAATGTCTGTTCTAAATCGACAAGTTACATAACTAAATTTCCTGCTATGACACATCAATTAAACAGACTTAAGCATTTTCCCAATATTCTGATTACTCACAAATGGAAACTCCGCGACAGACCATTTCGTACTCATTAGGAAGAAAAGCAGTTGATATTAAGCGGCCTCGTCTCAAATCAAATTAAGGCAAGTGATACTTCCTAGCAGCGAAAACTAAGCGCGAATAAGCCTTTCACCTCGCATAATGGAAAGCCTGGTAAATTGTTTTGTCTCGGCATTGTAATGCACGTGCGTATGAAAAAGTTGGCGGAGGCAGTGCGCGAACTGAAGGTGCGAAAAGAGCGTAATTGGATTAAGTCCCTGACGTCGGGGGAAAGCGTTTTATTAAATTGGAGGAAATGCAGATGGTTATATACACTTCTAGACTTTTCGGGGAATTTTTCTTTCTAGCTATTTACTCGCAGTTGTCTCGGAGGCTCTCCTCTGACTAATGCGAGGATAGGGAAAGTAAAAAAACGGAAGCACAAATAAGAATTTTATTTGTAATTTTTTTTTTCAAGAGATCGATTTTTTTTTGTTATCCACCATTTTTTTATGTTATTCTTCACTATATTTGGGGGAAGTGAAAAGTTGAGAAAAAATGGTTTATTTGTTGTTATATTTATGTCCGCATTTTATCCGAAAAAAGGAAATTAAGTTAGCCAGGAAAGTAATATGTGTGGTTAAAAAGTAATGAAAATACTACACAGAATGTGTAGTTTTACATCGTGGTTCATTTTATCTTAGGTTTTAGGTTTAATCTCATCATACGTCTGTCTAAGTCTAAATTTGTAATTAATTTTTCGCTAACTTTTGATTTCCAATAAAGTTAAAATTTCGCATTCTAATACATCTGTGAGTACAATATAAAAACCGATTTCAATTTATATGGATAAACTAAGTAATTTTAATAAACATGGATCTTCTGAGCTTTGAGTTTCTCTTTTTTTTATTTATTTACATATACCAGGGGTGGTCAAGCTCCTTGATAGTCCGAGCCATTTTTCAAAATTTGAAATTTTTCGCGAGCCGCAGTTATTAAATACGTATTTAAAAGGTATGTAGAAGAGGTATTAATTTTTTTTACAGAATTTATATTCATTGAATGTCATTTGGAAGTTCTTCGTCCTTTAATTTTTCAAGAAAATTTTTGAATTATCTATGATTTTTTTTTCCATTGGTGAGAATGTAATTTACAATGTGTTACACAGTTTTCATAACATCAGGATATTTAAATATTTTTTAACGAGATAACTTACGAGATACTTAATTTTTCAATTAAGTGTTTGAATTGTCGATGAGTTTTTACTTTGGAGCGAATGTAATTTACAATGGGATACACTGTTTTCTGCTCTGTTTCAGGATATTTTAAATAGTTTGTAACGAGATATTCTCGGTTAATTATGCAGTGAATCGGTATGAATTGTGGAATTTGAGAGTCATCTCTTAAAAACTCAATAAGACCAATTTTTTTTACCAAGCATTGCCGTAGCACCATCAGTTGTAATAATTTTTAAAAATATAGTAACACAAAAGTGAAAGGGAAACTCGGGTACATTTATCGAGAGCCACAAATCATCTGTCAAAGAGCCGCATGTGGCTCGCGATCAGCATTTGGCCACCCCTGTTATATTATAAAATTTATTCAGTTTACAGTTCCATATCATATATTATACCTAATTGAATAATTAATCTATTGTTATCATTTTTTGCTGTAACGATGTATTACAGTATAAGATGAATTTATCTGCTGTCCAAACTTTTGCCATTCAGCAGCCAATGACAAGGCTGACAGCAAACCTGCCTTACAAAGATACAATGAGAGTTCTGACAAGGCAGCGCAATTCCACGCTACTGCCGACAGAATACAATATTATTCTAATCCAAACCTTACCATTTAGTAGAGTGTATTTCAGTATGATTTAATTCCTTTTATCTTCTTATATATCACTATACTATTTATTAAGTTTTAAAACTGCCGTTGAAATATTAGGCATTTAAGCAATAACTATTTCTATCATTTTTAATATTATCTAAAAATTTTTATTTTTCTTAACAGTCTAAAACAAAGGCTGGCATACATGCATTACTGTGTCAACAGAATAAGACTGAGATAAAACATAGAGTGCAGGGTGCTTAAAGTTTTAATAAAGCAGTTGAGGATCAAATTTACGCGAAACAATCCATCACAAGTTGTATAAACATGCCAAGCTTTTCATTTGTTTAAACCGCCAGCGAGATTAGGTCAGGCAAAACAGAAGCTAGTTTGAAGCAAGTCCTGTTTTATTACGGATAGAATTAAGGTTATTATAATTAATTCTGGCCGACATTAAATCATTTCAAATGGTAAATTATTGTAGTTGAAGAAAGTGTTTATAAAGAGGAAAATAATCATTTATTTCTTTTTTGTTATACATTTCAAAACGTATAAGAGGTCAAATAAAAAGGTGTTCCTTAGACATCGTTTATTAATGGGGAAATTCCTAACCTACTTTTTTGGAATACTTTTATTGCATTACAAGTGACACTCAATTATATTAGAATGAAATTAACTTTTAGAAATTTTCCTGAGAACCCAAATAATTGATAATACTATTTTTTTTTTTACTTTCTCGATACCCGCTATGTTTTTTAATGCAACAGAAATTAAATATAGTACTCAAATTTTGTTTTAGCTTCACTTCGTAAAATTTCTGCTTTCTTATAGGAATAAAATATTAAAAATAGTTATATTCATTTTAAAGTTAAGTGAAAGAAATCTAATGACCCTTATACTTAAATAAGCTCATCATTTCTAAAGAATTTTTTGTAATTTCAATTTCGTAGTTTTCTCCTTACTTTTACTGTACATTACGTGAAAAATATTTTTTCTTTACTTCCCTATTTTTGGATTTGAATTTTTTAATATTTGTTGAAAATTAGCAGTATTAGTATATAAAAAAATTGTAGATAAAAGTGATGTCTTTTTATAAATTTTGTATAGGTGTTTTGCTCATAATTTTAACCTTTTACTTAAAAAAAAGTTTTTTTATTTTTTTAAATTAAAAAAATTATTTATTTATTTTTTTATTGAAGTACATTTTGCCAGCCCCACACATATGTGATTCAGTCAAGTCTAAAATTGCCATTTTTTAGTACTTCATTAGTATTGGTTAGCACCACAAAATTTTGCTTAGTGAAGGACTTTGCAAGTCTGCCATTTCAAGAATATCAATCTTTAGAACTGTGTTAGTACTGGTTAGTTCCGAATTTAAAATAAATTTATTGAAATTTTTACTATAATGGTTGCATTACACTAATAATAAAATCGTTGCTAACAATCACTATTAATAATAACATTTTTTTGCGATCTTATAAGTGTAGTACTGATAACAGTACTGTAGCTTAGATTTCTGCATCCCTGGGAAGAAGATAAATCCCCCTTATAACTACAAATATTATTATCAGAGAGATAAAATTTTAAACTGCAGAAATATTTTGTTCCTCCAAAATTTAAAACTTTTACAGGCTAAAATGCAACATTTAATTACGAATTCTTGTTTTGACATTTAATGTTACTAAATAGCAATCTAAAAGAACTACTATTATTTGAATAAAAACTTTTATTAATCAAAAATATAATAATTATTCAAAAACTATTGTCTGGTGCAATATGTAACACTTTTTTTACAGAAAAAATAATTTTTAAATCAAATTTTAAAATAAAAAAATATTTTTATATAACCCTCCTTAATCTTAATTCCTTGATTTTTGCCGTCGCTCACAAAGTGCAGGGTCTGCTGTCCTTAAAATACGCTACTAACTAATGAATGACATTTTTAGATTAGCTGGATCACGTAAGTACATTGCTGATGAAATATAAATCTTTTGTTGGGAGTTCTAGTCAGTAATACTGACAATTATGTTTGTAGACCTTGAAAATTGGCTTTAAAGAAATAGACCTAGGTCGTCATTAGTCCTCATGTAGCAAACTTAACCGTAGCAAACCAACGAACCGTTTGATGACATACACACTTTACACGGTTCTCTTGATGTACAAGGAAAACATAGCTTACAAGAAGTAGTAAATTAAATTGTAATATAGGATGAAAATAGATAAAATAATATTTCATTTAGTGACCACTCAGAATTGTATATTTTTATCTGTTTTATAGTTTTAACTTATTAATACATAAAAGTTATTAGAAACAAGAATTTTTATTGCAATAATTTTAAATTAATTGTTCCCAGAATTAGTTAATTCAGAAATAAATTTGTATTTCACTTTAAAAACTTTATCTGTTTTTAAATCTTTTGTTCCAAACTTTCATTGTTTTATTGTGTATTCCAGCAACTGCCTTAATATCATAGGCATTCACCATTCTTCATTAGTTCTCATAAGCAATAACCAGACTGTAGCACACTAAAACTCTTTTTGATGACAAATACAATTTTTACGGTTCTTTTGCTTTACAAATCGAAGATAGATTAGCAAAAAGTACACGAATTAAATCATAATGTATTTTACAAATAGATCTAATGATCTTTTGATGTTATAAGTGTTCATTCCAGATCATATATTCTTATCTGTTTTATAGTAATAAATTACTAATGAATAAAAGCTATCAGAAAGAAAACTTTTCTATTAGAATGAATTTTATTTAAATATTTTCAATACTTCTAAATGAAACGTTCACAAATTTCCTTCCAAAGTATTCATTTTTCTGTGCTCTAATAATAAGTTAGTATCATTAAGAAAGACTTTTAATGTATTGTTTTATGAAAAGAAATGCAATTATAAAAGAAAGTAGCTTTTCTCTAAACTAAATACTTTTAAATAACCACATTTAAAGTGAACTCTCTAGGGACTGTTTTCTGAGAACATTTTAAAGATAATTAATATTCGTTGTTTAGTTTATTCTCTTTTCGATGAAACAATATTTTTTAATTTCAAAAATAATACCGTCAAATCTTAAAAAAATTAAAGTCTGAAGATATATAATTGACTTTCTAAATACAGTTTCAGTCGAAATAATATTTCATGTATAAAGAGGTATTTTTGTTACTATATTTATGTAAATATGCTGTTTAATATGCCAAAAGACCTATCATGTTCTTAAACTTTTTCATTTTATTTTGTAGACGATATATTAATAATACGATTTTTTAAATACATATTCATGCGATTAAATCAGGTTTAATATTCTAATATATTCTAAAATTAAGCATTATCCTAATGTCTTATTGAAAAATGCTAATGAGTCATTAATTAATATAATAGGCTAAAATAATAGGAATAGTTTTTGAGACGAATGATTATTTAGAATATTTAGGATTTTAATTTATAGATACTTTTTGCCTTTAGCCACAAATTTTCAGTATACAAATATGATGGATTTTTAAAATGGAAATGAACAGAAATATGTGTAAAAGTGGTTAACATTAACTTGTTTTATAAATTGATCATGCCATTCAGCATATTGGAAAACTTTATTAAAACATTTAAGTCTTGATGAAAACTGTTTCTAAAAAATATGCGAGTAAATTGAAAAATATATTTCATGAAAAATATGGTTATGACTAAAAATGTGTTTGTTTAAATTTTCTAATCCTGTACACCTTTCAGAGTAGTAATGGGTGAACTCGAAATATTAATTTACTTTTTCTGATTCTCTTTAACTTCTAGTTTTGTCTGTACACAGTTCGGTTCTTGAAACAAGTCCTTGATTTGCTGATTTGTCCCTACACTATTCGGGCAAATAATTTATCTACACCAGTCCACTTATTTCCACTATTACCCTCATTTAAAAAAAATGCACTGCATTGTTTGTCTAAGGATAAGGATAAATCAGTTTTGTTTAAAACTGTCTGATCTTCAATTGAGGTAGAGAGTTTGAATATATGTAGCTTTGATTTCCAAGAACAGGCACTGCATTGTTTGTCTAGGGATAAAATCTTGCAATCAGTTTTGTTTAAAAATGTCCGATTTTCAATTGAGGTAGAGAGTTTGAATATATGTAGCTTTGATTTCCAAGAACAGGCACTGCATTGTTTGTCTAGGGATAAAATCTTGCAATCAGTTTTGTTTAAAAATGTCCGATTTTCAATTGAGGTAGAGAGTTTGAGTTCCAAGAAATCCTATCAAATTTATTTAGTATGTAGTTTTTCTAATACATAGTTGTAGTAGTCCATTCAGTTTTTTATTAGTTTGTAGTGTTTCTAAGAAATGACTGTTGTCGTTCAGGGAAAACAAGATTGCATAACAGAATTTATTATTTTTCCTTTATTTGAGAATTGATTTGCTGTCACTTGCCAAGTGTTTTACCCATTACAAATGGTACATTTTGCATTTAATGTATTATATACGCATTTAAAAATTCAAATATCATGATTTTATCTAAATTTTTGTAAAGCGTTCTTTAAGTCTAGTAATCCCTTTTTTTTTTTTTTTTTTTTTTTTTTTTCCGGAAATGTAATCAACTTTAACTAAAAGTGCCATTCTCTTTTGACTGTTAATAAACGTTATCATACATCTATAAATTCGGCATTGACTGCTTGTTATAAGTATGTAATCGATTTGTTTACCAAAATTAGATTATTTTATTTTTTGATATAACAGAAAAATTCAACTGTTAAGTAAGTGCTTAAGCTTAAAATACCAGTCGTTAAATTTACATATGTTTAAAAGTATTAAGAGGTTAATGGCGATAAAATTGTTGTTTATTTTGTTGAAGAAACAACAGTAAAAATGGATGTTATGCTGTTAAGAACTTATCATTACTATTCATGTCGAAAAGGCAACGGATTTAGTTTAGGATGTCTTTCTTGATGAAGAGAAGCGAATAAGAAGTGAAAGATTTTCAAATGATTTATTTTTGGTTTATGTTAATCTTTAATAACTGTTATGTTATTCTGTTGAAAATATTTCGATAAATCTCGAGAAATAGATCCATGATTTTCTCATCAGGAAAAGGAATCGTAAACTGAATCCATTTCTTTATAAACACTTAAATGTTGACGTCTGATAAAATCTGTAATATTTTTAAAACCAAATTATGCAGATAAATTAGAGGTTTGTAAAACCTCTGATTTCTCAACATCTATTGCATCTTTAGAAAATAGTTTATAGTCCATGTCTCGATGGTTTCACATTTTGTAATAAGTTAACTACCTTGTCTTTTTTTCTTTTTTAACTTTCTCTTTAACTTCCTTCCAAATTTTACAAAGCTTAAAATCTAGCATCGCTGAAGTAAATCACATTAGCCTTAATGAAATAATGGACTACTTTGCAGTAACCGTAGAAAAATATTTTTAAGTATTAAAAATCATAAAAGGTAAAAGGAACTGTAGGAAAACCTGAACTTTAAAAGTCTGACCACGATAAGGAAAAATTATTCTACTTTTTCCTTTAAAAGAAAAGAGGTTGGACAATCTTATCTAGATATTGAAACTCACAGCATGGTGGTACTCCAGGGAAACTTTCTGCAAGTTACAGCTCCCCTTTCTTTTGTATTATTAAAGTAGATTTGAATATTTGGTAGGTACCTTTCTGTAGTAGGAACAAAGTATGTTGGTTTTTAATATATATATCGAGAGAACCAAAAATCCGTTAAAACTTTAAAAATGTACAAAAACAGGAGGAATAATTATAAAGATGTACAGTTTGCAAGAAAGGGTCACGAAACGGACGTTTGGCTATACACACACACACACACACACATATATATATATATATATATATATATGTATATATATATATATATATATATATATATATATATATATATACATATATATATAAAATTTAACAGCACTCTATACCCATGAGGACAAGTTTAGATGTGAAAAAACAACTTACTAAAAAAATTTAGATCAAAATATATTTCTTAATGTATTTATCTAGTTTATTAGCTTAAGAAGTTTTATCACTTGGTTTATATATAAACCAACTGATTACTTTTCAACGTGTCCTCATGGATACATAGTGTTTTTTATAATAATAATTAAAAGTTTTAATTAATTCTAAAAGGAATATTTTCAAAACATCTAACCTTAACCGATAACATTTTAACTTTAAATAAGAATAATGTTTGAATTATTTTTTATCACCTAGGGAAACAAATATGAACTAAAATAATTTTTAAGGATATTATAGTAATTTTCCTCAATCTTTTTTTTTTTAATTCTTAGAGTTCGTTATAGCAGATTTATTGTTGTGATTCATGACTTTCAATCCTGTTTGGATTGTTTCATGGAAAGACTGAATTGAGTTTGCTTGCAAATGATTGTACTTGATAGACTTTAGAAGTAGTGTATCCAAACAGTAGATTTTTCAGGAATTATTGCTGTAAAGAAACACTTTTTATTGGTAGTATCTATCATCATCCAATTCTTCCATAAATATAACTTTTGTACCTCTATTCGTTAAAAAATTAAATAAACCTGTCAGTAAGGTTTGGATGTAATTAAACTGAATAAACAGAAAATTATATAAATCTAAAACTTCATGAACTGGGAAATTTACTATTATAGGTATAAGTAGTATAAGATTGAAAGTTCTGCCATGAGTTATGGAGTTGCAGAGACATTCTCCACCTCGGAGGAGTAAACTGCTTCTGATTCTTAGAATTTGTATAACGTGAGCCACTGCCATTCTCTCGTGATTCCCCCTACATACACACACACACACACTTCTACCTGCTGTGGCAGAACTCTCAATCAAATATTATTGTTATATCTATTAAATTAAGACTACATAAATACAATGTCTTAAGTGGGATGACTTCTTAAGTGATTTCACTGTATATATATGCAGAACAGCATAATGGCTTTTAATTATGTATAGAACTCTAAGAAGATTTTCTTTTTTCCAAGAAATTCCTCTTGTTTTAGCTCTCAAATTGTTTGATTCTCTAATACTTGTAATCAAAAATGAATCAGTAAGGACTCAAAATGAAAGAATTTTTGTAACGATTTCTGGAAAAAGAACTCTTAATCAAGCCTCGGTTTTTCTTGGAAAGTGTATTTATTCATCCAGATTTCACAACCTCCTTTATTAGCAACGGACAATTCTTAAATAAACAATTTACGCATCGCGATTTAGCAAGTGTATAAAAGCTCGCTTAGCTTTTCAACCTTATCTCTCTCCTCAAGTTTAATTCTTCCCTCCGCAAGGCAAAAGCCTCAAGAAAAGATGTAAAATACAGACGTCTCAATGGGAAATCGCCTTTTCTTTAATGAAACACCCTAGCACGGTTGATAAAGGCATTATAAGAATAAGAAAATGAGAGAATTTAAGAAAAGGCAAGAACACGCGGTAAGGAGCAAAAACAAAAGACATCAAGGTGCTTTCGGATGGTAGACACTGATAAGCAGAAAATCATTCTTTTTCGCGGAGAGGGATTGCAGTTAGATACGTTTCCTGTCAGAAACAAGGAAAAGGTGCTCTAGGGAGAACTCCAATAGTTTATATTTGGCAGTTCACAGTTTTTAGGAGGGATTAAATTGGGTTTAAAAACTGAGTA
>CM063505.1:80133082-80135582 GCA_032207245.1 Pardosa pseudoannulata
AAAATTAAGAAGTACAAGAGCCACACGGAGGTAAAAACAAAAGAACTAGATGCTTTAGGATGGAAGACACAGATAAGAGTAAATCATTCTTTTTAGAACTGATGCGTTTATGTGAAAAGAAGAAGGTAGTCAGGGACTCGGGGGATAGTTTTGATGAACGAGGTTTCATAGTTTTTGTAGTGAATTAAATTAGGTTTAAATTTTGTACATTCTAGAATATTGGGTAATCAGAAAATAAGATTTTCGCTCTTCTTATCAGAAAGTAAGATCAAGAATAAATAACTAGGACTCAAAGAAAAATTAGGGAATAGTTGTTTGTAATCTGGTTTTTTTTCTGTTCTATCAGAATGGCATTTGGCGTAAACAAATTTAGAATAAAATAAAATTTCGGATAACTTTTTATAACCGTGCGCATTTGTATAAATCTAATAGCGTTAGCCAAAGTAATAAAACGTAACACTGAATTTTTTGTTTGTTTGCAATCTTTTGTATACCATATTTTTTATATGTTCTTTTATCAAAGCATATTATTTTTATTTTTATAATTATTAAAAAAATACAAGTCTCTTAGAGGTTTAGAGAAGTAGACATGTAGATATTATTTTGTTGATTTGCAGTGGTGTCACAGTGTTTACTTTATTCTGCAAAAATATATTACGGAGCTAAACATAATTTCAATTTTCTGATAGTGAATTATTCCAGGTAGTCAAATAAAGTATAAAGAATATTTTAACAAAACCATTTTATATAAAAAATACGTTTTACAAAGGCAGTTGGTTACAAAAGGGAATATGAAATTATCTGTAGTTAACACAATGTAATTTGTGAGTTCAAGGTACGACTATGAAGTCTTTATAAATGAAATTTAAAGTAACGTAAACTAGATTGAAAGAAGATGCTAGAATCATTTCGCCATCCATCTATGTAATAATTTTCCTTGACAGCCTTTATATAAGTGAACTAGCTCAATATTCTAGGAAATTTCGTGACTACAATGTTTTTTAACATAACTATGGTAGATAATATATAAACATAGTTATTGAGAAATCAGATCTAAAATTATGTTAAACTAATGTACTATTTTAGTATATTTGTCATTCAAATATTTCCATGACTGCAAAATCATTAAATATTTACCAGTCAGAATGCTTCTCCCCAAACAATAGATGCTATTAGGCTATGGAATATGATTCCTTCTTTACAAATGGGTTATAGCTTAGTATTTTGTCCAGGATCCCATTTCATTGGCTATTCAAGATGACAGAAGGGTTCTTGATTAATCAGTTCAAAATAAATACTTTTAAGAATTCTATAAATCTTTTATAGAATGCTTAAATTTTAATTTATTAATTAAATTTTAATTCTATTAAATTTGAAATTAATTGGGGAAATATTATTGATTTTTTTTATAATTTAAGATATTATGCAGCAATCGTATTTTTCTTATTCGTATATATATCTGATATTGGCTGAATAACTTCTGTTCTGGCGTTCGACATCAAAATTTGTTCATTAGAATCAAACAGTTAATAAACGTCTTCTTGATACTTTAAAATCAGCTTTAAGTAAAACGCAAAGATTTGGTTCGATTTTATTGCTATTTTAAACTTTTACTGAAAGCTAATTTGTCAGCTGCTTACGTATGGTCAGGCTTAATGCAGAAATGTATTATAACATTGTATGCGGGACACGTACTAGTACGTTTTCTGACCATTGATACTTGTGCGCGGGTCACGTACTAGTACATTTTCTGACGATTGATACTTGAGCGCGGGTCACGTACTAGTACGGGTTAGTGTAACAACATGGTTAGTTTGTGGGTACAAAAATAACGGTATATACAGGAAAACAAAGCCGAATGTTCTTGTCTACTATATAGATTCTGGATAAATTTAGACAAATAAAAACTAGTTTTTACATCAGTCGATGCAGAACCACAGTACGGGAAGGTTGATTTCCACTAAAATTAATTTATCCACTAAAAATATATTTTTTGTTTACAAAATATTATGGTTGTTGTTTATATATTTCAATTTATATATTTGTTTATGTATTTCAATATAAAATAGGAAACTTTGGTTAAAAATTAAATATTTTTTTATCTATTGGTATTTAGCTGTATAACTAAATTTACGATCAAAACGCCCACTCCCGGTACAATTCCGCTGCAAAATGTACCCGCACACAATGTGTTTTCAGAAACCAATCGATATTTCCTATCAAAGCGTATTATTTAATTTTTAATAGTTGATTCACACCATGGATTGAAACCACGAAATGTACACACAATGTGTTAACAGAAGCCAATCGATATTTCTTATCAAAGCGTATCATTTAATTTTTAATAGTTAATTCACACCATGGATTGAAACCACGAAATGTACGCACAATGTGTTAACAGAAGCCAATCGATATTTCCTATCAAAGCGTATCATTTTATTTTTAATAGTTAATTCACACCATGGGTTGAAACTATATTTCCTTTTATCGATTAATCTTT
>CM063505.1:80148082-80233082 GCA_032207245.1 Pardosa pseudoannulata
TAAGTCTCGAATCGTGAAAAAGTTCATGTAAACTTTCTTGCTTATATTTAAAGTAGCTTGTTAAAACAGTTTAAATTACGTGAAACACTTTAAGAGAGAGCTTAAATATTTAAAAACGTTCTCCGAAAACGGCGTCTGCGCTGATTAAGAGCAACTCTCGGCCAAGAGATAAATACGGTTGGGGGAGTAAGAGGGGGTTAGAGGGATAAGAAAAGAAAAAAAAAGGTAAAGAAAAATATATATCCGAAGGTGAACATAAAAAGTAGAGCGTCTGCGAAAATTGAGGGTTCCCGTTAAGCAGAGAGAGGACCTGAGCAGCTGATGCTTTTCGCAGGATTCATCATTCCCGGAACGTCGTCAGTTTGTTTACGTTGCGTGCTGCCGGGAAGCGGGAAGACATTTTGCTGAGGTACCAGTGCCCTGCTCCTGGAAGAGAGGAACAAAAGAAGCGGCCATTTTGGGTCGGCGTAGACAGAAGGTTTTTGAAAATTGTGATTGATTGTTTTAACCAGCAATGCATGCCGGGGTAAAAATTGCAATAAAGGCTTTGGATGAAGATTGATATTTAAAACCGAAAGAGTTAATTAGACACTTTGACAGTTTTATTAAAAAGACTCGTTGCGATAAGAGGCATTATTTCAAGAATAATGGGTCCTCCAGAGAACATTTTTCATTTATTTGTTGATGTATAGCGGAGTAAAATAAATCTCAAAAATGCTTAATGGATTATCAACGCTTGTTGAATGCCTCGAATGGAGCTCGTCATATTTATAAAGAAAAATCAATGAGCGCATACCATCCAACAAGGGCTAATTTTTATAGACGTGCAGGGTATCATCTCCGCGTATGTGTATACGTAGATAATTAAGTCACCGAAGTGAAAATTCTTTTAACTTTCTCTTAAAAAGATTTTTTGAAAAATGCAATAAAAACTGTCAGCTTCTGACCCTCTGAGGGGAACATTCATTTACCTTGACGTTCCAAAGTAAAAGAATATGCCGCCTCGAAGAAAAAATAGTCGTTTTAAATGAATTAGGAAATGAGATATTATAAAAGAAAACTTACTAAAAGTTACGTTAAAATGGTGTAATGAATAATTAATTTGGTTTAGATAAAATGCAGATTATTTCTTCAAATTACAGTGTATTAGGTGTAGTTGTTTTAGACGTTTTCTTGTAACTGTAACATTTTCAGATAAATTCCATAGAGCGTCGTCTGTGGGTAAATCATCAACTAGATTTTTTAGAAACAAAAACCCTTATGCCTTGATGATAAGTTTAAACTTTTAAAATTTCAAAGCTTTTAAATATGTAACCTCTTAAAAGAAAGGTGTATGTTATAAAGTGTTTTTATAAATCATTAATTTAAGTCATTAATATGTCAAAATTGTTACACTTAAAATTTGTTTTAAAAATTCTTCTTTTTTTCATATCTATTTTTCCAGCCACAAAATATCTTATCTGAAGGACTGTGAGCTGACTTAAAATTCTCCCAAAGCTAGTTTTAAATTAAATTGTAATTTTCTGCCCACTTGCCACGCTTTCCAGCTGTCTCAATAAAGTAGCTTGCTCCTACAATGATCTAAGTTCCTCAATGATTTCTAATAACTCTGACTAACCTCCTGCTTCTTGGGAAGATTTCGTGGGTCCAACCTTGTAAACTACACATGTTTTAATGTATCATTACCTTCCTTTCTTTTGACTGAGAAACATGTTCTTTTGCTTAGCTTTCAAATAAAAGTTTAGTCTTTGAGGACCAGAACGTAATTGCTATACGAGTCAACCGTTGTGAAAACCGTTGCCGTTTAACACCATCTAGTAATTAAATCTAGCATTTACATATTTTAAAAAAACGCTCCGATCTCCGATTACGCATACGTAATACTGATCCTTCAATATCAACCGGAGACCATCGCGTAGGGGCAACGCTGGGCTAATAAGAATGGAAAGCTGCGTCACGTATACGAGACGTTGGTCTCGAACGGATTAAGTTCCAAGTTGGACTGCCGCTTCTTTCTTTTTGTAGAATGGCCAAACTACAAAATCCTTACTGTTAGCTGCTCAGGCCCAGCAAGTAAAAACAATAGGGTCTAAACTTTTTAATAATTTAATGTGAAAGGCAGACTTAACTTTCACATTATTACACACACACACACACACACACACACACACACACACACATACGCGCGCGCGCGTGCGCACGCATGGACGGACGGACGGAACGGAACACGGAACACGGAAATTATATTCCACTAGATTCGAATATCGTATTCAAACTGTGATTTTGGCACTGTGTTCGCCTTCGCCAAAATTCCATAGAACGGGTTGGAGAAATATAGTTTTTATTCTAAATTAAATACCATTGTACCTTAGATTTATAGATATGTATTGTGAACCATTTTGTTTCTAGAAACTTCAGAAAAATAGCACATTTTAGGCATGAAGTGCAGACGACTGTAGGAAGACGTCACTCCCGCACGCGGCGAATTTATATCATAGGATGATATAATATGCTCGATCATACAATATCAGACAGTAATATGGGATAAGTCATTCTTCAAAGGAAGATCCTGATGCCTGACAGAAATTGTAATCCAAATCTTCTACAGTCAGGGTTATATCTTTCGATCAGTAAATTTCACACCTACCCATACTGGAAGAATTATCATCCTGTACCTAATTAGTCTGCTCTGACTATGAGACTCACGTACACACGCATATAATGCTTCCGTTCGTAATTCTAAAATAAATAAATGCATAACTTTCTAAATATTAATTGTGTACCTAGAGTTTTGTATTTTTCTTTAATTAAATTATCCTCGTTTGTGATCATTTGCGCTTTAAATAGTTAGTTTTAGAGTTTGACATGCTACGCTTCTAGACATAATTTAAACCTTGCGGAGAAAACTAAATTTAATATTCTTAATACTGTAGAGTTCTTTTAATGGAGTTAAGAAATTAATTTGCCATACATTAGAGTGCCTCATTATCTACTACCTCATTTTAATATAACGTGGATAAAACCGTAAAATTTGTCATTTTCATAAGAGTAGCATAATATATTGCATTATCTGTTTGAAATAGTGCCGAGAAGCTTCTTCTGGAAGGAATAAATTGCAGATTCAAAAGCTACTTGATATTCAATATTTGTATACCTTTTTGTTGTTAGAACTCTTTTCGAAGGTACTTTTAAAGGGATTGTTTTCTTCTATTTCTTTATTGCATTTATATTAAATTTTTTCTTTGGGTAAAGAGACTCGGGCTATTTTCAAAACAAAATATTAACAAGGATGTTTACTATTTCAGTAAACTAAATAAAAGTAAATGATTGAAATAATTATACATTGCAGTATAAAAGTGATTTGAAGTTCGTTAATTTATTCAAGGATGTCAGATTAGTTATATATGATTTAAGTTACAGAATGCTTCTATTTCTCTACTGCATTTATATTAAATTTTTGCTTTGGATAAAGAGACTCGGGCTATTGTCAAAACAAAATATTAACAAGGATTTTTCCTATTTCAGTAAACTAAATAACAGAAAATGATTGAAATAATTATTTATTGCAATATAAAAGTGATTTGAAGTTCTTTACTTTATCCAAAGCTGTCAGAGTAGTCATTTATGATTTAAGTTACAGAATGCTTCTATTTCTTTATTGCATTTATATTAAATTTTTACTTTGAATAATGACACTCGGGTTTTTTGCAAAACAAAATATTAACAAGGATTTTTCCTATTTCAGTAAACTAAATAAAAGCAAATGATTGAGATTATTACTTATTGCAATATAAAAGGGATTTGAAGTTCGTTAATTTATCTAAAGTTGTCAGAGTAGTTATATATCATTTAAGTTACAGAATGCTATATAATAGCGTTTTTTTCTACTATGATTATCTTAACAATAACGATAAAGTTAATACGCAGAGTTATTTTCTTACTGCACTGCATGAATTATCTTAAACTTGTTTGTGAATGTGTAGAATCAGCTGTTTTAAAGAAGTCGATTGCAGTCTCATTAGATTTCATGATGTAAAAAATTTACTGCAGCGCTCTAAAAAATATATAATGCTTGATCATTTTCTTTTTCTACAGAGCGTTTAATTGCAAAGATTTCCCCGTGTTTTACATAATTACGTGACACCAAAACAGCTCGTAATTTATGAACCATGTCTTTAACTCATTTTCTAAACTTTTCCTATATTTTGCATGTAAACAAGTTTGGGTGAATGGTAGACATAGTTTACGACACGTTATTCAAGAAAATTTCATAGCTTTTAATTATATTTCTGCATTTAACTTTTTTCTTTTTATATTTGAGGTAAAGGAAAAGCCAACGTCATAGCATTGTATGAAACAAATTTAACCATTGCAGAGTTTTCATTCAAAGAATCCCTGTTCAAATGGGTTTAATAAACGTGCAGTATTATGTGCTGCGTATAAAACTCATTTTATCTTTATGCAAACCGTTTAACTCCAGAAAAGACTTCGCAAGCTTTATTTACATAATTACATGACACCAAAAATAATTTCATTGAGGTTATGTAATCCCTGAACCTTGTCTTGAGCTCATTTTCTAAGCTTTTCCTATAGCTTACATCTAATCAATGTGGAAGAATGACAGACGTAGTTGAAAACACATCTTTCTTCAAAATTTCATAGGTTTTAATTATATTTTACATTTAACTATTTCCTTTTTATTTGAGGTAAAGAAAAAGCCAACGTTATGGCATTGTATGAAACAAATTTGACCACTGCGGAGTTTTCATTCAAAGAAACCCTATTGAAATGGGTTTTATAAACGTGCAGTATAATATGCTGTGTATAACGCTCATTTTATCTTTATGCAAACCGTTTAACTTCAGTAACGACTTCGCTAAGCTTTATTTACATAATTACATTACACCAAAAAGAATTTCATTGAGGTTGTAATCCCTGAACCTTGTCTTGAGCTCATTTTCTAAGCTTTTCCTATAGCTTACATCTAATCAATGTGGAAGAATGACAGACGTAGTTGAAAACATGTCTTTCTCCAAAATTTCATAGGTTTTAATCATATTTTACATTTAACTATTTCCTTTTTATTTGAGGTAAAGAAAAAAGCCAACGTTATGCATTGTATGAAACAAATTTGACCACTGCGGAGTTTCCATTCAAAGAAACCCTATTGAAATGGGTTTTATAAACGTGCAGTATAATATGCTGTGTATAACGCTCATTTTATCTTTATGCAAACCGTTTAACTTCGTAACGACTTCGCTAAGCTTTATTTACATAATTACATGACACCAAAAAGAATTTTATTGAGGTTATGTAATCCCTGAACCTTGTCTTGAGCTCATTTTCTAAGCTTTTCCTATAGCTTACATCTAATCAGTGTGGAAAAACGACAGACGTAGTTTATGACACGTCTTTCTCCAAATTTTTATAGGTTTTAATTATATTTTGGCATTCAACTTTTTTGTTAAAGCCAAAAAGGCCAACGCCGTGACATTGTACGGAACAAGTATGACCACTGCAGGGTTTCCATTCAAAGAAACCGCACGTTTGAATAAAACCCCAACGGAGGAAAAAAACACTCCTTGCATACTCATTTTTCCATTAAAGATTTAATTACCTCAATTATTCCGAGCCCCCTGCACTGCTGGGCTTGCGGAAACTTTCAGAACGCCTTTGCTTACGCGCCGTATCAAATGTCTAATGATATCTTAATGAGAGTAGATGAAAGGAAGGCATTTAATGCATTGTAATGCAAAATCATTGCATGGATCGTTAGCATCGAGTAAATGATAGTGGCTGTGCATTTTTGGAGGAAGTAATTTTATCCTGTTTCGCGCAAAATAAGAAATTCCTTTGCCGCGAGTTACGTCATTCCATTGTTCCCCTTCTTCCAAACTTAGTTCTTTACGTTGACTAAAAGCACCAAAGTTCTCATTTAGCAAGAGAGCTTGTTTTTTTTACTATATACTCATACACTAAAATACACACAGGTAAGCGTATTTTTTTATAATAGTGAAACATGTAGTGAATAGTTGACTATAGTGGTCCCACACAACAAATTGTATCTATTTAATTCATTTAAGCTATATATATTTTTTTTAAATTAGCTACACCCTCTTTCTTTAAATTTAAAATATATACATTTTATCCATAAATAAGTACACACACACATATAGATAGACTTTTATATGTATATGTGTGTGTGCGCGCGCGCACGTGTGTGTGAGTGTGTGTGTGTGTGTGTGTAAGAGAGAGAGAGAGAGAGAGAGAGAGAGAGAGATGGGAACAGAAAGTAAGTGTAAAAATAACTTGAAGAGTTTTAAGGCATTTAGCTATTTTTAGTAGTTTCATACAACTGTCAGACATAATCTCCAAGTGACCATGAGGAAAAGAATAAACAGATTCCATAAAATGATGTTACTTACTAATATTTACACGAATTACATGAGGGAGAAGTATATTTATAACTTAATGAATTATCAGTACTGACTGTTATTGAGGTCAATAATCCCAGATTCATATTTTTTATTATTGAACAATGTAGACTCTTAATTTTTTAGGTAAATTTATATTAATTTAAATAAGTATTCAATTATTATTAGTTCTGTATGCTTTATTGTATCTCCTGTTAGAAATGGTATTCCCACACTTTTTTGAGATCATCAACAATCTTTATTTCTTTCCTCAATGGTTGTAATAAATGTTGATAATGTAGTTTCTAAGCGTTCAAAATCCTCTTTGAACAATACTCCTGGTCAAATTTAGTACTGAAGCATCAAAATTCTTCAATCGAGTGCAGACTGTAAGATCAGGTACCTGTCTAACGTTCAATAATTTTTAATCTATTAGTGTGCTATTAGAGAAAGGGTAGTTTATATATATATATATATATATATATATATATATATATATATATATATATATATATATATATATATATATATATATGTATATATATATATAATATATATATATATTAATATATATATATATATATATATATATATATATATATATATATATATATATATATATATGTGTGTGTGTGTGTGTGTGTGTGTGTGTGTGTATGTATAGATATATATGTGTATATGTATATATATATATATATATAAATTACGCACAAATACTGAATTATACATATATTTAGTGAACCCACAACGTGCAACAACATGGAGAAGTATGTTATAGTTTCACGCAAAAGGGGCTTAATGGGTCTTTGTACTACTGAGTATGACATAGAGATTGTGTTCTAAGTGAAACGCATTGAATATAACACATGGGATATAGATAGTATAAAAGCCTACAAAACTCTGTGCAGTAAGCTAGTTAAGATCCCGTACCATTACTTCATCCCTTTCCGTTGTCCCTCAATATGCAGTAACACCCCGTCATTGTGTACACTTCAAATATATGCATGCGTATCTAGAAGAGATAAAACTGTGTTATCTTCCCTGTGTCCATCAATGTCGGCCACTAGTGGTTTGGCATCTCTTTTTGGAACTGCTCGCATTTTCTTTGCATTTTGCTCCCCGAGTCCGGCTCAGAATTAATTGTAAATATTTGCCTGCGTAATATTCGTCTCTCCAAAATGGGATTTAAACTAATCTGGGTCATTTTACAAACAGAGGAGTTAAATTGAAAATATTTGTCCCAGCAAACCTCAGTTGCAGAATTTTGAAATCAAGTTTTGCGGGGAGGAGGAACCGTATTAGTTCATTATGTTTGCGAAATGGCAGCAACTAATATCCTCCATTATTCGCCCCATATTAAGTATAATATTTATCACTATCTATAAGTTAATAATGCATAAAGTATGCGTTTATATATGCGGCATGAAAGTGTGTATTTGCCGATGATCATTATTCAGAAAATAATTGCATTTTGAAAGATAATGGAGTTAAACGTAATTCGTGTCTAGTACTCGAAGAAGCTGCCCTGCATTGAAAGTATTGCACCTCGTAGTAATGGGTGATTAATATTTTATATGAATGAATTTGTCTTGCTGTTTTAGAAAAGGGTATCGGAGTGGATTCTTTACTTCGAATTTTATTTTCTTCGGATGTAGTTCAATTGTAATGAATTAGGCACAATTTATTTATACAGGAATTAAGAATCACTATGCATAAAGCTAAGGTGCATTTTGCAGGATCTACGATAGTGAAAATGATTGTTAAATACTTGAAAGATAATGGAATTAAACAAAATTTGTGTCTAGTACTCGAAGAAGCTGCCCTGCATTGAAAGCATTGCACCTCGTAGTAATGGGTGATTAACATTTTATATGAATGAATTTGTCTTACTGTTTCAAGAAAGGGTATCGGAGGGAATTCTTTACTTCGATTTTATTTTTTTTGGATTTAGTTTAATTGTAATGAATTATTTATACATGAATTAAGAATCATTATGTATAAATCTAAGGTGCATTTTGCAGTATGTACGATAGTGCAAATGATAGTTAAATACTTCTGTACTGAAGATTAATAACAGATTTGTTACGGAAAATTAATTCAATATAAATAAAATACTGAGATGATTCATAGATTTTTTAATGGTTATTTCTTTATCTTCACTGTACACATTTGTATTACAGTCAATATGTTTGAACAGTCATATTTAAAGATAATATGATCATACAAAACTCGTACATCGTGGAGGTCAAATGGAACAGAGCGGAATACAATACGCTACTCGATTACAATGCATTCGTTGTTTGTATACATTATATCAAACAAGTATACATATGCCACATATAATGAGTACATGAATGAAAGTCGTATAATTTTACCTATATATTTATTAATGTACTGCCATTTCTCATCTACTAATTCATCAATTCCAGAAAATTGTACAACGAATAGTGTACCGAAATTATACCATACAATACGCTACTCGATTAGAATGCATACGTTGTTTGTATACATTATATCTAATAAATGCACACATGTCACATATAATGAGTGCATGAATGATTTTTGTATAATTTTACCTATATATTTATTAATGTACTGCCATTTCTCATCTGCTGATTCATCAACTCAAGAAAATTGTACAACGAAATTGTGCACCTAAATTATACATCAATTATGTAAGAAGAGATAAGAATGATAATAGCAACTCCCCGCATTTATTTGGCCTGTCCGTCAAATCAGAGGACACCGAGAAAGATCGGATCATCTGTATCCGTGACTGTGTCATTTTTACGCACACCTGTATTAAGTAAATTTCGTAACAAAAGTGTGACAAAATTAAGTGCCGCGAGACTTGAAATAGGTCGCCAAGAATGATCGCCAGAATAATGTCGACAAGAATATCGACAAGTCTGCAAATTTGACTTCTCGATGAAATAAATGTAATAAAAAGAGATATTTCTGTACGTGTATCTGTATTCTATTTTTAGTTAACTTAGTTAAAAAAGGCAATAGTCTCTTAAAATCTTCTTTTCAATATAGAGAATAGAAAAACGACGCAACAGCACCGATTATATATATATATATATATATATATATGTATACACACATATATATCTACAAATATATATATATATATACATATATGTATGTATGCAAAATAACTTCCCAGTTGTTTTTCTTACGCATTTATTATTACGTGTATTATATGTATGGAACATGTTTATTATTGCAAAAATTATACTGTATATTTTTATTTTGTGAATAATTCTATGTGAATCATCAATTACTAATTTTGTGACGAAAAGATTCTAATTTCGTTTATTCCTTTCTTTTTGAACGGGAAGGATATTGTAAGAATAAGGAAACTAGATCGGGAAACTAATGTAGGTATTTTCTATAAAACCCCAAAGACGGCCCTCATAAAGGCACAAGAAAATTCTCAGGGATTTTTAAATTTAAAGTCAAGGGAAAAGAAACCCGCGTACCTTTGATTTCCCCTTTTTAACCTCTAACTTACATTGGCCACTAAGACTAACGTTCACGTCCTCAGGGAAAGGTTCACACCAATTAAAGTTTTAAACTGCCCTAGCGGTCAATTTAGGAAATTTCCGAACAAAAAGGAGATGCACGTTATCGGAGGCAGATTTTCGCAGAGATTTTGACTGAGATGTTGACCTAGGTGTTGAGGGCCTTTTACTTATAACTTCATGTTAGCTCACCCCTCAGTTAGTACTGTCCCTAAAATGAAGTGGCAACCCGTCCTCCAAAGTTCTGGTAATAAAGATCTTTAGTTAAAACGATGCTATTTTTATGGGCCATGACTGCAACCACCCATCGTGAAGTTGGGCTTACTACATATACATACATACATATATACATATATATATATATATATATATATATATATATATATATATATATATATATATATATATATATATATATATATATATATATATATATATATATATATATATATATTATTAAATCGATATGAAATCGAGGAATTTTACTCTCTATTAAACACATATATACGTTTCATAATTTTAATTTGTCCATTATGCAAAGCTATATAATCAAGAGAAAATGTAAAATTTTGAGTTCCGTTTTGTTAAAAGTACAGTTTCGAGAATGTCTAGAAAGGAAGGTGAACTTAAATATAGGTTGAAAAGAAATAAAACTCCCGGAAATAAATCCTATCTGCCCGGACCTAATTTTCTAAAGTCGAGACTCCTCCATAAATTACGTAACTCAATGAAAACTTTCCTCCAGAACAGTTCCCCAACAAACAAAACATTCCTGACGTTGTGTCATGCCGTATGTTTTTGGGTTTCCACGCTTGCAAAATGTGTCAATAACAGTGCGCTCCGAATTCAATAATGGAAACATAAAAGATTCAGAGGGCATATCGTCGGCGGACAGCTTTCCTTCGCATGTACACCTATGGCGCTTGCATGTGCTGCTGGAAGGGAATGTTAAAGTGTGACCATTTATTTTGATACTGAATTACCATATTTCAGAAATTAACTCAGTCCAATTACCGCAAGTCATAGCGTGAAAATGGCGGCACGCAGGGCTGAATCGATGATTTCGCCAGTGCCTTGTAATTCAAAACCTTCTCAAAAACACGCAAAGGTTCCAGAAAATATCCTAACATCCATTCTTTTTTTTTTAACTTTCTAGTGCAGCTTGTGCTTATAATCGTGTTTTCTACACAGTTCCCATACAAAGTAGCTTCCAGTTTTACTCTGTGCTCGGTGTTCGAATTAATTAATTGTAAAAGGTGTGTATGTTCAGAACATTGCATTACACTTTAGGTCGGGTTTAAAAAAAAAAACATGAATTGAAATTAGTTTTGGACTTGTAAAACATGTCGAAGGGAAAATATTTTGTGTATGATGGGGAAGGGTTAATAAAAGTTTATAAAATTATCATGCAGGATAATAACATACTATGCAAAGAAATTCAAAATTTAAGTATAAAAATCTGTGAGCGTAGTAAAATTTATTTTCTCCCAACGATTAATTTCGTTGAATAATACTCCATTGGAAATGACATTGTGGATGCTTAAATAACAATTTATCTGAGTTTTGTGTTTGCTTGTATTGGTATTGTTTCTATTCAATGTTATGCGCAAAAGTCAATATGATACAAAATAATATATATCAATAATTCAAAATTCAATAAGTACATAATCAAAGTTGATGAAAATTTTTAAACTAATGTGATTAGTGAAGTTGAGAGCGCATTTCTAAAGGTACCTTCATCTCTCAACTGAACAGTACGTTCCCGCTTTTCGCACATTTCTAAACTAATTAATGTTACAGAAAATGGGCAAATATGTGCAATTCTGTTTTAAAAAATCGTAATCAGCAAATTCATATTCTTTTCTAAATTCTTGTTTCTATTTTTTTAAACTTAAATGTTGGAAAATATAAGCATGTTTTAATAATTTATGCATATGATGTCACCATATATTTTTTGTCATTTGCAAAAATTTTAATCAGTTTTCAATAAAAAAAATTATAACTATATTTTGAATGGGCAAATATATAAATAAATATTTTTAATCTAAAAATTTTTGAATGAACAAAGACTGAACGCCCTTTCTAAAATTTTTTAAACATTGATTTTAAAAACTGAACTGTTGTTTTAAAAATATTAGGCAGTATGGAATCTCAAGTAGGTCGCATCTAACCCACAGACCGTAGTTTACCCTCATTGATCTAGATAGTCTTCACATTTTTACTTAAAATTTTCAAATCATTTGACTATGGATTTAACAAAAAAAGCATATATATATATATATATATATATATATATATATATATATATATATATATATATATATATTTGGTGATCAAAGATATGTAGAAAGTTACTCATTGATAGTGGGTAGGAAAATTTTCTTTTGATTTTTCAAATCAATTCTCCTATCAGCAAGCTTCTTAGTAAATGGAGATTATATTTAAGTTAAAAGTACTCAAAGTCTTGTTTACCTTAAGACTTTTCTCTGGTGGTATTGGTGTCTTTTTCCATAAAAATTCAGCGTTAGGCAATGGTAATTATACCTCTTGTCGTAAAATTTCATCTCAATATTTCTGTTCAACAAACTCTCTTCAAATCAGTTATAAAAGTGAAAAATTCTAAAAAATAAACTTGTAACTACTAATTTCCGTATTTTCAAAGAAAATTAAAAGTTAACAAAAATAGATAAAAAACAACACACGTGCCTAAAAAATAAGCTTCTAATAACTAATGTCCGTATTTTTAGAGAGAACTAAAAGTTTTGGGTTGACTGAAGAATTAGGTTCCCCCGCCAAGTTGAGTATAGTCGCCTAACATTTTCTCTTGATCTCACCGTGTACAAATAATCTATATCTATAATATATGTTATTTTCATCCAACTCGCCTTGTGTCACTCTTTTCTTATATATTAAAAGTGCGAAATGCTAAAAAAATTTAGATATAACAAACCATTAATGGTTCACTATGGCTGATTTTTAATAATTTGAAGCTGTTGCATTTGTTAACTTTTAAGCCATAAATATAAATGTACGGCTTTCAAGTTATTTTCTTTAATTAAGTAAGAGTATATAATTCTATTACGATGGCGCACTGTGCATTAATTAAAGTCTCCAGAAAAAGCAAGAAATACAATGTTTGGATAGATTACCTTTGTGTTTTAGTAAATATCGCCAATATTTTCGCCCAATTTGGCAAGGGGAAACCAGTTCTTCAGTAGTCCCAAAGTTTTTAAAAACTAGATAGAAAACAATATCTCACATAGACAAAAGAAACCACAATCCATAAAAATACCAACAAAGACTAAAAATTATGTTAAATGACACTACCAAACTATTTATTAATAAGTAACCATGTAACTGTCTTATTTTCCGATATTTATGAGATAGCCAGTTTGAATAGCATATGCTAATATACAGCAAACTGACTATATTCATATTCACTACAGACCTAACTTAATTTTAAAAATATCCGGAAATGTACACAATTTTAATAAGCTCAAATTTTGAGTCAATAGTAACATTTTATAATTGTATACAGAAATTATTTGTTTTTCGGTTGTAAAGGCAACGATCCAAACAAATGGGAAATGCCAATAAATCTAATAAATTAGTACGATATTTATTTATTAGATGTATTTGCGGGTTTTTTTGGCTTTAAATTATGATCATTTGGCAGTTTTTTAAAATGACGTCAAACTAACCATAGACACGCATTAAAAATTGTAATCTAAAATGTCGAATTGAATTTTACTAAGTTTTTAAGAAGTAAAGAACAAATCTTAATATGCTTAAACAAATTACGCCAAGAATGAGAGAAAAGTACAATTAACAAATACAAAGTACAATTACAAATATGAAAACTGCTTAATTAATTAGGATCGGTCTCATTACAGTCGTTTAACGTCTAACCGTGATTAATCTCTGTTTAAACGGAGAATAAGGCAATTTGTCGCAACGTCACGAACTACTATAATGCCCTTCCTATTCATTTTCATGTTTACAACAGCCAATAGACAAACAATAAACTGCCCTTCCGTTTGAAACTAAAGCCAGAATTGTCATAATTTGAGAATTTGCCCTACTGCGTGAAATCGCCTTATTGCGTCCCACCATTGGTTAGCACCTTGGGTTAATCACGGTTAGCCGTTAAACTACTGTGGTGAGACTGGCGCTTAGAATACTGACTTTAAACTATGTATCTATGGTTGTTTATTTTTAACGTATTTTATTTTTTGTACAGTAACTGCGTAGCGTAATAAAAGCAATAAAAGTATATTAGTCTATTGATTTTTTATCTATGTAGTAAACAAATTTTTACAAACTGTATTTAATTTGCGATTATAAAGTAACTGCGTGTTGGCAATATCTGTGAGTAGTATTTGATTATAGATTTTTTTTTTTTTACTATAAGATATGAAAAACAGTATTTAAAATTATAAACTATGTAAATAAAAATTAAACAGTTAATATTTTTTGATTATAGAATATTAGGCCTAAGATTTTATTTATGAAGTACTATTTAAATTTTTGAAAACTGTAAACTTTAAATTGTCCTATGTGTATAACAAAAAAAAAATCAGACATATTATTTTTTATTCCGATATTGAAGTCACCTACAGTATTTTTTATCTTCTGTACTCGTCAAGATGTATGTACAAGTATTTATATTGATGTTTCTTAATCCATCAATGCCTGGTCTTTGATTACTTGAACAGCAATTGTTCGGATGCTGTTTAAAACATGGTGTTTAAGGATATCAGTGCGATGTGATTGCTATGAAAAATGAAAACTTACGAAATATTATAAAAATTTTGATGTTACACCTGAACTGTTCATTAGACTGATTCATTTAATAGTACGAATAAACACGTTCAAATACGAACGATATTGCTTCATAAATTATGCTCTATATAGCTATGAGTTGATCTATTTTTCCAAGTATGAATTTCCAAGTAACATTTGCAAGTAAGTTAAAAGTTTTTTAATATTTTTCTCGTTGCAAAATATAAGTTACATGCATTAGTGGAAAATTTTCAACGTACGGTATAAATGAGTCTATGAAAAATGCGAGAATTATGAAAGCACGTTTAATTTCATGAAGTAATACTTTCAATGCGTTTGTTAAAACTACTTATTTGTAGTTCGCAATATTCGTAAATGCATTAGTTATATGCATCTAATGGAGGATTAATGGATATTAAAAGTTTATATTTCAGTAATAAGTTTTCTAGGATTATAATAATTTTTGAGCTAGGAATAGTCTGCGTGTAAATGCATAAATTTAGAATTTTTTTAAGTCCTTAATAGTCAATTTCTGTATAAAGAACATATTTAATATTGTATAATAATGTATTGGTTTGAATAACTTATAAACATTGCTGCAGAATACTTACATTGCAGATATATAATATCATTTCAAATCAAATATTTTAAAATTTCATTCTTGTATTCAGTATGCAACATTATTTTAGAGCTTATTAAAGCAACTGTAAAAACTTAGTTATCGTTGATTGTATTTAACTTACGTAGGAATACGATGTATTAAACTAATTTACTTTAAGCAAGCTTATAAAATTAAAGCACATGAGCATCCGTATGCTTAATGTATTTTATTTTCAAATATGTTTAGTATAAATTCCTTCAAAATCTATATTTTCATCTTCCTCTAAGCATTATTCACGGAATAATGTAAACAAAAATCTTCTTCTTTAATGTTATAAAAATTTTAAGTTTGTGTGCTTTAAGCACATAAATATAATCTTCTATAAGACTAATATTTTCCTACCGATGTTAAATAGCAGTTAAAATAACTGGAATATGTATTCAAAACGTAACTACTTAAAAAAAACCCAGCTAAACTGCTTAAACATTCAAAAGCTTATATTTGTATCACATGGCATAATTTTATTTAAATGCATATATTTTCGCAAATATTTGTCAGTTAGTTTAGCCTTTTAGTAGTAATAAATAGTGTGCTGTAGCTAATATAAAATAGAAAATGCTTTTCAGAATTTCGTTCAAGAAAATTTTAGTAGTTTCTGATAAATTGCTGTTGTGTGTAGATTAAAATGTAGAATTCTTTCATGTACGAGGTTTGTTCAATAAGACTATATTTATACAGAAAACAGATTATTATTAATTCTCATTTTATAACGTATTTTTTGAAGTAGCAACTGAGAGACGAAATGCATTTGCCTTAATGTTATATTCACTTCATAAACACGTGAAGCCGAATGATGGCCGATTGGTTAGGGTGCTGCCCTTCGGTACCGGAGTTCGTGGGTTCAAATCCCACAGTGGCATGGATGTTCGTAAAAGTCCGGAATTAGCTTTAAGCTGTAGGTCCCGGTCTCATTAGCCCTCATGTTGCAAAAAGTAGACCGTAGCACTCCAAACCAAGCCAAACCAAATCTCCAAAGTCCAATTTTCGAGAGTTGTTTCAAAACCACCTCCACAGCAATTATACATGCCTCCTTTTCGAAACGGAGGCATTTTAGGTTGTACTTTGAGCTAAGAAAAGATCCAGAAATCGTACAATGGGAGATCAGGACTATTAGGAGGACATTGTATGAATCTGCGATACAATTTGGTAGAGCATTCAGTAGGTAACCAGTAATATCTGTCCTAGAATAAAAGGGAAGACTGGCAGTGGGTAGTAGGCGACGCGAAATAAATTGAGTTTTGTCACGTGACGAAGCCCAACGGCATTAGCGCTTCGCTTTCCCACGCCACAGGTCCGAGGTTCGATGCCCGGACTGGAAAATGTTGACTCAGCCTTTCATCCCTTCACTGGGTAGACAAACTGAGGATCAAGCTTGCTTTAGAACTAAACACTGGGGGTTCCGAGTAAGGTTGACCACCTAACCGGAACATGTACTTCGCACCCCAGGGCCCTTTGTCTCAAAAACTGAGATTGGCACCTTAGACCCTGTCCCCATGGGGGCTGTTGCGCCGAGGAGTTAGTTTGTCACATGACACTCCGGCATATCATATTGTATATTCCATACATTGACTACTATTGTTAATGCAATCACCCACATTTCTTTTATTCACAGCAACTGCTATTGTAATAAGTCATTTCACAACAATAAAATAAATCCTTTTTTTTTTATTCTACAGCCTACTTATTTAAAACACTCAAATTTAAATTTCCTATCGATTAAATTCATTATCATTTTCAATTTAAGTAAAAGTTCACCTAAAGGTGCCTTAAATAAAAAAAAACACCTTTTATTAAATTTCTGTGAGAACGGAAATTAATACGATTCTAATTAACTATAAAGTAATTACACATGAATGTTAACGCGGCGTGTAATGACAGCTTTGCTTAAAGTCTAGGCACATGTCTGTTTCCAAACACGCGAGCTCATTCATAAATATGCGAACACCCCGTAGAATCTTGATAATCTCATTTAGAGCATTTTAAACTTCATCACGTTACTTCATTTTTTTTTTCTTCGTGCTGTTTTCCTAAATGTATGAACGGATAGTGCTAATGTAGTGTTATATTAAGCTGTTTTCGCTCCAGTTTCTTTTGCGTGGACTTTCGTTTCAATAAATCACCTTTGTTTTTATGCTATTTTTTTCTAGGATTTTCTATGGTGTTTTCGGATATGATGTGAATATCATGAATACGTATAATAATGTTCAGACATATTACATTAAAGGGAAGAATAGTACATTAAATCGCTAATTTAGAGAGATTCTTTATTTAACTTTTGCTTTTGTCAAACGAATTAATCAATTACTCTTAATGTCAGAGCATTGTATTAACTGTTTCTTTCATAAAGTCCTGTTCTCATTTCTGTACGATGTTCGAATTTTTAATGTAACTTGATTAACAACAAAGCAAAAATTAGGAAATTGCATACTAGTTCTTGCATAGTAAAACATTATTCACTTTTTCTATTCCAAGACATTCTTTGTACAATATTATGCAAAAACCGTACTTTGGAAGGACTATTTATTGTAAAGCTGTAGGTACCGGAAATTAAAAAGTGTCTCATGATACACTTTATCAACATATCATGTACCTTCATATGCTCGGATTAAAACAGAATCATATTTTTAAAAGTTTTAATGAAAACATCACTGGTGAGTTTTTGCTCTGAATTATTAATAGTGTGTTTAGTTGAGATCACTTGACTGCTGTTTTTGTGTAGGGACTAACAATACTAATATGTGTACTATTATATTAAACTGTTTTCACTCTAGTTTCTTTTGCTTTAACTTCCATTTTCGTAAATAACCTTTGTTTTGTAGTATTATTTTTGTCTTGAATTTCTATAGTGTTTGCATACATGATGTGGATATCATGAATACATATAATAATGCTCAGACATGTTACAGTAAAGGGAACAATAATAAAATAAATTGCTAATTTAGGTTCTTTAACTTTCCTTTTTGCCACACAAATTAATGAATTATGTTTAATGTCAGAAAATTGTATCTATTTTTTTTTCATAAAACCCTGTTCCAGTTTCTGCACGATTTCAAATTTTTCATCTAGCTTATAATATATCTGAGTAAAAATCGGGAAATTAATTCTTGAATAGTAAAACACCATTTACTTTTTTTTTTCAAGACATGTATTTGTATAATATATGGTTAATTGTACTTTGTAAGGTTATAGTAGGCTTTAAGCAATGGAAATTAAAAAATATAGATTATTATACTTTTATCAACGTACTTTTGTATACTTGAATTAAAATAATCATTTTTAATGCTTTTAATGAAAGTCACTGTAGAATTTTCATTAACCTACAAAATTCAAAATGTATTCAGTCGAGAACACTTACTATTTACTTTTTTTTATACAACTGAACTTTAAGAAGAAGTCAAAGGGTCGTAAGAACTTTATGTATTAACATATTAAAAAGCAAAATACATGTAGAATTACTTTAAAAATAAGCACTGTAAACAAAGTAAGTACATGATATCTGTATGAAAATATTTTATAAGATCTTTTCAAGTTAATGAGTATTTTTAAGCTAACAGGTTAGACGATGGGCAAGTAGGTAAGGCTCTGCCTTATGGTGTGGGATCTGAAGGTTCGAATGGTGCTAAAGACATTCGGAAACTATTTTGATGTCGTTAAAATTTGACTTTAAACAATAGGTCCTGGTTTAGCTAATGTAGCTGTAGTTGCAAAATGAAGTGTTGCAAAAAGTAGCTTTAACGGGTTGATCCTAGTCAAAACAGACCACAAATATTTTGCATAAATAATCATGTTTTTTGTTGCGAGACAGCTTTCTACGCATGAAATTTTTCTCTATTTGCACCTTATTCATGTTGTCTTAGAATGCAGCAATACAAGGTCAATATATATGTATACTATAAATTTAGTTTAATTATACAAAATCAAGACTAATAAAAAGAGTTTTTGCAAAAGCAAATTCCTATTTCATCATGAAATAATGCTATGTTTATAAAATAGCATATGATACTAAATGTTTCTGAATATGTCAAGCATTTATGTTTCCTCTGGTATCAAAGTTTTATGTAAATTACATAGTTAGCTATGAAGTGTGATTTTTTTTTACATTCTCTACTTTCATTTTTTTCGCATTTATTTATTTACACCGTCTGTGACCAGTACATTCTAACAGGTTTAAGGCAGTGAATTTGTTTTTATATTTTCGTTTTTGTTTAAGATTAGTGTAATTTGTTACATCTGTTATACTGTAACATGTTTAATTACTCGAGAACCTTTCTTCGCCATTGGACTCTCACTTCAGTACACGCGTCATACATTTGTAATCTTCTGTTACGTCACACGGGAAAGGGGATTAGTCGGATAATTTTTCATTTAAAAATTTTAAAAATAAAAATTCCCCTTTAAATCCATAACTCATTCATCTTTTAGTTTTTTTTCCCTTTTTATCCCTCAACCATTTTTCGATGAATTATCAGCATTGCTAAGAGCAATTTATAGCGTCTTTTCTCTGCTACGCAAAAGGCGCTAATGCCTTGCGGGGAGGGAGTAAAAAAAGCCTAAGAAAGTTTCAAGAAATATGGAAAAACTCCAATTACGAGCCGAACTTAATGAGACGTTCGGACAAAACCCCCTACACCACCTGAGCGTAAAGGGCGGGAAGGAATTAGAAGGGCTCTAATTTGTTTTAGAGCCATTCATCTGTGAAGGGACTCAGCAGTAAAAGTTTTCAATAATTTCCAGCACTTCATCATTGCCCGAAATTAACTGCCCCTACGTGAGAGGAGGGAAAATTTTCCCTGGCGCCCGGGAAGAACAAAAGTCGAAGGGGACCATTTTCACGGTCGACGTCTTTTCAATTTGGGCCGGAAACTTTACTATTTAATTCGTGCGTAATTTGGTTACGTTGCCAGAAGTCGAAAGTGTGTGAGTGCGTGCATATTGTGGGTGGCCGGGGAAAAGTCGTTCCCTTTTCTTTGCCCGTTAATATAGTAGCATAATTTGGGTAGCGCCAGAGGAGAGAATCAGACCGCTTCACTTCATTCATTCATTCACTCACTCACTCTCCATTCTTTCTTTCTTATGTGGCGAAATAAGCGCGCACTTTCATGGATACGCGCACATTCGAATGAACGTGGGAAATTGTAATGTGACGGACTGACGTTTGAGAAAGAGCCAAGTGATATAAGTGTTTCGCTGGCTACAGAGAAACCATTTTTTCCCCTTTAATCGGTAACGTACTCTAGTTTGTGTAATTTTTTATATAAAAGAATAAAGTGCTCTTATTTTGGCTCCTGGAAGTCATATATATATATATATATATATATATATATATATATATATATATATATATATATATATATATAAATGTCAGGTCTAAAAAAGGGGTAGTTGTACATTACGTGAGTTATAATCAGTTTTAAAAAGAGAAGCTTTTAGGATAATCCGGTCAGACGAAAGCATTTTGGAAGATTATGATGAGTTTTCAAACAGATAAGAGTAAGTTAACGCGTGGACATGGAGCTGTCAACACACCCTACGCGACGAATAAAGGAAAATGGCACAAGTTTGGCTTTAAATGGAAAGATGATTTAATAAACTTATTATCAAGAAAGACTATTTTCCATTCGCCTTAACACTGAAGTACTATATATTTACCCTTAAACCTTGTGCAACGACCCCAAGCAGTTTAGATGATAGAAGTTTGACATTTATTATTGTATTTCATAGGTTTAAATATCAATGCGGTTTTGGATGTATATAATCAATAGAAGTCTAGATTTAGAAGTATGTCTAATGAGCACTCAATTAACAAGAGCTCATAGTGGACACACACATGTATGTGGGCGTTTGCGTGCATATGAGCAAGTGACATGTATACATATAAGTTGCAGGAAGTGTATTGTTGAAGCCATATTTCTAATCCTGATTTTATTGAACAAAAGAACATTGGAAAAATATGAAAAAGTAGAGATTGAGTATAAAATCTTAGTAATATTTTAACATATTATAAAAATTATACAAAATAATCACAAAAAGGAATAATTCTCCTTTACTCAAAATCCTTAATCATCGCTGAGAAATTTTATCTATATGTTTTATCTTGAAACTGGACTTGTAAAATCTCCTCTCCTTTAAAATGTTAGAAAATGAAATTTTCCACATTTTTAATTTCAGTATTCCACTTCTTAGTTAAACAATTCTACCCATTATTTTCAGTAGAACAATATATCTAACTTCACAAATGCAAACAGCAAGCTTAACATGACAATAATTTCTGCCGACTTCGAGATAATGCAGAAATCAAGAAATAGATGAATCTGCAATACCCATAACAAGATGATTGCCCTTATAAATTGGCAATGACGTCATAACTTCCCTAGAGCAGTAAATGAACGACATTGTCATGCGATTATATACTTAGTCCCATTTATATATTAATGCACAACCCATTTATGTTTACTATGATAACCTAAAGATGATTACGTAAGATTGGAACTGTTCATGTCGAATCAAATCTCTTTAGAGTTTATGACTTAGTGACTCTGCAACAACTTTCTAAATATTCAGATTTAGTATGTATGACGATATGAAGTTATGTTTAGATAAATATTACAGTTATATCATTCCATACTGTTTGAAAGGGAGCGAATTATATTCCAATCTCTTTCGAAACTTTAATCAAGTCGGTAACGTTCTGCTTGTATCAAATTAAGTTTGTTTTTCTGGGGTTTATCGTAGTAAAATATTTTCTACAAATTAAGAGCTGTTATTTATTTATAAAATATTAAATTTGAAGTGTCTCTAATAATTTACATTTTAATAGTATTGAAATGTAATTTATTACATTTGCTATCATTTAAAGAACAAACGCACAAAACAGAACAGTAAATTCGATTGCTTGTTGTATAAAAGGTAATTTAATACCGTATTAATAGTAATCGTAGTAATTTAATATTTGATAAATTTGTGCTTTCTATTGCTTCGCAGTTTGACTATACTCAGGACTAAGGCAAGGTCAGATTTTACGGCCCTTCCCTGCCCCCTTTCGAATGAAATCTAAATAAAGTATAATAATGGAAAATCTTTAACCAGATATTTAAACAAATCATTACTTTAGCAAGAATTTATTTACATTTTGCTCAATATTGTCTTTGTCTTAAAACAGTAAATATGTTACAGTATTCATTAGTATAGTGCATAAAGTGTTCACAGCTAGAGTGAACCAAGTCTATTTTTCTTTTACAAAATGCAATAGTTTACTGCAGATAGCACATTGTGTACGGGTACATTTCGTAGCGGAATTGTATCGGGAGCAGGTATTTTGCTCGTAAATTTAGTTATTCAGTTAAATCTCAATAGAACGAGAATTATTTAATATTTTAACAAACTTTCCGAATTTTATATTGAAATATATATATATATATATATATATATATATATATATATATATATATATATATATATATATATATATGTGTGTGTTATATATATATATATATATATATATATATAATATGTGTGTGTTATATATATTATATATAATATAAATATACATATATATATATATCATTTTTGTAAGGATAAATAAAAAATTAATCAACAATTTTTAGATTTAAAATCTAAATTGATTTTTTAATTAATCTTCCCGTTCCGCCTCGACTGATGTAAAAACTAGTTTTTGTCTAAATTTTTTCAGAATCTATGTAGTAGACAAGAACATTCGGCTTCGTTTTCCTGTATATACCGTTATTTTTGTACCCACAAACAAACCATGTTGTTACACTAACCCGTACTAGTACGTGACCCGCGCTCGAGTATCAATCATCAGAAAATCTACTAGTACGTGTCCCGCATACAATGTGTTAATAACCCGTTTTTTTTATGTTTATGCATACGTTCATATGTTAAAAAATACCCTACTTATTCAGCATTTTCTAAAAATAATTTAATGTTACAGTGATTAATGATGATTCAGAAACTTTATACCTAAATTTTTGTTTATATTATCAAATGGACTTGGTGCATTTTTGTTGTGAGTTCCTTAAATAGCAAAATTTTTAGCAATCAACAATTTTTCCCAGAAACAGCAGAATTCCTGATAGTTCCTTTCCCACCCTAAAAATATTTTGGATAAGAGCTTTGGCTACACCATCGTGTATTCAGAACCAAATATGCCTTCTTAATAAAGTGGAACAAAGTATAGAATTAGAAAACTTCTCTGTTATTTTGTTCGAGAAAGTATTTCTTGGTATCAATTTCCTGTAGACCCTTGTGACTCAAGCAAGTGTGTTTTGGTTGCCATGACAATAAAGTTGCAGATTTTCATATATATATTCATGGATTCAGAACGGGAAATAATAAACGTGATTCCGTGGGACTCGCTAAATATCACGTTATTTTTTCCCCACTTTTTTTTTACCTTATCTATGGATGTGTTTCTTTAAGCTGGTCATGAAATGTTCCCCTTTTTTACAGACTCATGGAATAGAGAATTTGCAGTAGGATGTAATGGTATATTACCGTTAATTTTCAAACTCGTAGTAGAAAAATTATTTTTATTTATTTTTTGTTAACACATTGTGTACGGGTACATTTCGCAGGAGAAGTGTACCGGGAGCGGGCGTTTTGGGCGTAAATTTAATTATTCAGTTAAATCTCAATAGATCAAAAATTATTTTAATTTTTTAACACAACTTTTTGTATTTTATATTGAAATATATAAACAAATATATAGAGAAATAAACAAATATATATATAAAAATAGAAATATATATATATAATATATGAGTATACATACATTACATAATATCATTTTCACAAGGATAAATAAAAAGTTAATTTTAAATTGATTTTTTTAATCAACTTTCCCGTTCTGTAGTTCCGCATCGACTGATGTGAAAACTAGTTTTTATGTGTCTAAATTTTTCCATAATTTATGTAGTAGACAAGAAAATTCGGCTTCGTTTTCCTGTATATACCGTTATTTTTGTACCCACAAACAAACCATGTTGTTACACTAACCCGTACTAGTACGTGACTGGGTTCAAGTATCAATCGTCTGAAAACGTACTAGTACGTGTCCCACATAAACGATGTGTTAAACATGTAGGATTTCATATGTATAAAAAATCAATTGACTATTGTCTTTAATATTGACTATCATTATTTGTGCTTTTAATTGTAAGCTAGACAGTAATAGCACATAGTTTAAATACAAACAGCATCGATAAAGAGTTTAAAACATCTAACAATATTTAATATATTGTATAAAAAATGTATGTAGTATGATGCTATTTCTCATGGGTGAGATAGCCGTCTGAATCATTTAAAACTGTCAAAAATAATCGCGTTAATCAATATCTGTATATTTAAGATTTTTTAATTTCCCGTTATCTGAAAAAAAAAAAAATCATGTTTTTTCGTTGTATAGACACGTTACATATAAAAATGAATGTAAATATTTTTAAAAAACTTTACATTAATACTTTAAATACGTTTAGTTCTAGAAATACTTTAGTTGCACAGCCTTATACATTAAAAATATGGAGGTAGTATTACTCGATATCAGAAATTTTACAAAATTTTTTTTTCTTTAATGCATATATAAAAAATATATATATATATATATATATATAAATATATATATATATATATATATAAAAAATATTAAAAAATATAAATTATGTTATTAAAAATGCTTTTAAAAAAATATTTTAAATAATAAAATAAATAAAAGATATACTAATTTTTTTAATTATACTTTTACAATATATATTGGAAACTAAGTTTTATTAACATACTCCAACACTTTATGCAGCCTTCGACAGTAAATATACAATTTTTATTACTATTTTAATAAATTTTTATAAGAAAGATATATATATATATATATATATATATATATATATAAATAAATATATATATATATAAATATATATATATATATATATATACATATATATATATTCATCTTACTTCTAAATATAACAGAGCTTTAATTTTTTTATTCCTTTAGGCTCCAACTAAAGTTCTGTACACCAAATTGTTTGTAACTTTTTTGTAACAGAGCGATAATTTGTCGTATGTCAAAAGGAAGAGTAGTACAACAGGCGTAATCTGTTGTGTAATTTTGAATTGGGGTTGTTACGACAGAGCTTTGACACGGCGATGCGGAAAATTTCTCTGCTAAAAGCTCGTGATTCATGATAGTCAGAAATAGACTCGAGTTAAACAAGTTGAGAAGGGAATGCAGTTTTTCCCCCGCTCGCTTCACACTGTTAACACGTTGAGCCAACGGGGTTGCCCATTTAGTATTTCTGTTCCGTAACCAACCTAGATATTCGCTCTGGAAATTTTTTTCTACTAACAGCAAAGCGTGTATTTGGTTCTTGTTTGTGTGAAGTCAAAAATATTTACGGTCTAGAAATTCAGTATTAAAGAGCTTCAAACACTTATTTGCACAGTATTTGGTAAATGTAAGGAAAGCTGTGCACTTGTGTTGCACATTCAAATACATATATTGACGATAAGTATAATGCGAGATCAGTATCTATTAAAAAAATAAGTGGATTGAAGTAACTATTCAGTCAATTTTTTACATGAGGGTTAATTAGTTTCAAACTCAGTGCTTAAAAAAATTTCGGACAACTATAGTTTTTGTTTTAGAGTGCTACAGTCTATGTGAAGGCTAATGAGACCGGAATATAATACTTAAAACTGATTCAGAGTGGCTATCAATCCCCTATATCATAATAGCCTAAGTTTTCTGTTCGTCTATCCTCGAATTTATGAAGCAGTTGGACCTGGAATGGATAGAGGATAGAGTTAGGGTTAACAAAATTCAAAGCGAGTAGAGTTTATATTTTCCTAAACTATCGATACGATTCTAAAATACATTGGTATAAATATACTTCATATCACAGAGAAAAATACTGTCGTTTTTAAAACATTCAAAATCCACCCATTTCCCCCTTTTCGAGCGTTTAATGCCATTATTTCAAGCCGCATTTTAATATCAGGCGATTAAATTTATGAATTTATCACATAATAAATAGGTAAAAATAACTTTTTGCATTATGACGTCATTCCTTTAATCATCTCATTTAATCATTTCTTATTTTAAATGATTTAAATATCGTCTTTATTATTTTTGTACGTTTCATCACTGAACATAGATATTACGTAAATATTTTTCATTTATATTTGGCTTAAATAATAGATCAGATACATATGTGATAGTTTTAAATTTAATCACCTATTAATTTTTGTTGCAAGATTATTCTCAGCCGAAAAACAAACCATTTTTTTTACCTATCTCATAAGGTACTTTACAATTCTGGAAGATTAAAAATTTTATTGATCCCGTCATATGACGGGCTATATGCTAGTGTATAGTAATAATGGGATTCGATTTCACGGAGAACACCGAGCCTGTACCAGAAAGAGTTGGCTGTACCATTCGATTATTGCCTGGATTGAACTTTTACGGCTGACCTTGATTGCAGTAAGCATCAAACCCACGTACTCAGGTTTGAAACAGCACAAGCAGATATTAAGATATAACATTTCAAATAAGTATAATTAATTTAACATATTTTTGTGCGAAATTATATACAGATCATCAAACGCATATATAAACTCGAAATACAGAACTGAAGTCAGGCAAGTTGATATTGAAGAAGCATTTATATTAAATTTAGAATTTCATAAGGATCATCAAACGTTAGACGCCTAAATATTGAGCAGGAAACCAAGAAAAATAGCAGTGAAAAATCATTATTAGTGTCGTCATATACAGAAGTTATTACATAAAAGGTTTAATTTTATGAATATTACATAAAATACGCAGTACAATTAAATATCTCATTTACATTACTTAATTATAATTTTCCTCGCCATGTTTTAATCAAGGCCTGGAAGTTGAAACTCAAAAAATAATTAAACAAGTTAGGGTCTCATCTCCCCAATAAATTAATAACTACATCTTCATAATGAGGGAAGAGGGAAGAGACGGGGGTGGAGTGACTGATTAAACAAGAAACGTGGCGGTTTTCCGAGGAATTTAATTGCAAGATGGGAGCGAAATAGGAAAGTGGTCATTGAGGGAGTCGAGGATATAAGTCATAAATGTGCCCTCAGCATCTGGAGTAGTTGGCTGGAAGGAAGGGAAGGTGATGCAGCGTCCTTCTTGTGTGTATTAACCGAAGAAAACGCTGCTCTTCACGTAATGAAAGGGTTTTAACCGGAATTGTGATTATGCGCGTGTCGTTATTAATGCTCGTTCCGAGTACAGGGGACTGAATTAATACTGCATTTGACTGGTAGGAGCGCTTCTCATTTACTAAGGCAATATCGGGAAAGTAGGAATCAAAGGATGAAATTCCCGATCTGAAAACGTGATAAAGCGGGGATCGTGGTGCGGTAATTGATGTTAATGGAAAGTTTCGTTTGCAAGCTGTTAAATTTTGCTTTATGAAAGATCATATAACAGCTATGTCATTTTTGCGCTCTATCTGCATTAGGAAAAGTGTATAACAGAAATATGTAGCTAAAGTGATTGCTGTGACTTTGAATAGGGCCCCAAAATGTTACCAAGTTGCAAAATTTGACTCACTGTCGATGAAATATACGTAATGTAAGGAAAAAAGACTTTATTTTTGAATCGATGTTTATTTTTTTTTTTTTAAGATCACGTTTAAATTCCCAGCTGAATAGTATTTTTAACCCCTTAACATGTACGCTCGAGTTAACTCGAGCTCGATAAACTGGCCAAACTGTGCACACTCGAGATAATTCGAGTGGCGTTGTACTTTATGTTGCTATAATTTTTCACACCCGAATGCAATTTAGAATTGAAAATAACAAGGTAAATTAAAAAAAAAAACATTCGTTTTATTCATATTTATCATTTACATGAGACTGTAAGCTATAACACCTACTTATTCAAGTATAAAATATATTTTTTTTTCTAAATTTAACGTACCGAAGGACCGTTAAGGTGCTGCCCTTCGGTTCCAGAGTTCGTGGATTAGAATCCCACTGTGGCACGAATGTTCGAGGCCGTTCGTAATCAGCTTTAAGCTGTAGGTCCCAGTCTCATTAGCAGAAGAGTAGATCGTAGCACTCCAAACCAAACCAAATTAAATTCAACGTTCTAAATTATGTTTTTTACATTTTTAAATGGTCTTTTTTAAAAAAAAACTGTGCTTTAAGGGGTTATACAGTTAATAATATCGTGTTGAATAGAGTCTGAAAGGGATTGAACTATCGCATTTATTATGCCGTGTGTGTACAAGAGTTCAGGCATAAATCACCTGTAATGACAGAAAGTAAAATTAAAATTGCTTCTGTATTTAATACAATGTTAATTGTGTTGTATTCCTGGTAGATAATTTTAATGTAGCCTTCTGAAACTATGAGCTGACCTTCGGTACTGGAGTTCTTAGATTCGAATCCCACTTTGGCATGGATATTCGTAGCCCTTCGAAATCGGCTTTAAGCAGTAGATCCCAGTCTCTTTACTCCTCTAGTTACAAAATAAAGTAGACCGTAGCTCTCAAACCAAACCTATCTGAAACCATGAACAAAATTTCGAATATTCCTGTATTTATAGCTTGTATCTAGACTTCTTTCAAATCCGAAGTCCGAACACAGCTAGTTGTATGCAATTAGCTATGATTTCTTTCCGGCAATTGGGCAATGATTTGTAGATGAAAATAAACACTACTTTCAAGAAAAGTGAAAATTTACTCTTAAAGAGTAAATGTTTAACAGATTTTCTGCAGTTTAAAGTAAAAACAGATATTTGCCAATGAATGGCAAGGAAAGTATAAAAATATCTTGCATTGCAGTATTAATAAATGAAGCAAACTGTATTGACGATTATGCACTTGGTTGATCATAAGAAAGAATATAGCATCGTTTTGTGTTTTATACATCGCAAATTAAGAAAAAAATGTAATTACCTTAAAGAATGTTAATATGGTTTGCATTATGAAAGAGAATATTTTTTTTCAAACGAAAAGCATCCCTTTTTTGTCTTTTTAATTAGGTCCTGAATAAAACTATGTATGTCACATTAATACCCCAGAGTAATAATGTTTAGCTGATTACTTTTTTCATGCATTCCAGCAAAATATTTAATGTTTCTTTTTATTAAACTGAAACTTTATAACCTCCACTTCTTGGCAAACTTATAAGAGCGAAAAATTAATAGTTGATAGTTAAATTTAAGTTTTCTTTTTTAATTGTTGTACCAAGAAAATGCCATTATAAGTTAATTATAAAATTTTGTTTAAAACAAGCTTAAAATGAACATTGTTTCAAATACTCTTATTTGTCTATATTTGATATTTCTAGTTATTTTGATATTGAAAATTTTAAATTTGAAAATGTTGGTGTATATATTTGGAAGCAAAAATTACTAATAATAGTGGCCTTGCTCGAGAAATTCAGAAGAGAATTGCATTCACACATCTACTCTTTAAGTCTTATGAAAAACGTAAAATCCTCAAAGGGCCAAAATACATCTTTACAAAATTCTCATAAGATCTGTGTTAGCTAGTGGATCAGGAACATGGGTATTTTACGGGATGTGGATGCCTTGGGGATATTCCGAAGAAAAAATCTACGAAGCATCTTCGGTGGGACCCAGGTTGACGGCTCTTGGAGAGAAAGGTGCAACCAAAGCTGTACAAAATATATAGAAAATCTGGTGTCATTAATTTCATTAAAACTCGAATTACATGGTTAAATTACATGGTTGCATTTGGTTAGAATGCATGAAAATTCCATTAGTAAAAGAAAATCTTTGTGGAAAAGCCCATAGGATGAAAGATGCAGAAGATCCCGTCTTAAATGTCTACAGGAAGATCTAAGAATTTTAGAAGGGAAGAACTGGCGATCAGTCGTTTATGACAGGCATGTCTTTTTAGAATTTCTCAGGAAGGCCAGGGCCTACCATGGACTGTCATAACAGCGAAGATTTTTCTAGTTAACTAAAAAGTTATCACATATGTTTTTAAACTCGAAATTAAAATACATTTAAGTACACAATTTAACCAGCAATGGAATGTGATTGGCACAGTACTTGAACAGTGAATAATCAATACCCTCAATGCAGTTTATTATATTACATAAATGTCATATTTTTTTGTTTGTTTGCTGCTGGCCGTAGTTTACCCATTCCTGACCTACATCATGCTAAGCGACAGCATAAACGTTAAAGCAAAGTGCCAAAATTTAACAATGGTAATAGTATATTGTTAGAAAAAGTTCCAACGTATATATTCCCAAAACCACACGTAAAAGTTTACAGCTCATAATTCTGCCTTCCTGTGAAATTCTTAGCAGTGTATTTAAGCCTCTGAGATCGATTTCCTTTACTTATACTCAGTGATTTCCCCAGCATGAGATAATTTCTACCGAGAAAGCAGAAAGCAGCATTGACTCTTTCTGTTTAATCACTCATCAGTCTGGTGTCTCAATTTCCTGCTCTGGAAACCCGCTTATTACGAACTGTTAATTCAGATGAGGGTAGATGAAGATTAATGACATGTTATTGTGTTTACGCACTGTAATTAGGGATATAATCTGTGGAATGCATATTGTTATCGAAAATAGAGTAATTAATAAAATATCCAGTTAGTTTATGGGGGGGGTGAGTAGATTATGCTTCTGTGTGAATTTATCTGGAATGGGAGTGTATTTGTATCTGTTAATTTATTGCCTGGAGTAGGTGATTATTGCAACAAATATAACTTACTGGTAATTTGTCGTATAAATCATTCAAAGTTTAATACATTTGCCAGTAGTTTAATCATATGGTGTAGATTTACGTAAAAACGGGTAATATGTTATTGTAATTTAAAGTAAAATTAACCTCTAATGCTATAAAAGTTTAAAATTCTATTCTCTACAACATATTTATCTCGTGGTAACTCAAGTTTGGAAAGTTGGTAAAAAGTTGAATGGAATTTAGAAGTGAAGTAATAGATTCCTGTTTAGTTTGTCGTCTTAGAGACAAAACAGACTGACACGTTTCCAGTCAATTGGCCATCATTTTGATTGCTTCTGAAACCGTAAACATTTGTTTATCATGATTTTAAAGTGAATACCCGTCATGAATGACCCAACAGACGATATTAGTAAAACATTAATTTCCAAAATGCATGGTAGTATTGATAATATTTAAAAGCTTAAAAGACTACATTAAAATGAGGAATGAATTATTTGCTGACCTGTGAGAGTTTTCGGTTATGATAAGGATAACTGATGTTTAATAATAAATATTTGTTTCTCTTAAACCTAATTAAACAAGTTTATGTAGATGGAAGAATACACAGTTTTTAACCATACATGATTTCTGCTTTTTTTTTAAATGACTTGAATGATATTTGTTTAATTATGAGGTCATGTTCTCATTATATGCTGTGCCGGTTTGTGTCGCCTTGTCGAACCACAGTACTTGTTATTTCCACTCTTACAAATGAAGCAAAATATTAAGCAATAATTAATTAATCAAATCTTGTTCAACCTCTTTTACAACTTTACAGCTGGATGAGAGCTGATCATTTAAGGTTCTACCTGTCGAATCTGGTATCGCTCATTTCATATCTTCTGTTAGTATGATATTTATATCGAGCCGTAATCAGCTTTAAAGTAATAAGTTTTCGTGTAGTAAAAAAAACTGATCGTATTGCTTAAGATTAAATTGTTTTTTTACGTAGCTTCCAATAACTTTAATTTCATAGAACAAATGTAATTAGTTTGCTTTGATGTATTAAATTTGATAGATTGATTTGGACATTTTTTGGTATGTCATACCAGAATGATTTCTAGGAAGTTTTTAAAATAATATTACTGGTCTTATTAATAACAAAATTTGTGTGGACGGAGGTAATTAATTTTTATCTTTCACAAAATTCATGTGAAGCTTAAGTGCAAGCCATTTGTTGGTAAAAAAAATTTGTCATACATTAACCCTTTGAACTCGAGATCATTTTCGCGCGTACTTACCAGCAACTCGAGGCATTTCGGAGAGCTTTTGGTGAATTGCGTACTTCTAACTTAAAATTATTTCTCACATAAAGTAACACATAAAACTTTCAATATTTAATGTATCTTTACGATGATAATTTCTCAAACATTAGTCTTTGCAATTTTGCTTTATATGATATTTGATGTAACAACTGCCGAGATGCATGCCCGGCTTGTAGGGACAAGTTTCACAATAGTATGTCTTCTGATGTCTTTTGCTAGAAATTTCTTTGTCAGCAGGCTGTGCAGTTCTTTCTAACATCTGTTAGAACGTTCTCTGTTAGAGCTTTCCATTTAGACGGATGTTTTCGAATTCGGAGGTTGAAGTCGAAGATCGAGCTTATTTCATTAGTACGTCCCGTATTAATTGGGATAGGATATTTCAATTTTCCATCAGCCAAGGCCGTCAAGTGCAAATTGATGCCGAAAATCCAGTAAGCTTCATAGTACCGCACTAGTCTCGGATAAGAAAATCTTATGTATTTTGAAAGGGACATTACGTCGTCTTTGTAAGATTATATACGCATGTTAGGACAAAAAGAACGATATCAGAAACATAAACAAAATATCAATCACCAAATAAATATAAATAGTTTACACAGCACATCAAAATTATGCACCAAACTAAGTGGTGAGCAAGACTCACCTCTCGAGTGCAAAGGGTTAACATGAACTTAAAAAGAAAACAGCTCAAGTGGCACTCATCAAATAAAGCAGAAATTTCAAAAAGTTGAACCGAACTTAAAAATTATTTTACTATATTTTCTGAAATAAGTCTAACCGTCTAAATGTATGGAATCTTTAATGAAGGAGACTAGCTTATAAATATCAATTATATAAACAAAACTTTCCGAATTTTACGAAGCAGAAAATTTTCATAAATGGATCTAAACGAAAGTTTAAAAATCGCGAATGGATATGCTTGCCGTTTATTCAAGTATTCGTCAGATTCTGCCAGATTAGCCTAAGCGGCCTTTCTATATATATTCAGCCGAAGTTAGAGTAAAATTCATTTCCTAAATCCATACCAGAGTTAAACTAGAAAAGACCCTTTCCAGTCTTCTGCAGTGAACGAGAAGTTTCTACCCCCTACCTTTCTCCCACCCCCATATCCCGTATATCTCCACGGTCAGTTGTTATGAATGACTCCCACAAATGCCAGTTTCCCTTCACTCGAAAAGTAATTAAAGCCATTTCGAAAAATCGAGACTTTTCGCTGTTTAATCAGTCATTTGAGCGCGGGCCTCAATTTCCGACGCCTGCAGTCGCTTATTACGTCCTGGCGACGATGCTAAATTGTCTGAGTTTGGGAGGGGAGGAGGAAGCGGGCTAAACTCCGTTTTAGGATTACGGAGAATAATTTCATATAACGCAGCGAGGTTAAGATTTCGTGCGAAAAGGGTTAACTCGGAAAGTTGATACCGCTTGAGGAATTACCTTGTTGGAGAAATTTTAACCGAGGGAAAATTTTTGCGGGGCTTTGTGTGGGAACGGGCGATTTTTCTTCTGTTACCTGCAGATTTGAGGGATGCGCGGGAAATGTGTTTTGGGTGCGCTGTGTTACCATGTGGCTATGGCGCATACTTCTCTGCAAAAACAATACAAAAGAATTAGAAAGGATTTAGGTCACATAAACTTTAAATCTTCAAAAGATCTATTTTTCAAAATTTAGTTAACCTTTTCGAGGCAGGAATTTTATTGACATTCATGTAGATACAGGAAACTAAGCTATAGTGCTTTTTCACTTTTGAGCAAAAGAAATGTAGCCCTCTGGAAATAAGAACATAAAACCTGTGACTGGTAACGATGTTTCTGATGACAGCTGAATAAAAGACAGTGGGGAGAGGAAATTCCAGGTTTATTTTGCAACCATAGCAGTCCGGTTGAACCAAGTTCCGGTTGAAATACCAACCGCCCTTCCCGAAAGGGTTAATCTGATAGCTATTTTACTTCTGTAACTTTACTTCTGTATCTGATCTACTGCAGTTAAAAGGTTTTCTGATTTAGTCTTGTAAATTCTTCTAGAGCATAGTTCATCATAATTTTTATGCTTTTAAGTGTATCTGTATGTGTGTAAAATAATATAAACGCATCAACACGCACGTCTATATACTTGTTGATGCTTTTATATTTCTTTTTATTTATATTACATAGCTCTCGTTTGTCATGTATTTAGCACAATATGCCCATTGAGAACCCAGTTTCAATGTATTATAACCAAGTAAGCCATTAGATTACTGGAATTGAAGGAGACCCAGGTGAATGTGGATTTACTGCCTGAATAAAATTTTCTTGGTTACAAATTGGAAAACATTTAATAAAAGTAAGCAAATCGTGGGAGGGAATTCTTAGGCGAATAATCCTGGGTTGCCATACCAGTTAAGAATAGGAAAGCCTTTATGTGAAAATATACTAAAAAGATGAAAGGAAAATCATTAAGACGGATATTATGTAGTAAAAAGTAATAGCTAACAGCTTGTTTAGAAGAAGGCTCAGGCGCTTTGCTTGTTTTTGCACTGGAGAAGTAAATTGTGAACAAAAAAATAATTGTTTACCATTAATATTTATTTAAATCCGTTTAACACGTTGACTGTCATGACCTCCACCACGAAAACTGCTTCAAGCAGGATTTTATAATTCATTTTATCTGCTGCAAATAATATTTCAATATAATATGCATCGCATAATATTGGCACTTTGGGCAAACCATTGAAATACGTCTGGCAGTCAACGTGTTAATCACATTAACTATCCTTTTATAATTTTGTTTCGGAAGGGATGCAATTATTTTTTAATTCCCGTATATCACGCGGGAATATTTCTGGTATACATATATGTGTGTATTTTCACAATATTGCACTATTGTGGAGTCTTTTATACTAGTATTGGTATAGTTAGCTTATACATAAGTTTATATTTATACACATACACATACATGTATATGTATACACGCATCTTGTGTTCCTCTGGATGCATATACAAAATATATTTTTATATTAACTATCAATAATTTTATAGTCATTAAATAGTAGGTGACAATTTCTGTTAGTATTGGTACTACTCTTTTGTTGCATCATTAATATTATTCCAACTTATCCGTTTGAATCAAGATAAATAAATTATTTACCCATGATGTGTACACACTAATATGTACACGGGTTGGATGAATTTAGTTTCAGCTTTAAATATCGCTTGATCATTTTTACCGGTTTCTTATGATATAAATTTACCTGTTTGACTTAAATATTTTTAAAATTTTGCTTGATTTTTTTGTTGTATTAGCCCTAAGCTAATGATCTCATTCCATCTTTCAGATCATGCGGATTCAATTTATCTCTATTTCTGTTCCAAATAATTAAATTACGTAATCCCGGACGTGTGACACGTTTATAATATGCCATATAGCACATATGTTGCCATAGTCGACCGATTCCCTTTTATATCCCATTTCCAATGACAGCTTGCAACAGCCCTTTAGTGGAGAGAAAATTCTGTAAAGGCATAATAGTATAACATACCAAATCTGGCTTATATTCCATTCCTCAAGAACCAGGTTTGGAGGGAAATATCGAACTGCTATTTTCCCCTCCCCCTACGCTGCAACAGCTGTCTTTTACCAAGGGTTGAGTGAGACATCAAAAGACCCTCTTTCGATCCCTCCCTCTTCAAAGTTTGCCCCCGTTTTGCCCTTTTTGCTTTGCCTATTCTGCCCTTCGGGGGAGAAAATACTTCACATATCTTCAAGATTAATTTAATTCACTCCTTCAAAGAATTCTTGTAATTGATGCCCTTCTTTCAGGTTCTGCTGTATAAAACATTGATTGTGGGTTCTTACAGATTTAAATGGTACTTCAAGCTAACCGAAGTTTTTTTGTAAGGGAGATTTGTTTAATAAGGTTTCTGTGCTTAGGGATCTTAAGTGAGTCCAACAACTCCAGAGTCTGATTATCTCAAGGCAAGTCTTTCTGATAAGCATTTGATCTTTATTTACGTATCTCAAGGGCGAATTATTTCATTTGTTTGGTCCCGCCTTCTATTGTTTTTAAAGAAATCTAATACAGGCTTCACATTAGTTTTCTTACACGCTTATACTTTGAGTTTATGGATAGAATACTTTGCTAGTGAGGATGTTGGCGATATTTTGGCGGTATTTTGACAGCCTACGGACAGAATGATTATTTCCAATACTACTCAGCTTTAATTTAAAAAAATATCTTAAATTGCAAATACAAAAAGAACTTAAGCAAAACAATAATACATTCGCGAAGGTAAATTTGAGTTTTTATATTGAGTACCACCGAAAATAATGAAACTGAAACTGGTTGCCTCAAACGTGTATCGTTAAGGCAAGAGTAAAAATTTTGGTAATGGTTACATACATGTTAACAAGTTCAAATATCAAAATACAACCTAAATAAAACGATGGTTAAACAATAGTTATTAGAAAAAATTAATTTACAAAATAAAATATATTTATACATGAATATATATTGGAATATACAGGAATAATTTACATATTTTTATGTAAATTTTTTCCGATAACTATTTTCTTATACACATGTGATGTTGCTGACTTCAGAAACTGAAATTGCAGAAAGTAAAATCGCGTCAGTGGCAACCAAGAATGAAATTGAAATAACGTGAATTGATGTCATCCATCGCGAACTGTGTGTTGATTTTACTGCAAGGAAGTCAAATTTCTTTTTTAATAAAATAAACCAGAAAAATCCCCTATATAATAACAGCCTAAGTTATCTGTACGTCCGTCCTCGATTTTATGAAGCGGTTGGACCTGGAATGGATAGAGGTATCCATAGTTAGCAAAATTCAAAGAGAGTAATGTTTATCTTCTCCTAAACTATCCATCCTATTCTAAAGTAAATTGGTAAAAATATGCTTCATATCACAGCGAAAAATACTGCCTTCTTTAAAACATTCGAAATTCACCCCTTCCCCTCTTTTCGAGCTTTTAAGTCCATTATTTGAACTCCTATTTTCCCCGGTTAATAGAAGGCGATTAAATTTATCAATTTATCCCATAATAAATAGGCCGAACGATGGCCGAATGTTTAGGGTGCTGGCCTTCGAAACTGGAGTTTGTGGGTTCGAATTCCACAGTGGCATGGATGTTCGTAGCCGTTCGTAATGTTATTTTAAATATTATGGGCTTGCTTGCTTGACTTAATGCTGACTTGGACCCTGCGTAACGCATTTTTGCCGGACGGCCAGACCGAACCAGCAATTCAACACCCTACACCCGACTTCGGGTGGGTGGCTGGTTACAGGTAGTACACGGCTCTAAGCTGTAGGTCCCGGTCTCATTAGCCCTCGTGTTGCAAAAAGTAGACCGTAGCACTCCAAACCAAACCAAACCATAATAAATAGATAAAAATAACATTTTTCTAGCATTATGAAGTCATCCCTTTAACCATCTCATTTTATCCTTTCTTATTTTAAATTATTTAAATTATGCCTTATTTTCGTAAGTTTTATCATTGAACTTAGATATGACGTCAATAATTTTCTTTTATATTTGGCTTCAATAATAGATTAGGTACATATGGGATAATTTGAAATTGAATCATCGATTATTTTTTGTTGCAAGATAATTTTCTGCCCAAACAACAAACCATTTTTTTTACCTGCTTCATAAGGTAATTTAGAATTTTGGAAAATTAAAAATTTTATTGATCCCGTCATATGACGGGCTATATGCTAGTAAATAAATAATAAGCAATAAGGTTTTACTTTCGGTATTAAAAATTGACCATTTAGTAGCCAATTTATATGCAAACGTTGAGTCCCCGATTCGATGACTGCTTAAAATGCATTTAAGCAATTATATCCTCCTTTTACACCTATTCAGTGTCTAGGTAAAGTTTACTTTGAGATTCTGGGACAGCATATTTATTCATCCTCCTTTGTCTTTTACGTATAAGAGAGAAAGGCAATCTGTCTTTCTTTGTTGACAACTGTGATATGCGTGTGCGTGACAGCCTCTTGAAAAATGAGAAAAACCCGCTAGGAATGCACAGAAATGGAAAGTGATTGCTCTGTGGATGAAAAAATAATAATAGCGTAATTTCGAAATGATTAATTCTAATCAATACGTTACTTTATTTTGTTCCTCATTTCGTTACTTTTAAAGTAGTGAGGTGCATATTTTAGATTTTATTTTAAATATTTGAAGGTGATATTATTTGGTTATGCATATTACAATAGCATTTTAAAACTAAAATTATTAAGATTTAAATACCGGAAGTTTTACTTTCGTTAGCACATTACAATATTTAGACAAAACTTCCTAGTATCCATTTATTAAAAACTTATTTATTCACATATTCATATAAACTCATTCATATTAATAAATACGCAACTTCTTTACTTCTCTTCCTCACACACACACACACACACACACACACACACACACACACACATATGTGTGTATTATATCTATTCACACGCACGGTGCTGTGTACCCCTGTTAGGGGCTCCCTATACCCACAGGTCATTTTTGTATTTTCTCTACTCAGTGTAGAAAACATTTTATCGTCATATCGTCACCATTTTACTCAAAGTTAACTAAGATAACAGACACCCCTACACAAATATGTGTTTTTTCCTTTACTTTACATTTATTTTACCTTCAAGGAGCCAAATTTGACGACTTGGCAATATTTTTTTTAATTTCTTCTAGTTTTCGTAACACGTATTTCAGTTATACAGTTTTCCTAATGCAAGTAAACCTAAAAATGAAAGAGCCTTATATATATATATATATATATATATATATATATATATATATATATATATATATATATATATATATATATATATATATATATATATATATATATATATATATATATATATATATATATATATATATATATATATATATATATATATATATATATATATATATATATATATATATACATATATATATATATATATATATATATATATATATATACATATATATATATACATATATATATATATATATATATATATACATATATATATACATATATATATATATATATATATATATATATATATATATACATATATATATACATATATATATATACATATAGATATATATATATATATATATATATGTATAGATATATATATATATATATATATATATATATATATATATATATAAATATATAATATAATATATATGTATATGTATAGTATATATATATATAGCATATATGATATATGTATATGTATATATACATATAATATATATGTATTTATATGAAAATATACATATATATTATATATATACATTATATAGTATATATATATCATATATATATCGAACATTTTTATACATATATATATTATAAAATTATATTATAAACATTGTACATATATATATATATTTTGAAGAAATTATTTAACCTTTAATATAGACTCTGTGTATAAATGTAAAATGCATTTATTATTTATAATTAAAAACATAGTTTCATGAATAGCCATTATATTGATACAGATTATAGCTTATCTCATTTTCAATTTTAGTTAAATCGACTTTAAAAATTATCAGTTATAACATTCGCGTAAAATATTTTGTGTTATAAACTTTCATATAATCAACTAATAAAATTTGTATACTCGCATTTATTATTTAAATTAAAAAACACAAGTTATCCAGGGTAGCCATTTATTTATTTCGTTAGCAAGATTATTTTTCATCAAACAGTATATTCTCTAAACACCTCTAGAATTTCCAAACACTTATATGTATAATATTACTATTAGCATTCAAGTTTCAATTTTTAAACATTTTGAACTATTACTTTCAACTGTATATGTATAAATTAAGAAATGTTACCGTTAAAAGTTGTTACACTTTTGTGAATAAAGGTTTCGATAAAAAAAAAACCTAAGAAAATGCATATCTGGTTACAAATTAACACATTGTGTGCGGGTACATTTCGCAGCGGAATTGTACCGGGAGCGGACTTTTTGCGCTTAAATTTAGTTATTCAGTTAAATCTCAATAGATCGAACATTATTTAATTTTTAACCAACTTTTCGTGTTTTATACTGAAATATACAAACAAATATATAAATAGAAATCTATAAATAACTATAAGAATTTTGTAAACAAAAAATATAATTTTAGTGGATAAATTTATAATAGTATCGTAAATATGAAAAACCAGATAAAAATAGTAGTATATAGTTTTAATTTTTTCGAATTATGTTATATATAAACATTTTTACATTATAAAAAAATGAAAGACAAGAACATTCGGTTTCGTTTTCCTGTATATACTGTTATTTTTGTACCCATAATGTCACACTAACTCGGACTAGTACGTGATCAACGCTCAAGTATCAATCGTCAGAAAGCATACTAGTACGTGAAACGCGCTCAAGTATCAATCGTCAGAAAATGTACTAGTAAGTGTCCCACGTACAATGTGTTAAATACAGTTATAGTGATAGCTGCTTCCGGAGGCTTAGGAAAATATAAGATATTTTGGTAGAAATTTGCAATTCGGAAACATTCAGATAGGAATTGTTTCATTTTATATAATAAATTAGATGTTCTAGTGAGTTTATTTCGTTGCAATTTATTTACTATACTATGAATCGAGAAATTTTCTAAGAAATTGATATGAAATTTAGTTAAAAAGAGCTTAGAGAAAATTAATATATTTACATACAAGTTCAATTTATGTACGTATATGTGTGTATATGAGACAGAATTCTGGCATATCAGTTGTAATATTTATTTAGTTTACTGAAATTAGTCAGAAATAAATATTTTTAGAGCGTTGATGGATTACTTTTCAATTACAGACAGTTATTCATACTGAAATTATATTTTTTTTTTTTGAGTACTACGGTCTACTTTTTGCAACACGAGGGCTAATGAGACCGGGACCTACTGATTAAAGCCGATTCCGAACGGCTACGAACATCCATGCCATAGTGGGATTCGAACCTACGAACTCCGGTTCCGAAGGCCAGAACCCTAACCACTCGGCCATCGTTCGGCGAAATTCCTTTTGAATATTGACGAACGTTCTAAAATTACTAATAAATTGAAATTTTAGATTTTAAAAAATATTCCATTACATACGAAGAAACTCATTCACATCTTTTACAAAGAAAACATTTATTTTTATATCAATTTTCTAATACCTATCTGTCATAACATGTCGTAATAAATAATTAAAATAATCTATACGGAATAATCTCTCGATAAAAACGAAAAAAGAAAAACTAGAAACAAATCTCTTTCTAATTTATCGAAAAAATCCATCTCCTTATGGTGTCAGACATACGGCAGACAATGTCGATAGTAAAAGACTGTTAAAAACAATGCGGTAGAAATATCGTGGTTCTGTTTCTCATAATCGATACGTTTAAACAATAAACTTTCCATGTTTCCTGTAATAAAGGGGAAACAATCAGCTCCCGTCTTATTGTTTTGGAAGTGACACCCAATCTTTGAACATCAATTTCTTAAACATGTACTCTCTTCACCCCGTTGTAGCTACGATACTAGCTATTTTAAATAATAATAGTTGGAGATAGTTATCTGAAGGAAAGTGAAGCGTGCAAGTGTTGTGTGTAAGGGAGAATACATTGTTAAGTTCTTGTTTGACAAAGTGAAACGAAAGCACTCTTTGCATATAAATGTGCTAACAATATGGGTCTATTATCCTGTGGATATAAGATTTCCTCTAGATGCCTATTTGGTGTCTGAAGTGACGACTAAAGTGTGATATGAAGTTGTCTGGATGAGTTTTTTTAATAAAGCATACATGTATTAAACATTTTGTTTGTCATCGAAAATAAGCGTAAATTACAATATTTAAAAGTGTGTTTTGTGAAATTTATGCTAAATCTTTAGTTTTAAATATTCTGAAAAATCGATCGTATACTATTAAAAATTTCTGTATGAAAATGTGACTTATTTTATCCACAGTTTTCCTCTCAAAATAATTAGAAATGGTAAGAACATAACTCAGTGCCTTGAAGGTTATAGATACTATTGTTAGATTATTAGAGTTATCTCAAAGAAGTTTGTCTTACTACTATAACTAGTTATACTTCGTTAGATTTTTATCGTTTTGTACCTGAACTCTGTCGGCATAATCATATAACTCATAGCCGGAGGGTTACAAATTCGGAGCCCGAACGAGCCCAATATAGTCATGTTCATCGTTGCTCGGGTGCGTAAAATAGGTTCTTGGTCGCTATGTTATCCAAGTTTAAAAGATACCGCTGGAGGCAGCAGACCAAGCCTAGAGGTCTTCTGCTTGGTACTGGATCCAAAATTTGAGGACTTTCACTCCAACCGAACCTCTCGAGGAAATGACAACCATCCTTTCAGAGGGAGGGCCAAAAGATGACCGATTGGTTAAGGTGCTGGAGTCCGTACCGTAGTTCGTGAGTTCGAATCCCACATTGGCTTGTATGTTCTTAGCCGTTCAGAATCGGCTTTAAACTGTAGGTCCCTCTCTCATTAGGCTTCGTGTTGCAAAAAGTAGGCCGTATCACTCCAAATCAAAACAAACCATGCTTTCAGAAGAAGTCATGGAGTGACTTCTTCTGACTTCTTGGTTTAGAGTCCATCTAGAAGACTTTTAGATGGACTCTACACCAAACAACAAACCAACCATCCTAAGCTGATATAATTCCTTAGTAATATCTCGCTACCATTCCCAATTTTTAAGATGTTTAGTATTTTTATTATATGAGGTACGGAAATAAAGTGTCTGAGTTTTGACTTTTGTATAGCAATATGTAAGATTAGCCTTGTTTACCGCTCTTTTTCATTTATGTCAAATCTAGCATTACAGTTGGATATTTGGTAGTTTAAGAAGACCAAATTTTGCTACCGCTGTTCTGTTTCGGATCTAAACATGTCCATATATAATCATTTTAAACTATATAAAGCAATATGAATATTCTTCTTAAGTTTAAATAATAAAGATGTATATAATACTTTAAATTTTAAGTAAAACTATTTCTCTATATTAGATTTAAAGCCATATACTTTATTTCACAAGACTTTTATGTGCTTTATAATATTTATTTCCTTCACTTAAGTTTAATCATATTCAAATGTTAATCCATGCAAATTTTTTAAAGCGTACGGAAAACCAAAATTTCTAAATTCAGTCTTAAAGCTTGCCAAGAGATTTCCCCACCAACACTATTCCTCTTTTCGAAACTTATTAAAAGGGATTTTTTAAGTTTCTCAGAAAACGTTGATTTTAGCTCTTTTTTTCTTCTTCTTGCCTGTTGAAAGTGTTGAAAAGGTTTAGCAGATTAAAAACAGCACAGTGCTTTCGACGTGTTTACAATGCCTCAGTCAACCCTTGTTAACAACATGTGTGTCTATCTACTTACTCCTCCCACGCTCACCGAATTTTAACTTTTTTTTTAGCCTACTCTGGCCTTCTTCCCATTAATGCATGCGTTTTCGCGGACTATGTCACTATTCATTATAATCACCATAAAGCAAAATTTAATCCTCGCTCGCCTGCAAAAGCACTTTGCAGCACGCACGGGTTTGAAGCAAAAGCCAGGGTTTGTCTTGGAACATTTTTTTTATTCTCTCCCCTATATGAGCGGAGAGAAGCAAACATCTACTGCGAGGCAGCGAGGTGGAGTAAAAAAAAATTATAAAAGACTTTCCATGAGTCTTAGGAGATAAAAGCTGTGTCTGGGTAGCTGAGGCCAGTTTAAGGCAAATTCATGTTTTAAGATGGCACGCAAGCCCCCTTGCTCTGCAAAAAACGCAACAAATAATTGACTTAGTTTTATTGTAAGGCTGCACGACAGGCAACTATTTTTCACGTGTTTTGTCCATAATTGGGGAGACCTCTGAACGCCGTATGTAATGGATCATGGAATAATGAAAGTATGGAGATCTTGACGCCGAGAAATGATTCATTTTTCATGCGATGGGAGCTAAAGAGAGGTCGTCTAACTTCATATAAATATATATACATAAAAATGAGAGGGAAGTGCTTCTTTCATTTTGGCGAAGAACGTCACATTATTGGGCTGATACGTTTTTGCTTCAAAGTAATGTTCGAAGGCATGAAACAGGAAGCGTGATCGAATTTTCTTAGTTCTGCTGTCATGAATGGAGGGGGTAGTTAAAATGGGTCATGGTGTTGGAGACAGAATTTTATCGCTGTTACTTAAAAAATTTTAAAGGAATTGGATTTTATACCCTTATTTATCATTTTTGTTGTTGTTCAGCATTTGGTCCTCTCTTCAGCATTTAGAAAGTGCTCAGACAATCTGTGCTGTTCTTTAAGTGAACGAGAGATTTTTTATTTTAGTTTTTCATATTATAATAAAAAATCCTATTATAAATATTAATATTTTTATCCTGTGATTCAAATTTTAAAATTGTATTTCTTTATTTTTAGGTGAGTAAAGAACTTCATTCATTATTGAAATTTGCAGAAGAGCATTTTCAGGTAAAATGTTAAAAAATTTATCATTATATTCTGCACTCAACACTTTGTGTTTACATACAGGATTCAATCTAGGCACAAAAACTGGCAGGATGTTAAAGGCAAAAAAAAGGCACTTTGTCTTAAAAAATGATACAGTAAAAATGTTATTTTACTTCATTTAAAAAAATCTGTCAGCATTCTTTTTTATGCTGGGGTACATAACCAGGATCACATGGCATGCGGGGTTGAAATCTTTGGATTAAGTATGCAAACAGGTTGGAGCACTCGGTAAATACCAACTAGTATGAACCCCAGGATATATATATATATACACTCAAGAGTCAAAACATTATGACCATCTGCCAATAACGAGCTGGTCTCATTAGCCCTCGTGTTGCAAAAGCGTAGACCATAGCGCTCCCAAACCAAACCAAAGCCAATAACGAGCCATTACAATCTGCCCTCTATCAAAATCGCTTAGATCCGCAGCGTTACCCATCACACACAGAAGTAAATGAAAGAATGATTCTTCAGACTCTCCAGCAACAGTTAAATACCACTTCCACCTGATCAGGTGTCTTCTACGTCATCCAGGCGAATTGATTGCAAAATATAGGGGTGGTCAAAATGTTTTGGCTCTTGAGTGTATATATATATATATATATATATATATATATATATATATATATATATATATATATATATATATATATATAATTAAAAAATGAAAAATTAACCTGAAGTTTAAAAAAATAAAGTTTATCTTCCCCCCTTATTCAGTATAGAAATTTATTCATTCTCAAAAAGAGATAACTCGCGAACATTTTGGAATACTCTTGATCTTTGGCTGTGGTTTACACACATTCATCAGCGTACAGATAAAAGTAATAGCATCAACTTCTCTATCTTCTTACTTTTACATGTCTAGAATGTAGAAGAAACACTACACGCTTTGCGTATTTAAAAGTAAAATGGCTAAGAGCCATACTTAAACTGTAAAAGTTTGAGAAATCGTTTTATGTTCTGGTACAAGAAAGATTTATTTTGCCACAACCGTCTAAGATTCATCAATTCCTTTGCCTCTTAAATCTACGATTCATTATGGGAATTTAGATATCATCATTTTTGATGTACTAGTTATTTATATGCATTACATATGAATCACAGCATTTGCTAATTTTTCATTGTAAATGAACCGCATTCTTAACCAAACCAAGCATCTCTGTAATTCTTAACATTATTACACCTATTCATTAAATTCGCCAATGTTAAGAAATATAACACGTTTAAATGTCACTGAATCCATTGATGTGTTGCACGAAACTTTTAAAGAAAGCAATTATTATACAAGAATTAAGTTCATGCGAGTCAATCTATAGTGGTTCCGATAGCGATATATTTCCGTATTTCGATTTGTCTTAAAATTTAAACCGCTTATATAATTGGAAATTTCTAATTAATATTTTAGTTCTAACTCCTAGTTGCATAGAGATCTAACAAAGTGAGGCTCTCCTTTCATTCCGTACGAAAACTAGTTTAATAGCGCTTCTGCCATCTGGGGGAGTTCACAGAAGATTTTAATTATTTCTGCATAACTTACCTCCAGGCGATTCTCTGCTATTTGTGTTACTTTCTACAGCACTGCCTGTGAAAGTTTAGGCTGTAAATTGGAAGAGCTTGAATGCGGAAATATACAACGCATGGAGTTATATTTAATGGTGAAATTGTATGAGTTGTGATTTTTCAAATTATATCTACTGGTTTCAGTTCACTATTTTCGAAATATTTATGAAGTTACTAGTCAGGTTCTTAAATATAACTTAATAGGTTTGGTATTAAGTTATACCTCGGATCTTTTTATTACGCCACTCAGTACAGTAAATTTTATACTTGTAATTAAAAAATTATACTGTCTGAAAGTATAGGAAAGTAGAATTATTTTTAAATATTTAAAGTAAGACTTTTAAAATGCATATCTTTTGTGTATAATAACATGCATTACAGCATGCAGAAATTAGGCCTAAACTTAATGTATTGAATAATTTACTTTGTGGGCCTAAATGAATGCTCACGTTTCTGGTAAAGTTATACGAGTTCTGATATTTCAAATTATACTCCGTTATCGTTCACTACTTTTGGAGTATTTAAGAATTTATTCGGTTTTAAGTTACATCTAAAAACTTTTCCCCTTGTTACTCAGTATGGCAGCACTTAAGCTGAATCTAAAACTTTTACAGTAAGAAAGTTTAGGTTTTTTACAATATTGATGAAAATAGGAGTTTTAAAATGTTCCTCTTTTGTGGAAAATATATGTATTACAGCATTCATAGTGCATTCATATTCTGTTTCTGATATGGTTGTTCGTAGCAGTTTGCAGTCGGTTTTAATGAATAGGTCTGTTTCTTTACTCCTCTTATAGCAAATCAATATTTATCAAACAGCAAAATTTTGGGGGCCATAATACTCCCCTAAAAATTAACCAACCGAATAATCTGAAGTCTTGAAGTATATGCACTGTAATGTAGAGGAATGAGGACTACACCGAATGAAAAACAAAATAGAGTGAACCGAACGATGGCCGATTGGTTAGGGTGCTGGCCTTCGGTACCGGAGTTCGTGGGTTCGATCCCACTGGGGCATGGATGTTCGTAGCCGTTCGGAATCGGCTTCAAGCAGTAGGTCCCGGTCTCATTAGCCCTCGTGTTGCAAAAAGAAGACCATAGCCCTCCAAACCAAACCAAAATAGTGTAATTTGGCTCATAGGTGAGATCTCTAATAAGTTCTTGAATATGGTCAGTTTCATAATATTAAAAAATTTCAAGTAATTTCTGAACTGGAGAAGTTGAAAAGCAAATCATTTTAACAAAATCACCGAACAAGGCATTTTACCTTCGTTTTTGGTGGAAAATTCAGATGTTTTTAGTCAAAATGGGCGATTAATACACTTTTTTAAGTACAGGATTGTCTTCTAGGCGTGTTTTTTCCCTTCAGATTTAAGGATATTTTTTGTCTTCTAAATCCTTTTAGCTATTTAGTTTTTATGAAATGTTAGTTATTTATTCTCTTGATTGTTTTATATAATTATCGTTCCAATAAAGAATAACCCGGCTTAAATTTCAGCCACAAGTATTAACGGCTGTTGATACGTCTCTGGATTCTCCAAAGCAAACCGGAACCTTTGGATCGTAAGGTTTACTATTTTGTAACCCAAGTGCTACTGAATCTGGAGCCATTAGAATAAAGTCAATACCCACCATCTACAAACATTTGTACCAGAATTGCAATTTGAACCCCTAAACATTGGAGCCGAAGAACACCGTTGTATCCATTAGGCCATCGAGTTCTGAATAGTAGTAATCATACGTCAGCAGAACTAACTTATTTAAATATCCATCTTAACACTGTACAATAGTTTCAAAACTACTGAAATGCCTGGATTCGAAACAAAAGAGGAGCAAAAGTATTAGTTTACAGGCCAAAAATATCAGCCGTTAAGCTGTGATAGAAAAGTAATAAGTTCCAACTTATCAACATCAATAAGCTGTGATCTCTATCACAAGTAGAACTACAGCTGAACAACTTGACAACAACTGAAAGTCAAGCCCATTTTATAGTTTGTGATAGATTAGTCAAATCGTAACAATTGCTGGTTCTACAGTTTTCTTGGAGTATCTTTGGTGTAAAAATTCTCCTTTTGACAAAGAGGGATAAAAATTTAGGAATAGTACATTTTCCGCCTGAGAATTTTGATAAGAAATCAGATCTAAGATTTTTACGTTAAGTCAGATTTTGTCTGGCTCAACATTTTTTCTTATTTTGTTATCGTCTTCAGATTACATACTTGCTGAAAATTACAGAACACTTTGGTTTTTCCCTTTCGGTAATATTTTTTATATTCTTATCCTTTTGTTACTGGTCCTCGCGCATGTTCAGTATCAGTTTTAAGCAGTTTATTCAGGCATTATTAGCTCTAGTTTCACAAAACAATGTTGCAAAGTTTACCATGCTAAACATGCACAAAAACATACATTTAATATTTCAAAAAAGTGATTTTGTTGGATTTAAGATGATCCAAAACTTAGGCATTTATCAAAACATTTATGAATTGTTCTTTTATGCCCTAAAATATTAATCTCATAATATTTTCTTTGACATTTCATTTTATTTTGAACATTGCCGTTTAAAATTTATTCAATTATTTCACTTGTACCGTAAACTAAATGAAAATATATTAATTTATAATTTTCCCACTCGCATCGCTTATTTTTTAGAGTTTATTTCTATTTAATTAACTCCTTTTTTATTCTTATAAACGCATTTTATCCGCAATTTAATTTAAAATTATTTATTAGTCATATCTTTTTTCACGTCATTCAAAAGATATCCAGAGCTGTGGTTTCCGTTTTGTTTTAAACTTGCAGTTATTTAATTTTTTTCAGCGTTGGTTTAATCATTTATTAAAGACGAAATTGCAATACGAATTAATAAATGCACAAAAAATATTTATCTCGAGTACTGTTGTGCTCAGAAATCGATTTTTATTTTCTTTAAAGAAACATTTCCAGTTCTTTCTGTTACTTCCATCGAATCATGACATAGAGCAGATAAACATCGTATTTGGTTTCATAGGAATGCCTTGGAATTTTTATACAAAAAAATTATTTTGAAACCAGATCTATCATCTCATCTTTAGTGACAATATATCCCTCCCATGGCTTGTAACTATACCACATTTTATAAATCAACAAATCCCTGTAAATACATACTTTTTAAAGATGATTTTTTAAACCTTTGTCTCCTTTCGGTTTAAAATATATATAATCGTTTATAGTGTTTAGGAAACGTAAATTTTACAAACAAAAAAAAACTTCTCTGTTTGAAATAAACACACGAGTTTAAAACGTTTCACATTTTTTGTGTGTTTCATATTAGGTTTTGTATCATTAATTTTTTTTCATGTTTCGAACGTCAGTTTTAATCAGTTTCATTTAAACTTATTCACTTTTTACTCACAGATATCGTAAGATTTAGTTACAGTTTTGTTTTGTACATGCTGTTATTTATATTTATATAGCCAAAGATCGATTATTCGTGAAAAAACTGCAATACAAATTAGTTAAAAAGATTTTAAAAAATTCCTCAGTTCTTGATACAATGTCATGCTCAGAAATAGATTTTTTTTATTCAATTAGGAAAAGAATCTAGATTTTTACTTGTTTAATCATTAACGTAGAGCCTGATAACATAGTGTTTGGCTTCATAAGATTACTCTGGGACTTAATACAAAAATTTGTTTAGAAACTGAAATTTGCCTCTTTAGTAACAAAAATATGCATCAGGTTGCTTGCAATTGGTACTGCCTTAAATAAATCAACGAAACCCTGCAAATGCCTCTTTTTTTTTAAGAATGGTTTTTCAATCTTGTTTTCTTTCATTTTAAAGTATAGAATTTTGTATATATCTGTATTATTAAGACAGTGTAACATTTATTGAACACGTTCACCATAGTAAAAAAATGCATAGATTTAAAACTTTTAAAGGTCTAATGTATTTTAAAAGTTCTAATGTATATTCGAACGTAAATATAGTTCTTACGAAAACCTTTTTTTTGCGAATAAACAATCATTATTGTAAGGGAAATAAATTGTGAAATGTGAGAACGTTAAATTATAAGAAAGTTTTTTTTTTTTTTTTTTTTTGAAGCTAAACAATATCAAGTTCTCTGAATGTTTGTTTATGATTGCTATATAGTATCCCCTAAACGATCTGAATATTTACGCAAGTATTCTCCAAAATGTAGCGTTACTTGGTATATGGATAAAAAAATAATTCGTCTTTTTTACAAGACAAACTGTTTAAAAAGGATGGTTTTGACTCGGGGTTTGCACGAACTCTCTGTATTCCACTTCATTCCAGCAGAGAGTCGGGTGTTGAAGTTACGAATTCATTTGTGTCAAGGTTGTCTGTCTCAAAAACCCATTCCCGTCTTCGGGGGCACAGTTAATTAAATTCGCAACGGGACATTCCGGGGCAATTTACCGTAATGTCATTAGCTGTGCGCTGCATATACTCTTCTGTACGAGCTCATAGAATTATATTTTTTCTCCTTCTTCCCCCTCATAAGGTACTTTCAATAAACGTTCCAGATGTCTTTTTTTTTTACAAATTACGATATATAACAAAAAGACCTTATTGTGTTCATTGTGGCTTATTTTGTGGAACTGGATTTCTTTCCTTGATTGATTTATCGATCTGAATTACTCTGATTTAGTTAGGATAAAACGGTTAGCTTTTTTTTTCTTTGTACTTACGGATGGTCCTTTTCTATTAATTTCTTGTAGTGCTGTTTTAATCTCATGGTAAATTATCTCAATCGCACCCTTTTTTGTCTTTATTGTGTCATCTCTGAAGTTGTGACTAAACTCTAGCAGTATACTGCAACTTTATTTCACAACTTGAGCATCGTTGTACATGTCTTAAAGATGTACATCTTAACCCCTTCCGGTAAAATGACGAGTCTAGCTCGTCATTAGTTTTTCATTCCATACCGCACAATGACGAGCTATACTCGTCATGCAATTAAAGTTACTGTTAAATATGATAATTAATTTAGTTTAAAATTTCTAGTGTACTGAATTTGGCAACACTTTTATCATTTGGGAAAATCACAAGTCACTATTGCATGTTGTTTACTTAGAATTTCTTGGTACAAGTCATTGCCAAATTAATGAGTCAGAATAAAAGAAAACCTACTAAGAAATGCCGTGTGTGTTACAAGAATCAAATTAAAAGTGAGACTACTTGGCGGTGTAAACAATTAAGAATTCCTTTGCACTTTGTTTTGAAAAGTACCACTAGCTTGAAGATTATTATATGTATACCTTATTAATGTTTTGCTTTGATATTTTCTTAATTTTACCGTTTCTGATATTATTTAACACTATGTAAAAAGTGTATTTTAATTAAGAATATGTAAGAATTGTAAAATGAAACAAGTTTTTTAAATAAAAATTAAATGGTTATTTCATGCACAGTTTTTCATTATTAAATCATACCGGAAGGGGTTAAAGTAGTAGATCTTAAAGTTGTTTATCTGTTTAAAGTAGTACATCTTAAAGTTGTTTATCTGTTTAACGGTTATTAAAATCACCTTTTTTTCATTTAATGTTTCGGAGATATTCCCGGGTTTCTGACCAAATTATTTTCAAAAAAATTTTCTACCTTTCGCTTTCAGCATTTCCTGTTTGATGCGTTTAGCTCTTATCCATATCTTATTGTATGCTTTCATAATATAGTCCAAGATAGCATTAGATTGCAATGTTTCAACTCAATCTGTAGCGCAAGAGATGCGTTAAACACTAGAGATGAAGTATGTCAAATAAGATAAACTACAAGCAAAATAACCAATTTCTTTTCATAGTATTAAGGGTTGGATGATCAAATATCATTGAGAATTGCTAAATAACTTAAATTTCAGTAATAGACAATCAGTAACTTTAAAAATGTGTTAAAAAGGATAGGTTAAAATTTGAAAATAACTTTCTAGTATATCGTTAGCTTATGACATGTGATTTTTTTTTCAAACATATCAGCTCCGATTAATTAATAATTATTTAAGTAATGAGCTTTCACATGTAAAACTTTTATACCTGGTAATATAAAATATTTCTACTTCATCGTATAAGTTGTTATTGTATATATTGTTAAATCAAAATTCTAGGCTTTTTATACTTGGGGGTCAGTTACTGTCCCGCCAACCGTTTTTTAGTCAGTTACCATTTCAGTTGCCCGATAACTCCAGCTAAGGTCACAGCTAGTTTTTTTAGTTGAATTCTCATTCGCTAGCTCTCCCGATTCCGGTTTATCCAGGCAATTCCCCGGGGTCATTACAGCAACCGATCAGGGGCGTGACGCCTATTCAACCGAACTGTCAACATCCCAGACATGACGTCGCCGCTCTATTGTAGACTGGTCGAAACAGGAAGGCTTCAATTCAGCTGATTTCGGTATTTCGTGTTCTGAATAAAGGGGGGGGTCTTGACAATATATATACTTTCCGTTATCTTTACAATACTTCAATCTCATCAGAAAAATGTATTCTTTCTTTTCAAAAGTTGCCACACCACAAAAGAAAAATTAAAATAAAGCTAATGACAAACTATAATATTTTTAAAACAAGTATTAAAACCATTGATGTACACAACACCATTGTTTACATTTCACAACCGCTGAACGCTTTAACATTTTTTTTAAGTAGGCCTAGGTAAAATAAGCATCTTTACATAAATTATTAGAGCATTTAAAAATGTAATTGGACATATGAATATTGTCAAATTAATAATTCATGGTCTCTGCCTTCCCTATTAATTACAAAATTAATTGTGATTTTCTTTTTCACCTTATTTTGGTCTTTGAATTGTACCATTCTGCTTGTTTCTATATTTTTAAAAGTCTCATTTACTTTACTTCTTTTGATCGTTATTTGCAAATTTAAAAGACATTAAAATGCTACCTTTAACACAGAATGTAAATAAGTTCATGAATGAGGTATAGATTTTCATACGAATTGCCATAAATTATGCATAAGAGTTCTTTTTCGATAAGACAATTTTCTTGTCATTCAAGTGAGACGCGTGAAATTTAGCGACAAAGAAAAGAAATAACTTAATCGAAGTTATGGCTTACCGAAAATCAAATGAAATTTAACACATTAAATATGTAAAAGACTTTCGCTTTTTATGTCTGATGACAGTTTAATTTTTTTTCAATTAATGGAGCTTTTCGTATTATAACAAAATATTAAGTTTATTGAATATTATTAAATGCATTACTTATATATTAAGTAATAATGCAGTAGCACATGTTGTCTCTTGGATTTGTCAATATTTCGTATAGTAATATGTTCCCTCGATGACCACGTAAATCCAGAATCAATTGTTGACATTCCTAGCCAGAGAATTGAACATACATTTCCTCCACTCTGTAAGTTATTTCTTGTAAATTGAGTTGTCTGCCATGTGCATTCCATCCTATGTTTTCTTTTTACCGCGGGAAAGAAGATCTGAACTTTTGCCTCTTCGTGAAATTCAGTTAAATGTCCGTAAACGAATTTCCCCGACAAGTTGAAAGAATGTTGTCTTCTTATGTCCCGTCTACTTTGTGCAGTTATTAATGGATAGATGGGACCTCTTTCTTTTGCAATTGTGGGAATTGTTTTTCAGTCGGCAGAAGTACTTTTTTTATTTGCAGTTTGAGAGAAGTTGTAATATATTAAGTTCGGTCCGTGCCTAAGTGTTAGTCTAGACGGAATCTTTGGTAAACAAATTGTTCTGTTGATGTTTGTTTTATTGCGCGCAAAAGTATACACGTGCATGTATTGTGTATTTCTGGGCAGAATTCATTTATGTATGTAAAAGTACAAAATTGGTTGAGATACTTCGAAATAAAGATAGCAGATCCTACCAACGATGTCCCAATACCTTTTCCAATTAACTTCTTGATTGCATTTTTGCTGAATGATGGTAGTATAGTGTTGACCTTTAGTACCGGAATTCGTGGGTTTGAATTTCCACTCTGGCATGGATGTTCGTAGCCGTTCGGAATCGGCTATAAGCAGTAGGTCCCTGTATAATTAGTTTGTTTGGTAATGAAATTCTCTATTAATAAATTTCCCCTCACTAATTTAAGGTGTATAGGGGTGTATATGTATGTATGTCTGTGTATTTATATATATAAATAATCGCAAACCAACTGACCATTAATATATATAGTCAATAAAGACATTTTAATTACAAATTTATTTATAAACTTGACAACAATTACTAGAGAGGATATCTATAAATAACCAAAATACGTACAATCCTGAATTTATTTTTATTCTATGTACAACCAATCCGATATAAATGATACTCGTACGATAAAAATAGAAACGTCAACCTTTATCAACTGTACGTAGTATAGAAATCGTGCAATTTCAATGTTGCTCTTACTTGGGTTTGTTTGGTAATTAAATTCTCTATTAATAAATTTCCCCTCACTAATTTAAGGTGTGTAGGTGTGTATATATATGTATATATATATATATATATATATATATATATATATATATATATATATATATATATATAATCACAAACCAACTTACCATTAATATATATAGTCAATAAAAACTTTTTAACTACAAATTTATTTATAAATTTGTCAACAATTATTAAAGAGGTTATCTATAAATAACCAAAATAAGTACAATCTTAATATATTTTTATTATATGTAAAACCAATCCGATATAAATGATACGATAAAAATACAAACATCAACCTTTAACAAATGTAAGTAGTAAAGAAATCGTGCAATTTCATTGTTGCTCTTACTTGGGTTTGTTTGGTAATTAAATTCTCTATTAATAAATTTCCCCTCACTAATTTAAGGTGTGTATATGTGTATATGTGTGTATGCATATATATATGTAATATTAAATCCCTTATTTACGTATTTTAATATTAATTTAATAACTTTTGTTCATAAAGTACGTTCGGGGTTTGCGCAGTAATTCTGATTTTTCCCTCCAGACACGCTATAGACTTGATTCAGCCTCTGTCTGTACTACTTTAGCCAATAGTTAGCGCGTTCTCTTTAAACATGTGTATTTTTTATCACGTGATCAATTGTGCTTAGGGATTATTCGTAGTCTTTTACCTGAGGAATCCCTACTTGAAAACTGTGTGTGCAGGATCACATTGTCTCGGTGCACGAGGTTGTAAAAGTGCTTTACTATTGTATGGAATTCATGTATCTCACCAGAAATAAACTGTGTTGTGATTTTAAATTAGTCTCACCCATATTACACACACACATATATATATATATATATATATATATATATATATACATATACAATACACTCCATATAATATACACATATACATATATATAAAGCACATATAATTATATATACACATATACTATATAATATATACACATATACATATATATATACACATATACATATATATATACATATAAATATACATATATATATATATATATACTTATATATATATATACATATATATATACTATATATATACATATATATATAATATATTTATATATATATGTGTATATATATATTGTATATATATATATATTAGTATATATATATATATATTATATAAATATATATATATATATATACGTATTAACTGACCATTAATATATATAGTCAATAAAAACTTTTTAACTACAAATTTATTTATAAATTTGTCAACAATTATTAAAGAGGTTATCTATAAAAAACCAAAATAGGTACAATCTAAATTTATTATTATTATATGTAAAACCAATCCTATAAAAATACAAACAACAACCTTTTGACAAATGTAAGTAGTAAAGGAATCGTGCAATTTCAATGTTGCTCTTACTTTGTTACTGCTTCATCGTTTAACTTTCTTACAGATACTCTTAGGCCAATTACTAGGTAACCTTGCGGAATTAAGTTTCAATTCTGATTAAATGCGATGTAATCGCATACGTGTCTTCATAATTCATATGGAGAGTGCGGCCTAACGAAAGATTAAGATGATTTATACTGAGCCATATTTTGTCGTTAATTCTTTTTTAAAACAAATATGAAGTCTAACAGGCTCGGTTTACGTCGGGGCCCTACACGCCCATAACACCAAGCTGATAACAGGCTGATTTATTTCATCGTGATAATATAGTTTAAATACACACTCGTTCCGCTTTCTTTAGAACAAAGCGAAAGCAAATTGTTCCATTATTAAGTCTTCTAGCTTAATTACAGAGCTCGCACGGGGTTTGATATCCTTGCCCCTTGATAAAGAGATGGGTTGTTATACTGGTTATGACATGCTCTTGTGGCTACATGTTGGCCTCCAGTTGTATAATGATCTCAGCGGTATCATTAGACCTAAAAATTTAGACTGAAAAAAAAATAGAATCTAAATTGCTCTTCGCGTTGAACCACTTACGCTAGTTAGAAATTCACACATGCGCGTTCCAAAACAATTCTCTGTAATTCACTGGAAGACGTTAGATTTTCGAAGCCTTTTAGAAATCGAAAAATAAAATGAGTATATTCTAGACATAATGCGAAATTTTAAGTTACGTAAAGAAGTTATATAAGAATATTGAGCTAACCAGAAATTAATCTTAGTGTAAGTCTGCAAAGGTTACCACAATCAGATGAGAAACAGGTATCTCGCCAACGGTTGTAGCCAGAAATTTAAGATAATTACATCAGTTTTGGGTTAAACTATTATATTGTGACGCCTTCAATATTCTCAAGTGAGAGGTAACGTAAAGAATGGATCACAGTCAAAGATAAAATTGGAAATTTACTTTTATTCTTGATTAACTACGGCTATTTACAAAGGAATGTTAATTCCCAAATCATGTAGAACTGCAAAGGATGGTTGCCTGTATAACTTCCTCACGACGATCACAGTCGAAAGAAAAACAAGAGATTTAATAATTTACAAGTGGGGAGGCCTTTCAGGGTGTAATCAAACCCAATTTATCCCCCGTTCGGTATCCGAGACCCTGCCGCTCCCTATATGAGCGGACTTAACGAATCTCCCTAACTAGAAAGCTGGCTCCGGTACGCGAAGGCCTCCACGAGGTCAGCACACCTACGTAAAAAAATGACGAAAAGCCCTGAGTCGCAAAATTGTATTCTTTTTATACCTGGGGGATCAGTTACGTTCCCGCCAACTGTTTTGGGGGTCAGTTAAGATCCCAGTTACTTGAGAACTCCAGCTAAAGTTACAGTTATATTTTTTAGCTGAATTCTCATTCGCTGGCTGTCCCTTTACGGAATTTCCGAGCATTCATTAATGAGATCCATCAGGGGCGTATTCGTCTATCCAGTCCGATTGTCAAGATCCCAGACTCTGCGACGCCATGCTATTGTCCAGGTAAACAGGTGTACTCCGATCAGCTGTTTTGGCGCGTGCTCGGACAAAGGGGAGTCTTCACAATATATAAAAACCAATGAAAAATAGTCCGCCGGTCACATTAAATTATTAGGAAGTCTAGCCTAGATTGATTTTACTTGGAGGGCTTGATGGACAAGGATAAGCCTAGGCGGTTAGCAGTAATGATTTTGCTGTCAAACCATTCCATAAAAAGAAGCAAGTGACAGTCCAACGTGGAATTTAAACTTTTATTAGAGAGCTAAGGAAAAGAACACGTTTCTCAGTCTAAAGCAGAGACGGGAATGATACATAAAAAAATCGGCCCTACAGCTAGTAAATAGCGAACAAAATTTCCAAGGAGCCAACAACTTAGTCAGAAAATTTAACAGTAAAAAGGAATTTAGATCAGGGGGAAATTGTGGTGAGCAGACAGAAAATTTGAGTATATTCCAAAGATAGCTTTGGAAAGTGGAAGATATTGGCTGGTAAAATAGATTTTAACGAATTGAGACGGGAAAAATAAGAATTTTAAGAGATATTTTGATATATTACATATATAAGGGAGAGGGGGAGGAAGTGTGACTGACTGACTTTACATGATGAAGGCGTATGAACATGTATTGCGTGCAAGCATATATAAATATGTTAACTCACTGCTAGGGATTTACTCCCTTAACAGTTTTAAATCATCACGCGAATAACTCAGTTTATGCATATTTTGTAGAGTGTCCGAATCATGCAGTTTTCGGAGTTCGCACTCCGAATTTATCTTTTACCCTCGCATCTCTTCAATCCCCTCAGGCGATGTCTTCCCTCAGTTTCCGTGGCACTGCGTGATCACGTGTGAAATGAAAGTCGGCGAGGGCTGTGCTGGCACTCAATCTATATCATGAGTCATGGTGGGCTCATTACCATGGCCCGGAGCCACCTTTATAACGTGGTGGAGGGGGGGAGGGAGGAAAAAATTGGGAGACTCTCTCATCAGCGTAAGAAAGTAGTTTCTCTCTGTGAAAACGAGATGCTGGGAAACTTTTCCATTCCCCGGTCGGTTTTTATCGTCTCCACAGTCTGATGAGACAAAGGAATTGAAATATACGGCCGGAGATTTCGCTGCTCTTTATTTATAACGCGGTTCAACGCTTGGGTTTTACGCGGGGGGCATCCTGGTTTATTTATCTGCTATTGAACATGATGCGGTGCACGTATGACAAGTCGACCGGATCGTACGTTTCCCACGCTTTCACTAATAGAAACAGTGTTTAATACATCACTAAATATGAGTTATTATTATTTTAGAAATATTATTCATTTTGCTTTCCTCAACGTCATAGGAGAATTTCAATTTCAGTAATACAAATTCTTTAAAATATTTCTTTATAGAAACTGTTTAAATACATCACTGAATATGAATAATTATTATTTTAGAAATATTATTCATTTTGCTTTCATCAACGTCATAGGAGAATTTCAATTTCAGTAATATAAATTGTTTAAAATATTTCTTTATAGAAACTGTTTAAATACATCACTGAATATAAATAATTATTATTTTAGAAATATTATTCATTTTGCTTTCCTCAACGTCATAGAATTTCAATTTCAGTAATATAAATTGGTTAAAATATTTCTTTATAGAAACAGTGTTTTAATACTTCACTAAATATGAATAATTATTATTTTGGAAATTTTATTCATTTTGCTTTCCTCAACGTCATAGGAGAATTTCAATTTCAGTAATATAAATTGTTTAAAATATTTCTTTATAGAAACAGTGTTTTAATACTTCACTAAATATGAATAATTATTATTTTAGAAATATTATTCATTTTGCTTTCCTCAACGTCATAGGAGAATTTCAATTTCAGTAATATAAATTGTTTAAAATATTTCTTTATAGAAACAGTGTTTTAATACTTCACTAAATATGAATAATTATTATTTTGGAAATATTATTCATTTTGCTTTCCTCAACGTCATAGGAGAATTTCAATTTCAGTAATATAAATTGCTTACAATATTTCTTTATAGAAACAGTGTTTTAATACTTCACTCAATATGAATAATTATTATTTTGGAAATATTATTCATTTTGCTTTCCTCAACATCATAGGAGAATTTCAATTTCAGTAATATAAATTGCTTACAATATTTTTTTATAGAAAACAGTGTTTTAATACTTCACTCAATATGAATAATTATTTTTTTTGAAAATATTATTCATTTTGCTTTCCTCAACATCATAGGAGAATTTCAATTTCAGTAATATAAATTGCTTACAATATTTCTTTATAGAAACAGTGTTTTAATACTTCACTAAATATGAATAATTATTTTTTTGGAAATATTATTCATTTTGCTTTCCTCAACGTCATAGGATAATTTCAATTTCAGTAATACAAATTGCTTACAATATTTCTTTATAGAAACTTTTCTGATTAATAACTTTTATGCGTCTAAGGTTTAGGTAGGGTAATAAATACTATGGAAGAAACTATGGAAGATCTATAAAACATTTATTAGAAGCACAAGATATAAAGAATGGGATATCTCAGATTTATTGTATTTGAAACAGAAACAAAACGTTTTAATTGTCAGATGTCTCTTTTATTTTCAACTATGTTTTTGAAAAGTTATTTATAACAAGGTAAAATGTTAAAGTTTAAATTTTGTCATTTTAATTTCAGTTTTTTTTTTATCTTTAGTGTAATTTTGCTATCTTAGTCATACAATCTCCTTTTTTAAGGCTTCGTGAATTTTACTAGTAACCATGCTGAACATATTTTTTTCTGCATAATCTATAATACCAATTTAAGTTCAACACATTACGAAATTATTTTTTCTTTGTTTCTGAAGTAATAAATGAGCGAGAAGATTAAATGAAAGATTTTTTTCAAAATATAATACATGATATTTTAACTTCGAAAGAAACTTTATTTAAAATGGACATTGCTATTGAACCAAAAAATATTTATTAATAGTCTACAGTAAACTTTTATTTTTGTAGATTATGTATGTATATGTAGATATATGTATATTATGTATATATGTATATTATATATCTATGTATATCATATATATATATATATATATTATATATATATCTGTGTGTATGCATATATATATTATATATATGTGTGTATATGTGTATATATATGTGTGTGTATATGCATGTACGTGTATATATATATGTGTGTCTGTGTGTTTAAAATGTGTATATATATGAGTATATATATGTGTGTATATATGTGTGTGTTTGTATGCATACATATATTTTTTATACATATATTATATTCTTTAAGGCTTATCCGAAATCTTACATACATGAAATATTAAAACTATTTTAATGAAAAAGTTTTTGAAAACTTGTATTAGTAAAGAAAATTTTGTCTTTTATGAACACTATAATAATCTAATTTTACTGTTTTTTATAAAGTTATTTTATTTCTCTCTACAAGTTATGCCCCTTGTATAAAAATTAACAAAGTAATTACCATTTTGCATGCCAGCTAGAACGAAATTTTAATTTTTTTAATCTGAATTTTGTTAACATTTTTAAAACTAATTGTATATAAATTTCTGAATATATATTTCACGAATCCTATTAATTGAACATGATATATTTATCCATATTTCATCAGTTTATATGTTGTTTGCCTTTTTGAAATATCTCAACTTATAATTAATTTTTGCGATCTCTAATTTGAAAGATTTGTGCTGGGAAATCTTATCCTAATTATAAAACTTCTGTGATAACGTGAATACCCAGAGCAGGTGGTCTACTTTTCAGGATTTAATTCTGAGATCTCGGGAAGTTCTCATGGGGCTTTATTTATCTCCGTTAGCATTTTCAAGCGAAATAGACAACTTGAGCAATTCAGTTTTGTATTTTTTACTATCGTTTCTGTGTAGGGAAATAGAATGGAGGACTTTCTCCTGTATTACCTTTCTTTTGCTTTTCAACCTGTTACTTTGCATTTCAGAAGATTCTTCAGATGTAGGTTTCATATCATCGAATTAATTTAAATCGGAAGTTTCGTTACTTAGTTTAATATTATTTTTTTAATTCTGAACTGTGATGGCTCGCAACGATATAATTTGTTTATAAATGTAGAAATATGTGTATACACTTCGTAGCCATTTGCAATTTAAATATTCTTTTAGTACAAATATATATAATTACTGAATAATTACATAAGTTGTATAAATTTCATAAATGTATGCATGCTATGAGAGCGTGTGATATAAAGTTAAGCCGTTATTTTACGCATAATGTGGATATATATATATATATATATATATATATATATATATATGTATGTATGTAATATATATATATATATATGTATATGTATGTATGTAATATATATATATGTATATGTATGTATGTAATATATATATATATATATGTATGTATGTAATATATATATATATATATATATAAACTTTTATGCAAGATATCTTCGGAGCATCGTGAAAAATTTATCACAGCCCTATTTTTCAAACTTCAAATTATTTCTTTTTATTTAGTTTATTTAACGTTAAATTAATTATAGTTTTGTGTGTATTGCAAAAATTGGTCTTATCCAATTGGAGAATTTTTCTAGATTCTTGCATTTTGGCAACTTTTCCGAATGAACATTGTACAATTTAATATCTTTATTACATCTTTACATAAAATATTATTTTAGATAACTAAGTGTGTAGGATGCTGTTTTTGGAGTGAAAGTTTTGGTAATCTTTTAGCAGTTAGATTTACCATTTAAAAATTTTTGCAAACCCTCAGATTTGTATTGTACTTTCTTCAGGAAAATTTAATGTTTGCATTTTCTAGTAAGCACATTCAATAAAAACGTGTGGCCTAAACCTCCCACTTAATGAAATCCTAGTCAGTTAAAATATATTGTATGCTGTACCTTTATATATTATTTTTATTAAAATTTTGAATTATTTACTTTATTTATTAATTATTAACTCATCAGCCAATATTCGACAGTCTGTTTTCGACTAGTTCTATGACAGTTGTGTCTAATTACTTCTTTTTGTATATGCGGTAATGTAGAGTTTATTTGCAATTACTGTATATGGAACGTAATTTGGAGTTTACGTGATTACCTCTATCTACTGCAAAATTGTTCCATTTGGGTTCTACAGTAATAGGCACACGAACATATATGTACTATCAAGATTACAAATGAAGCAAGTCTTCCTAATACCATATCTCCATCCACACTGCTGACATAAACATACACACACACAGTGATCTAATAATACGTAAATAGGAGGTACAATATCAGCAGCAATATTCAACGTCTTTGAAATCTATCACATTTCTGTTTGTTTTTTTAATTATGACGAAACACAATAAGAGTCATTTTACATATATTAACTACTCTGCAGCACTTTAAAATTGCTGATTTACAAAGGTAAAAGTACAATAATATAAACCTTTTTAGTTGTTAGATATCAATATTAGTAATCGAGTGTATCAAGTGACCTAAAATAGGTAAGTAATTTGTCAAGTAAGTCGTCAAGTCAGGTTTGCTGTTGATGAAATAAATGTATTTTAAATGAAAAGAATAATAAATATATATTAAATTTTTTATATGTTCTATTTCACTTTCTCAAACTAACATTTGATTAAAACCTTCTTATCTATAGAGTGCTGAAAGATAGTTCTAGGGGTGCAGAGAGGCTTGCTCACCCCCCCAACTGTGCTATCTGTCTATCTATCTATCTATCTATCTATCTATCTATCTATCTATCTATATATATATATATATATATATATATAAATATATGTGTGTATGTATATATGTGTATATGTATGTATGTGTGTATGTATATATGTGTATATGTATGTGTGTGTATGTATATATGTGTATATGTATGTATGTGTGTGTATGTATATATGTGTATATGTGTGTATATGTGTGTATATGTGTGTATATGTATGTGTGTATATATGTGTATATGTATGTATGTGTGTATGTATATGTATGTATGTATGTGTGTATATATATATATATATATATATGTGTATATGTATGTGTGTATATATATGTATATATGTGTATGTGTAAATGTATGTGTATATGTATGTATGTGTATATATATGTATGTATGTGTGTGTGTGTGTACGTGTGTGTAATATGAGCGACTCATTCAAAATGACAACACAGATTATTTCTTGTGAGATACATGAAATCCATACAACAGACAAGCACTTTTACAACGTCGTGCACATAGACAATGTGATCCCGCATATACGCTTTTCAAGTAGGGATTCCTCAGGTAAAAAGACTACGAATAATCCCCAAGTAAAATTGATCACGTGATAAAAAATACCCATGTTTAAAGAGAACGAGCTAACTATTGGCTAAAGTAGTACAGACAGAGGCAGAATCAAGTCTATAGCGTGTCTGGAGGGAAAAATCAGAATTACCGCGCAAACCCCGAACTTACTTTATGAACAAAAGTTATTAAATTAATATTAAAATACGTAAATAAGAGATTTTAATATTACACATATGTATGTTTTTATGCTTGCATGTATATTTTTAGATCAAAGTAAAAGAAAAATAATTTTATAATTGAAGTTTAAATATATATGAATATTTGAGTCCGACTATTTTTAGCAGTATGTCTAACTAATAACATTGTAATGAAACATGCTCCCTAGAAAAATTTAAATTTATCTCACTGCGACACGAAAATTAAGCTTTGTCCGAAAGAACTCCCCTTTCCAAGGATCATAATAACCATTGAAAATTCTGTCATTTCCCTAAAATATGTGCCGCTCCTCCCATCTTCGAAAAAGGGACCCAAATTTAGATAACTTCTCCGCCAAAACATCACTTTCTCCCATTTCACGAAGACAAGAAGCACTCGACGGACTCATTAATTTCTGGGTATCTAAACTACATACGGCCGTGCCGCAACTCCTGTTCTCGGCCGATAAAGTTGGCTCTCAACCTCTTGATAAATCAAGAAAGCCGCTCCGATGACTGCGGCCTTATCTTTCGGCTAATTTCTGTATCGTGTCCAGCCTTCTTTTGAATCTCGTTGCCTTGGCTTGCAATAATGAATGGCAGATATTTCTGGATGGATCAATTTTTTTTCCTCTCTCAAACCTGTGCAGGTGTGATAGGAAGCTACCTAGCAAGCTGCAGGTGGTGGCCGTGATTTTTCGACTGATAATGCTGAAGAGGTTTCAGTGGTGTGTGCAGAAGTATTTTTTCTACGTTAAGTGGTCATAGGACTCATTCTCGCACTGCTTAAAATTCCAATAAATATCTTTAAAAAGGGTTGGCACTTTTTTTTAAGGTTGAGTTTTGCTTGAAATGGAAAATAAAGTTATTAGTCAAGTGAAGTCAGCCGTCTAAGACCAAAACTTATTTTTCCATTCCGAATCAGTGGCAGACAATTTTGTTGTAATAGATGGGTTCTATGGAAAGATTGTTTCCTTAATAATGTTTGTAGCAGAATGTAGATTGTTGTTAAACATATTACAAAACGATAATCAATACAGTCCCAGTGAATCGCGAACTTTCATTGTTATACTCAGCACATGAATAGAACGTATCTCAGAAGATTCCATACCGAATCAGCGTTACCCTTGCTATTAACTGCTATAAGTATATCAGCGTATTTTCTATTAATTCTATTTATTATATTTTATTTTTATTTTATATATTTCTTTCTTTTTTCTTTATTTAATTTTTTTAAATCCTTAAACGCCTTTGAGTTCAGGGTAGCACTTGCAAGCCCTACACACAATAGGGTAGGCTGCTCCCAGAGAGCACTCAATATATGCATGCACACACATATGCATACCATCGCAGTGATTGGTTATGTGTCTTATTTGTCAGTTAATTTTGCATCATGCCTGATTGCTACTAAATCTTATGGTTCTTTGCTTAGTCTTTGCTCATAATATCAAAGGGCTCACTTATATTTATGTATGGATATTTTTCTTGTTGTAAATTGTATGAGCGTGATCGGATTTGATCGTCAGAGTAAATATTTTACTTGAGGGCTAATTAAACTAGAATTTATTGCTTGCTTAAAGTAGGTTCCGAATGATTGCGAACATCCAAGCTAGCAGCATGACTGGTTTGACAACTCGCAGTTGGTTTTACTAAATGGTAGTAACCTACCTTTTCCGATTGATCCCTACCAATAAAGCAAATATAAGGGAATGAGATTTTATCTGTCAGCTAATTCCTGTTTAATGTCCAGCTTCCTTCTGAATCTCTTTGCCTTTGCTCATGATAATGAATACCAGAATATTTCTGTATGAGCGATTATTTCCCAATCAAACCTGTGCAGATGTGATAGGAAGCTATCTAGATAATTGCAGGAGATAGCCGTGAATTTTCTTCCAATAATATTAACGAGATTTCAGTGTTGTAAGCAAAGTTAATTTTTTTACATTAAGTAGTCATAGAATTCGTAAAATTCCAAAAAATCTTTAAAAGGAGTCGGGACTACTTTTAAAGGTTTCGTTTAAAATGAATGAAGAAAATAAGGTCATTAGTCACGTTCAGTTGGTCTTCTAAAGTTAAATTAATTCTTTTAACAATCATTGGGAATTAATTAATTTCTAATAAATCAGTTTTAATAAGCAAGATTAATATATGTTATTGAATAATGAAATGAGAAAGCAGATATATAAATTTTTGAATAATAAAATGCAATTTAATATATAGGAGAAGGATAAATATAAAAATATTAGATATAACGATAACTTTAAAGGATGCCAAAAGTTTTTATTGGGAGGGGAGCGTGTAGTTTGACACAAAGTTAATTTTGCTTATTCTGTATACTTTACGCGTCAGCAGACACTTTCAGTATTAGGGTATATCTGTAGTCATATGGATAGCAGTTGTTGGTGAAAAAATGTTTGTTATTAGAATGCATATAGTTTCATTCCATTCTTCTAAATTTATTTGTTCTGTTTTATTTTCCTTTTGATAAATTTTTAAAAATTATGAGTAAGTTAGAATTTTAAGTAAGTAGCACCTACACGTAAATCCAAATAAATTTCGTTTACATATGAACTGTTAACTGGTACGGTACGCAAACTATTACAGTTGCCGCGATAATGTTTCATGATATATTCAAAGCAGAATTCATATCTTTACGCGGTTGCATAAATATCAAGTGCCTTTAAGTGAAAATTCGGAAGCCGCTTACCCTATACCATCATAAAACTGTGTTCTGGATAGCCCCAAAATCCAGTGTTGTCAATATTACCCTTTCAGAACCAATGAGTTACGCAAGTTGCTAATTCTTTGAATGGAATTTTATTTTGCTTGCAGAATAACTGGAACCTTCTCCCTAATGCCCGATCAATAGTTCCATTCGCAGGGCGAGCTGCTGGCCCTGTTCCCTGGTTGTGAATGAGATGCCTTTTGTTTGCGCAATTTCAAAGCAATGGATGAATGGGAAATGTAAAGTTGGATAACTTTTAGTTTAAGTAGAGATTTCAAAAATGGAGATAAAGTGAAGCCGTCGCTCGTGCTAATTTGAAAGCTTACATTTGAAATTGAAAAATAGGAACGCCACAAGTACTTTTCTCAACTCTTATAAATAAACATTATTTAATTATTTTTGAAATTAAGATTTTGCTTTTTTTTTCCTCATTTGCACGTCAGGTGTCAGTAGTCTAGTATAGGGGTGGCCAAGCTTCTTGATAGTACGAGCCATTTTTTATTTAATTTGAAATATTTCGCTATCCACAATTAAAGACGTATTTATGCAAAAAAGTTATTAAAATATTTTTACAGAATTATATTTATTGAATGTCATTTGGAAGTTATTCGTTCTTTAATTTTTCAAGAAAATTTTTGAATTGTCGATGATTTATTGTATTGGTGGGAATCTAATTTACAATGTGTTATGCTGTTTTCATAACATCGGGATATTTTAAATATTTTACAACGAGATGTTTTCGGTGAATTATGCAGTGAATCGCTATGAATTGTGGAATTTGAAAATCATCTCTTAAAAGTCCAATAAGACCGATTTTTACCCAGCACTACCGAAGCTCCATCAGTTGTAATAATTTTTTAAAATATAATAACACTAAATTGAAAAAGGAACTCAGGTACGTTTATCAAGAGCCACAAATAATCCTTTAAAGAGCTGCATGTGGCACGCGAGCCGCAGGTTGGCCACCTCTGGTCTAGTATTTAATGGAAATTTTTCTATCATGTTATCACATCTAGTGCAACAGGTTTTTCGTAAATATCCAAAACGAAGTAAATATTTGCCCTTTACTACTATGATGACTTATACATTACTACTATGAATTATACATAAAATTAATGATAAGAAATAAATTATTTCATATCATTAATTTTATATTTCTATTATCTCAGGTATTTATTCAGGAAGACTACCACTAACTCGTTTTTTAGGGCATACGTTTTTACATCGGTTTTTAGCAGCGCTTGTCTCGCTTTAATATCCCAAAACTGAGAAATCTCGTGCTCACTTCGGAGTAGTAAAACCAATATGAACACCAAATATGTATCAAATATGACAGATGCTTACCCACCTTTCCAGGAGCATTTGAAATTTGAAATTTGGATAATTTTTTATCGGTTACTCAAAAGAAATTATCTGAAAGTTTTGTTTGGGAACCGATGCTAATACCTCAGTGAATTAATTCATAAATCATAAGGTTAATTTTATACTTATTTATTATTCATCTTTATTATTGGTATCTACGATATTTTCTGAAAAAAGGCCATCTTCACTTCGGTTTTTAGGGAAAACTAGTGCAGCGCTTGTCACGCATTGATATCCAAAAACTCGGAGGTCTCTCGTGCCTACTTCGGAGTAGTAAAATCAATATGAATACCGAGTATGTATCAAATATGACCGATGCTTACGCACCTTTCCAGGAGCATTTGAAATTTGGTTGGATAATTTTTTATCAGTTACTCAAAAGAAATTAACTGAAAGTTTTGTTTAAGAACCGATTATAATATCTCAGTGAATTTATTCATAAATCTTAAGGGTAATTTTATACTTATTTATTATTCATCTTTATTATTGGTATCTAAGATACTTTCTGAAAAAAAAGGCCATCTTCACTTCGGTTTTTAAGGAAAACTACTGCAGCGCTTGTCATGCATTGATCTCGGAGGTCTCTCGTGCCTACTTCTGAGTAGTAAAATCAATATGAATACCGAGTATGTATCAAATATGATCGATGCTTACCCGCTTTTCCTGACGCGTTTGAAATTTGATTCGGATAATTTTTATCAGTTACTAGAAATTAACTGAAGTTTTGTTTAAGAACCGATTATAATATCTCAGTGAATTTATTCATAAATCTTAAGGGTAATTTTATACTTATTTATTATTCATCTTTATTATTGGTATCTAAGATACTTTCTGAAAAGCAGGACTTGTATCTTCAATTCCGTTTTTAGGGAAGACTAGTGCAGCGCTTGTCACGCATTGATATCCAAAAACTCGGAGGTCTCTCGTGCCTACTTCGGAGTAGTAAAATCAATATGAATACCGAGTATGTATCGAATATAGCCGATGCTTACCCGCTTTTCCTGACGCGTTTAAGATTTGTTCGGATAATCGTCTGGCGGTTTCAGTGGCATCCCAAGCAATTAGGACGGAGTTAATTTTACAAACACACAGCCCCGGCGCTATCGTCACCCCCCTGGAGAATTCGCCCTAACCGCGTTCCCACTTTAGGCTCATGAATAGTAGATGGACGGCTCCACGAATTTTAGAGGGCTCGGGCTTTTACACCAGCTAGCGTTTATTAAAGTGGTTCGGTGGGGGAGGATTTTCCTCCGCAAAATGTGGAGCCGAGGGGTTCTGATGTGTGCTTGCTGTAGGCGGAAATATGCCGGCTTTCGACGCTCAGCTGTTCTTTATTCAATATTCATCCGAGAGAGGAATTCGGGACTTGACCTCGGTTATTGAACTGCAAGGGGTTCGGATGCCAGTGGTTGACTATTGCTAAATACCGACAGCTCCCCACACACTCTGGTTTTCGAGGCTTTTGCATTATTTTGGGTTCATCGCGTAGCAAGAAGGAAAGACAGCTTAAAATGTAAGAAGCACGAATCATAATCATCCAGGAATATTAATTTTCTTTCAATGTCAAATAACGTTGGAAAATGAGGACAAATCAACTGCACTAAAATTCCATCTGTTTCATCAATTTCAGTCGAGCTTACAATCTCATACAACTACATATGTACAAACATACTCATATATGTAAACACACATATATTTTTCCTAGATACAAGTAAAATTGATTTAAATATATGACTTTATTCTTTCCTAAATGGAGTATCCCACAGTGGCATGGATATTCGTAGCCATTCGGAATCGGCTTTAAGCTGTAGGCCCCGGTCTCATTAGCTCTCGTGTTGCAAAAAGTAGACCGTAGCACTCCAAACCAAACCAAACCCTAAATAGAGTAGGTAAATTTTCCATCATGTTATATTGCAGATCGAATTAGATTATTTTGGTTACTTTTCTAGATAAATATGGGTAAAAATTCAAAGGCGTCCAGATATATCTCAAAACATACATTCGGATTTGGACAGTTTCACTTGGATGCCATTAATATGCATGTCACTGAAAATACCTATTTCGAATATATGTGCTTATTACATGTGTAAGTTTTACAGAATCATGGCTTAAATTGTCACATGAAAATTTTAAAAAGATCTCCCCGACTTTGTAACGGTGTTCAATTAAGTAAAATGATAATTTCATCTCAGTGCCTATAATATTAAAAAAAAATGAAAGAAAAGTACGACCGTCCTCTGAACTAATGTTCAGAGATGGTTTGGGAAAAAATTCATATGAGGTAAGTTTTAACTTTTTCTTCATTGTATATTTTCGACATAGTTTCTTTCAGAAGCATGTGTTAAAGAAATTTCGGTCTTATATGTATATTAACACATTGTATGCGGGAGATGTACTAATACATTTTCTGACGATTGATACTTGAGCACGGGTCACGTACTAGTACGGGTTAGTGTAACAACATGGTTTGTTTGTGAATACAAAAATAACGGTATATAGAGGAAAACTGATGTTCTTGTCTACTACATAGATTCTGGAAAAGTTTAGACAAATAAAAACTAGTTTCTACATCAGTCGATGCCACTGATGTAAAATTGAATAATTTTAGATCTATTGAGATTTAACTGAATAACTAAATTTACGCGCAAAACACCCGCTCCCCGTACAATTCCGCTGAAAAATGTACCCACTCACAATGTGTTAAAATAAGTTAGATCAGAGAAATGTAAAGTATAAATTTGTAGGTATGCATAATGTGTATATAATTGCAGCCGCTAACAAGAAATCTTCAGCAAAGGTATTTAATATTTCAGTAAAACAAGAGTTATATAATTTATATTCGTTAATGAATATTTAAATCATGAATATGTTTTGATTCCTGTTTTGAAATCTTAGAAAAATATTATTTACCGACACTAGCTCCTAACAGCGTGAACGCATTTTTTGTTTCTGTAGTCCAGAAAATGGTAAAATTTATTTCCACTTGAGAAATTAATAATGAACTGATTCGATAAAGCTTTAATAAATATCAATTTAAACGAGTAAAAGGATTCTCGGGTGCTTGAGACTGAAATTTTACATCGCAGTACGCCAGTCAATCAAGCCATATGCCTTAAACATTCCGGAAAATCATTTGACAGTTTTGATGGAGCAAATTAGTTCCACGTTCAAATTAACTTCGGAGGAGCTTTCATGGCCGCATGCGAATTCCTCTAACCGCATTCCCACTGTGGATATTCATGAATAGCTAATGTACAAGACGCTTCTGATGAATCCAATCAATAATGAAATTGGGCTGAAATGTACGCCTATCTCTTTATTTCCGGAGGTTTCGCCGGGAAAGAAATACAGAGTCAGAGATTTTTAGCGGCACTTACTTTTCGTGAGGTTAGAAATGGATAGAGTTCGCTGAGAACTTGTGTAGGGAATTTTATGTGCTGCTCAGTGTACTAAGAGGAGGACTACTGCTTTTTCAAAATTTCCTGCTTAACGATGGGATGGGAACCCATGCTACCTTAAAGAGTATCAATGAAAATGTTGATTATTTTATTCTCTAAATACATCAATATTCAAAAGCATTTTACAAACGATAAACGAATATATATATATATATATATATATATATAATATATAAATATGAGAGAAAGATTATATTTACTCTTTCAATGTATTGCTTTTCAGTAGGTATCATTGTACGTAATAACTACTGCTTTTATTTTTTTCTACCTTGTAAAGCTTAATCTTTTAATATACTAAGCTGTCTATCAAATAATTTCTGCCTTTAAATGTGTTTTTTTTAACCACTGAAAGTTGTCCTTATTTCTAAATTATGTTTAATTTTTTTTATGATTAAAAAAATTTGTAACAAGCTAAAATTAAGTGTATGTGTTACATGCCTTTCTCCGATTTAAAATAATTTTAAAAAAAGACGCCTTGCATACGTAACAATAACAATTGCGACGAATTTGACAAAAATGTGAAAACTTTTGAAGGTTAAAGAAGTTATTTGCCCTTATAGGCACTAGCCCTTTAGTCATACCATTTGAGACATCGTATATTTTACTACGATATCGTCAAGAGATTGTTCCAGCTTTGCTTCATAGAGAATAATTGTAAGATTCTGCAAATATTGCGACCAAAATGGGTATTGTTAACTTCTACACGATATAAATCATGATTGGTAGGCTTTTAATGTATTTTATCTTTTGTGTACTGCGTATCTCATTCAATACTGTTTCCCTTCCTCTTCCATGTGTTCAATCTGCTGCATATGCCCTGAACAGAAGAGCTACATTAACGTCCAACATATGCATATTGATCCATTGGACCTTAACTTGGCTTCCTAGTCAAATGAAGCCTTATCGAGCGTCCTACGCTCGGGGCAAAAGGGTAGCAATTTATCGTCTCCCCAAATTTATTTTATAATGAAGTATGTCAAACGATAAGTTTAACGTCGGTGAAGAAGAATTTTGGGGAAAACTTGCTTAATAGGAACGTCACAAATGATAGCCCTTAAAACGTTCAATCATAAGTTAAAAAATTTCTAAACCATACATTTAGGGTTAGAACACAACTATTGTTTAATTATTAGTAGTAATTTGTGATTAACATTTCATTTTTATCAGTCACAATCTTTTCCTGACAATTCAGATACTTTGCGGAAGATTGGTTTGTATATCAGAAGTATAAACAACTTAAATATGAAATTCACTTTTTAAGTTGCACTAAGTTTTAAAAGAAACTTTTAGAATACTTTGCGAAATGATTTGAAATTGTAAATTATTTAAGTAGACTAAAAAAGAAGCAAATGATTTGTTATATTAAGGTATCTAACGAATATTGCTGATTCAAAAACTGAAAAAAGTTGTAAAATCTTGAGAGACGGGGAAAATTCTTAGGAGCCGATGGCACAAGTTCTTTCTTCTACTGAATGACTTTAACGAATTCACTGCGGAATGAAACATGGGCCACTCATAATCATATAGGGTTTTTTCTACAGCAGAACAAGGAAAATCTTTATTTGATTAGATTATACAACGGAAAATTATATATTATTATTAAAAGTTCAATATATGTACTGGATTTTTTGTCACTCTGATGCTAGTCGCCAGGGGCATATTTTTAGTCGCCCGAGTTTTGTCGGACTGTGCTGATAGTATTATGCTGTTGAGCCCTGTTTAATAAATTTTTCGAGTTAATCGGTGATCATCTTGCTTTCAACCAGACAAAAATACATCAAGTGTTTAATGGGATAAAGCTGCAAATAAAACAAATAATAAAATACAAGAATATATTTTCGTTTTTATAAATGGAAATAGTTTTTTATGCTAATTCGCTTCAGTTACTCTTCAAGATCTCATGTATTTCTCCCTCGCTAATTTATTCTTAATATTTAATAACTTACTATGGGGCTATGAGTGATTCGACTTCATGAATTCCACAACCAAACAGTCACGTGGAATGATTACAATATATCAAAATGCATAATTCTGTAAATCATTTTTTCTCCCAGGAGGAACTTTGAGTTTGACTGAAGGCTCGGTTTTTATCAGCTGTGTTATTAGGTAATTTTCACCCTCCAGAGCGGCAAGATGTAACAGATAATCGCTTGACGCTTTCGATTGCGTAAATGAGTGCGAAGTTAATTTCGCAAATTTACTCCGTTGCGTTTGGCACCCACAAGAGAATTCATCTAACTGCGTTTCTCTCATCGACCTCATGAATAGGGAATGCTGAATATTTGTATGTGCGTTGCTGGAAGTCTCTGTTTCGAATTTGGTGAGCCGAGGCTAACGAACTAAGCATCGGGTATTAAAGAACATGAAATTTTTTAAAAATGTTATAGATAATTGTGTAGGATAGATATGCATTCTTCCTGAAGACAGCATATACAGATAATCAGTAGAGACCTTTATTAGCTGAGTATATTGAAAATTTAGTGGTGGTCAGATCTTTCAAACAGCGATGCCTCCTGGTATTAAAGCAAAATATTTATCGATTGAACCAATGGAAAGACTATTTTGCATCTATTTTTTGTATGTCGGTCGCTTCCTCTATATCGTGTATATTATTTAACCAGAATATTTAGTTGTACAAGCTTGCATAAAGTATTTTGAGAAAATAATTAAATCACTGAGTAATCTTACAAATTTCAGTGTTTTAATAGTATGATGAAATATACATATTTGGGCACTTTTTGTATTAAAAAAATTTGAATGTATATCCAATAACGCATTTTAACTTCGTTATGTTTGATAGATTTATATCTGTATAGAACTTAAGTATAAATAAGTATATTGTATGTATGTATGTGTGTCTATATATATATATATATATATATATGATTGTATTTATACATGCACAAATAGTTCTTTGTGTATGACAATATAGATGAATGTAGGGTTTGATTAATTTATATGTGTGTGGTTGCAACATTCGGATAAATAATTTTAAAATACTAAGTTTTATAAAGCAGTTTTTTTTAACATTTCTTTAATTTTTGACTTAAAAAAGATAGTTGCTGGCCGTCCAAAACAAAATCAGTTGCTTGAAATCCCGGTAGTAGTTTAGATATTTGTATATGATAATCAGTTAATTGTCTGTAATTCGTGTACTTGATCTAACTACCCTTCTTTCATTGAAAATTTGGCTAATAATATATATATATATATATATATATATATATATATATATATATATATATATATATATAACCTTATTTCAATCGTTATACAGGTTGAGTCCTGCTATAGTTTTACTTAAAGACACTGGGAAAGATATCATCAAAGATGCATATCAAACCTGGTGTATTTTAAACTAAGGTACTCATGGTGCACACTTATTTGGATCATCCGTGACTCAGATTTTCCAATGAATGTGATTATCGATATATAATGTATCGGTCGGTCACGATATGATTAGCGATAGTGCAATTCTGAATGGATAACATCTTAGAAGGCAGAACCTAGCGAAACATGTCTGGACCTAAGCTGCTATTGTGCAAAACGAGAGCTGAGTGCCTCATATGAATTCACTTCTTCGAAATGTGAAAGAAGCTCTAAATATCGCATTTATTGTAATCCAAATAGCCGTTGGACCGATACGTCACAGAGCCTGAAAGGAGTATAAGAGCGAATACGGATAACCGAGTCATAACCACTGGTTAAGTAATCATTCCCTAACATTCACGCAATCGGATCACGTAATTGATCTGACCTCCTTACATATTATAACAGACATTTGCTATGTATCTCACCAATTTCCTTTAATACAATTTTTCTACTTTTCCTGCTTGTTCTATTCACACGCTTATAGACAATTTTTCTTAACCATTTACGAGAACCTACAAAGCATAATTTATATCAAAATTCCTATCCGTCTTAAAAGTGTATTTGATATACTACTCGCTGTTGCTAGGGTATCCGACACCTCTTTCTATGAAACATTTTACTGATTAATACGCATTATTTATTGACACTTCTAGAAGATACATGGGCTATTGGTTCTACAGTTCATCACAATGTCAGAATCACCGACTACCCAAAAATTTACTGCCAATTACATTTTCGTATAAAATTCCACGGCTGTATCTAGCCATAACAATTTCATGATGTACGTTTTTCCGGGTTGCTGATAAAATATGCCATCACTATAATCAAACCCTTTCCTATTTTTATTTTCAGCAATTTTCTTCGTACACACAAGGAAAATTGATTCAATAACTCTTTTTTTTCACTCTAGCAAAATATCCGTTTTTTCACATTAATCATACTGAAGTACTTTTAATAAGAGGGTCATTTTTATGGCAAGTGAAGAGTAGCACTAATAAAAATTTTCTCATATAGATGATTTAAGGCTTATATCTGTTATGCAATAACTCTAAATCTTGCTCTGTAAGATCTACTCCTAAATATTAAACCTAAGATAATACTTTATATCATTTTTTGAATAGTACGCAAACTTTAGTTATTTTCAGTAAGATTTATGATGATATTTTAGTTTAGTCTATGCATAAGGTAATTAAAAACATTCAATGTGTGTTTTATTACAGTTAATTTAAATCGCCTTAAATACAATGAAAACTAAAGATATTTGGAAAGTATCAATAACAAATCATTAATACATTTAAATCTAAAAAAATCATTAGTTAATAATTCTTAATTTTTGTAAGTTGAATTCATGAATTTGCTAGGTTTCAACTTGAGAGAAATTCCCTTTTTACAAATGATTTGATCGTGTGTACTAAGATACATTGCCTATTCAATTAAAAAGTAAATAAATAAAAACTCCAGAATATCTTCCAGATATAAATGCTTTTCTTACTTCTTACTTGCCCGTTAACTCAAAACACTCTTTTCTTTTAGAATGAAGTAAAAACCAACACTCATACAATGCTCCCTAAAATAAGGGTGTGTAGAAGGTCTTTAATTTTAGTCCTTATATTCATTTCATATTAGGCAAAATGCTCTTGATGTCCTTAGATGACCATAATATGCATGAAGACCTCCAGAATATCTCCCAAATATAAATGCTTTTCTTACTTCTTACTTGCCCGTTGTCTCAAAACACTCGTTTCTTTTCGAATGATGTAAAAACAATTACTCATACAATGCTCCATAAAATAAGGGTGTGTAGAAGTTCTTTAATTTTAGCCCTTATATTCATTTCATATTAGGCAAAATGCTCTAGATGTCCTTAGATGACCATAATATGCATGAAGACCTCCAGAATATCTCCCAAATATAAATGCTTTTATTACTTCTTACTTGCCCGTTGTCTCAAAACACTCGTTTCTTTTCGAATTATGTAAAAACAATCACTCATACAATGCTCCATAAAATAAGGGTGTGTAGAAGGTCTTTAATTTTAGTCCTTATATTCATTTCATATTAGGCAAAATGCTCTAGATGTCCTTAGATGACCATAATATGCATGAAGACCTCTCATTAAGAATGAAGTCATCTTTAGTCGGATATTATGGTCACTTTTATCGGATTTAGGGATGGTCACTAGTGTGTAACAACTATTCACAATAAAAAAAAATGTAGGTCAAATTTTATAAACTTGTGATAAACTGTTATAATTTAATATTTTTCTTCTTGCCAAAAGTAGGGTTTGAGTTGCACACGCATACACGTTATACACAAGCATTTAGAACATTCAAATACATCAGACAAAAAATGCGACATATAGAACAAAAAAATAGAACAAAGAAATGCTAGTTTAATTTCCTCCTAAAACTATTTCGAGGAAAAAAGTCTGCGGTATGTTTCGTGGAAATTTTTATTTAATTCCGAAAGGGTTGAAAACCTCACATGTTACATTACTAATTAATGCAAAGAGAGAAAAATCCTTTTTACAAATGATTTGATCGCGTGTACTGAGATTCATTGCCACTTTCAATTAAAAAAAATAAAAAAAGAACTACTAGAATATCTCCCAGACATAACTGCTTTAAAACCATAATTACGAGACGCGCGTATTTCTTTTTACAATAATTTTTAGCAATTTATATATTCCGGTTAATAAAATATTTACGGACGGAATTTTACGCGTGATTTGAATCGTGCCGAAGCAATTTATTATTTATTGTGTGTGAAAAGCTTTTCCGCAGAACATCGGGCGTGTGCGTTGAATTGATTTCAATTCCATAGTTATTGGATGTATTTGAAAAGATATTAGATTTGCATTAAATATGTGGGCTGTTTACGTTAAAATATTATGGATTATGAAATTTTATCTGAAAATAATCTCTAATCAACTCACTGGAATATACTAATTTCTGATATCGGAAAATTGTATAAGCAATTTTATTTGTTCGGATATTTAAACCGTGCAAATAAAGATACTTGTATGCATAGGCAAATATTATACACACAAACAAGCATGTGTGTAAGTATATGATGTATGTGTTGATGTATACAAATGGGTATCGGGGAATTTTAATTACTAAAAATAATCTATTTTGTAATTTAATAATTTGTTGCTATCATTTCTCTAGATCAGTTGCCCCCAAACTTTTTTTTGCCCACAGATTTCTTCCTTTAGCAAATAGATTCATATATACCTCAAGTAATATAACTATATAAAGCTATGCAATAAAGATAACTTATAGTTTAATGTTTTCAATAGCAACGTAAACATATATGAATATAAGATTTATGTATTTAAAGTAATATATTTTGAAAGCATTACTTTGCGTTTTGAATTATAAAAACATAATTTTTCAATACTACTAGTGAGATATTTGAGCCTAATTGTTTACTATGAGTATATGTTCGGGTCTGTACTTATAATATTTGCAAGATTTTGCGACCACTGATTTCTTCTTTTTTTTTCGTGATCACGCTTATAATTGCTCTTAATTTACGTCTTGTTGTTAGGACATAATTTTGATCATTTTGCTCTATTCGAAAGCTAGATCAAGTCCATGAATCTTCACAAAGTAAACGGACAGATATGAAAAAAAAATTGGTCTTCAAAAGCCCTAAACAATTCAAAAGACGGAGAAGAGAGGACTGAACAGATGTACGCTTGGGGCATTAGTGAAGAGTATTATGTCATTGACATATATAATGTTCCCGATATATGTCACTGATGAGTCTACTAATGGTGATCTGCTCACCTCTATCACCTTTAAAGAGAGGAAATCCTTAAGTGTGATTCGGGAATCCTCCAGAAGAATTTCCGGAGGATAAAAGTAGGACTGGGGAGTCGTCCAAAAATTTTGATTTAAAATCTTAATAAATCTTTTATCTACTACGTTTTAGTGGGAATCTTCTTTCTACTGAATGGGAAGACTGAACAGTTACCACATCCTGTACAGAGACCTATAACATAAAATATAAAATTGGTATACGTTTTTATAACCAGAATATGTAGTATCATTGTTCAAACAACTCCTTGTTCGAAAATTGTTCAATAAGTTACTCCTGAATCAGTATGGATTCACTAGAGTTTGTGGATTTAATCTCAAAAAGGTCCAACACCAAATCGGGTATAACCAAAATTAAGAATATATTAAAATCTTTGTCCAGGGTCAGAATAAAGAGCCGTTAATTGGTGACAATAAGCAAGCGAAGCTTCATTTCGTTTTAAGTGAACATCCCACAAGGTGGTTACTCATTTATTACTATTTATTTTAACTTATGTTTGGTTTGGAGAGCTACGGTCTATTGTTATGCACACGAGAGCTAATGAGACCGGGACCTACTGCTTAAGGCCGATTCCGAACGGCTACGAACATTCACGCCATAGTGGGATTAGAACCCACGAACTCCGGTACCGATGATCAGCGCCCTAACCAATCGGCCAGCATTCGGCTTTAACTTATGTAAAAGTGAAAACACCAAACCGTTGTACATGCACACCCAAAAGTAATTTCTATGCACAAATGGTTACTGAAATCTTGTATCGTGAAGTCAAGAAAAATAATTATACAGTTTTTAAAATTATAAGAATTATAAAATATTTAAAAATACATAAGAATTATACAATATTTAAAAATAAAAATAAAGAAACAGAAAATGCAAGACGTGAATTTACGTCCGTGGTATAATTAATAAAAAAACGGCACTTCAAATTCCGTTCCTGGTCGCTGCGAATATATTATGCCGAATAAATTTATCCAGATATTCAAGTCATTTCTTATTCATAACTAAAACTCTACACCAATGTACGTATATTTTTATCGACGTGCGAGTTTATACACGAAAGCATAATCCTGTATATATATATATATACTTATGTATGTTTATGTAAAAGAAAATGTAATTGCGTATGTATATAAACACTTATGAATTCGTATGTATATGAAAAATAATTTTCATTTTTTTAAACTAGTGTGTGGTCTATGCATTAAAAAAACTAAATTCTTAATTTTATTAATAAACCTATAATTACAAATGAATTTTTTCCATTGTTTATTTAATAATCTGAAAATGAAAGTTAACTTCTATTTTATATACATATATATTTCATCTTTTATACATTTGCTATTAACAATTACCTAGAACAGCTATTTATCACTTAAACTAGATTTTAAATTACATTTTACAGCATTGACATAGGCGCAATTTTATTTCTCACGAAACAAGAAAATAGCTGTGCGGATAACGAAATTCCGATAATTCTGGCGTAGTAATTTAGCAGTTTAATAACTTCATTCATTAAATGGAAAATAGCGGATGCTAAAATTAATCTTTCGTAATCATTTTTCAAGAAAATCACAATCTTTATCGTTATATCACATTCCGCACATTACTGAAAGGTCAAGAATTAAGACCTTGATTCTGCCGTCATGTTTCACAGACTGTTCTGCGAATATTTCCTGCATATTTTCCTTCCACCCAAGCATTTATTTTCAGCAATCACGGGCAGCCATTTTCGTGTTATGGCGATGAGGTGTTAAGTTCTGAATTCTTGACAACGGCAAACTACATTTTTTATTTATAAAAGTTGCTTTTATTCCAGCTTTGACTAAGCTTTTCTATTGTTTTAAGAAACTTTCGACGCTTATTTTAAAGGAGTCCGACACACATAAATTTTTAAAGAATTACATTTCTATTTTTTAATATTATAATATTACTATAAAATTTGCAAAATCAAACTACATGTTGCCTTAGAAAACTATGTTGGAAGACTTCAGTTTTGTTTTATAACCTTAGTATACACCACTTCCTCTTCAATAGGTTACAATATCATTTACAAATCTTCTCATATATAAATTATTCTGTGTGCCACGCTACTATATAAAGAAAAACGTTAGAAAACTATGTTGGAAGACTTCATTTTTGTTTTATAACCTTAGTATACACCACTTCCTCTTCAATAGGTTACAATATCATTTACAAATCTTCTCATATATAAATTATTGTGTGCCAAGCTACTTTATAAAGAAAAACGTTAGAAAACTATGTTGGAAGACTTCATTTTTGTTTTATAACCTTAGTATACACCACTTCCTCTTCAATAGGTTACAATATCATTTACAAATCTTCTCATATATAAATTATTCTGTGTGCCAATCTACTATATAAAGAAAAAAAGTTAGAAATCTATGTTGGAAGACTTCATTTTTGTTTTATAACCTTAGTATACACCACTTCTTCTTCAGTAGGTTACAATATCCTTGACAAATGTTCTCATATATAAATTATTGTGTGCCAAGCTACTTTATAAAGAAAAAAGTTAACTTTAAAGACTTCATTTTTGTTTTATTACCTTAGTATAAACTTTCTTCAGGAGGTTACAATACTTGACAAAATTCTCATATCTATTATTGTGTGTCAAGCTACTTATAAAGAAAAAAAGTAGATATTATGTATATTTTATCTTACAGCCATTTATATTAATATTGTTTTTAATCCTAAAGCAGTTAAACTAATGTAAAATATAACAGGGAGCGTTTTTCTCAATTTCTATTTAAAATTACATGATTGAAATTTTGAATAAATATTCTTTGGTGTATTTTCTTCCATTCGTTTCGGGAAATTTGATGAAATGTAATCGTTTCGAAAACTTACAAAATAAAATATTAACTTTAAACATGCAATTGTTTTGCTTATTACGTTAAAATACTTCTTAGTATTTTTATCAATTCTGTAAGTTTTATCCTTTTAATTTGTAACTTTATTATCCCCTATATAATAATTGTCTAAGTTATCTGTCCATCTGTAATTGAATTTATGAAGAGGTTTGACCTGGAATGGATAGAGGTATCCATATTGGATTCTAGGTTAGCAAAATTCGTAGCGAAATCTTCGAAGATAAAGTTTATCTTCTCCTAAACTATCGATCTGATTCTAAATTAAATTGGTATAACAAATTGGGTTTATATCACAGCGAAAAATACTGTCCTCTTTAAAACATTCGAAATTCACCCCCTCTCTCCATTTTCGAGCTTTTAATGCCATTATTTCAAATCCTATTTTCCCCGGTTAAGAGAAGGCGATTAAATTTATCAATTTATCACATAATAAATAGGTAAAAATTACATTTTTTCCTAGCATCATTCCTTTAACCATCCTCTTTAATCCTTTCTTATCTTAAATTATTTAAAGATCGTCTGCATTATTTTCATACGTTTTACCACTGAACTTAGATATTACGTAAATAAATTTAATTTATATTTGGCTTAATTATATTTGGCTTAAATAATAGATTAGGTACAAATGTGATAATTTTAAATTTAATCATAGATTATTTTTTGTTGCAATGAAAATTTTATTACCGATATTAACAACAAATTCTTTTTATAAAGGGTCTAGGAGTCTATTTCACGGACTAATGAATATCCGGCGTTTAAGTTGTATATCTTGGAAAATTAAGAAGTTTGTTCGTTTGTGTGTTTGTTTTTTATACCTAATCGCATGGTTTGACTACATGAATTCATTGTGATTTTAAACTCCATTTACAGTATCGGGAGACTTTAGAGGAGTATGAAGGTAAATTATTGAGCGTGTACCAGATAATTCTCAGACAAAAAACGAATCTTTTTATCTGCCGCATAGGGTATTTTACAATTCTGGAAAAATTATTAAAATTATGCTGATCAAATTAAAAATTATACTGATCCCTTCATATGGCGGGCTATATGCTAGTATTTTATATATTCTTATATTTAAAACGAAAATCCTTCGCAGTGTGAAAAAAGAAAAATGTATACTTACATCGTTATTTTTTTATTTTTATTTCTTTTTGTAAAGTAAGAGGTATTCTTAACGTGTGATTTATTTATGAACATTATCAACATGACAATTGCACTGAACTTTTAAAGAACTATGGTTTTTATTTACTAAACTTTCTACAGTGCTCTGACCTCAAAAGGTCTCATCACATCTGTGATTCTATTGGCGGGACAGGGGAAATAGCTAACGTGAGGAGTATATTATGATCACGAAATTTTGCCAGCACACACCTGCTGGAAATTAGGAGGATTATATAAGTACAGCTGACTCCTGCAAAAAGTAGTTTAGTGAATAGAGCTCGCCAACAGGACATAGCAATAGAAGGTTTGGTTTGGTTTTGGAGCTCTACAGTCTACTGTTTTGCACACGAGGGCTAATGAGACCGGGACCTACTGCTTAAAGCCGATTCTGAACGGCTACGAACATCCATGCCATAGTGGGATTCGAACCCACGAACTCCAGTACCGACGATCAGCGCCCTAACCAATCGGCCAGCGTTCGGCCATAGAAATAGAAGAACAGACACTTCAAAAAATAACTCAGAGAGACGTGTATATTAGGCATAGAATCATCAAAAAAGTATTTAAGAATGTGAGTAGAACTTAAAATGGTGTTAATACATCTATACATACATACATTAATACATAACTATTGTAAAAAAAGGTTTAGAAGTTGAATGATAAAAGCAGGCAAGCACATATCTGAAATTGTATTTCAATATCTGAAGTTATAGTATCATAAAATCATCTACAGAAGCTTCGTAGTTGAATTTCGACCGAAAAAAACAGTCGAAAGGGTGGGGAAAATGAATCGGGAAGATGAGTGAAAAAAAAAGTCGACTGAGTGATTTTTGATTGCAGTATTATTTCGCATTCAGTTTTCTTCCACTTTTTTGAGCCGCGGATTTCAATGTGAATGCGACAACGCATAACAAAATAATAGAAATGTTTTTGATAAAAAAAAAGAAAAAAAATCTAGTCCATCCCCAACAAAAGCGGGGTGGTCCGCAGGAAGTGGCCATGTCGTGAACTCCCGGCGGACAAAAGACCTCGTTCCCTCCCCACCAATCTTAACTTTTTTGTGAGCCCCGTTCTGTCTCCTCATTGTTGCCCCTTATCTAATGTTATGACTTCATCCTCACTTGCGCTTCTTTGTGGTGCAGGGGAATACATAATAGGGGGTCGGAATAATCGGGGAGCTCCCCCCTTATCGCGTGGGCCATCCGGAAGAGGGAGGGGGATGCCGCAAAAGTTTCGTGACGGCTGCGTGATCACGTAAAGTCGACTCGCGCCGTTAACCAAGCGCTTAACGTCCAGGCCGTTAGAACGGAATCTTCCTTCCCCCTTCTCTCTCTTGATTTAAGGGCATTTTGTGTTGCCGCGTATTACTTTATGCGGTCAAAGCCACTCTAGGGGGTCGTATATTTGAATTTTAGTATTTGCCGTGCATGCTGATTTTTGAGCTTTATTACAGACGGGGAGTGGAGGCAAGAGATACTGATCGGATGAGTTTTTCACCTCCGCTGTTGATCCACGGCAGATGGTCAGCGGAGATGAATCATCAGTTTCGAAAGGGTTAAATTTTACTTTCTCTCTTATTTTTCTGTATTTTTTATGGAAAATGGGCCTTATTGGCCGTGTATATTGCACACATTTTGCCAGATATACTTTAGTATACATTTTCTCTATCTCATTTTGTCTTTCTGTCTATCTCGCTCCCTCTATTGATCTATTACTATATCTCTCTTTAGCTTATTTCTCTGTCATTTTCTATATCTCTGTCGCTCTCTTACACTTTCTCTATCGGTCTTTATTTCTATATATGTCATTATCGCTCCCTTTCTCTCTATCACACTTTTTCTATCGGTCTGTATATCTATATGTCATTATAGCTCCCTTTACCTCTCTTTTTCCTCTCTTCTCTCTTC
>CM063505.1:80235582-80243082 GCA_032207245.1 Pardosa pseudoannulata
TAAAAAATAGAAAATCTACTTGAAATCAGAATTCCATTTTCCTCAATTATTTTATCTCGCACATATAAATATATGCGTTTTTGTGTATGCTAGTAGACAGTGTATGTGTAAATATATCGCGTCTCATTAATAATCGTAACAGGTGAAGATATCCCATAACTTTAACAAAGACAATAAATTACATTTAATTACTTAATATGTGGCCTTTTAAAAGCGTAAAGCAAGTCAAAATGTATCAAGTTTACTATTCACGGAAGAAAAAAAACTGAAAATGAACTAATTGCCTAGTAATCTAAAATTAATAAGCTATCAAAACAAGCGAATAATGAAAATAAATCACTAGTTTACCAACTCCATTACCGAAAGAATAAACACGGCATTTTGACCCGATACGATATTTATTTCCAATAAACATTAAACATGATAATATTTACGAGATGATTTTCCGATACATAGATTTTGGAGCCATTTCTTCATATGCATGTCGGCCAGACCGAAGGAAATATTAGTTTCAAAACCAATTCCCCACATCCGATGAACTGTTGATTAAATTATCGACAAAAACATCCGTTTCACGGGGGTCAAATTGACTAATATCGAAGTTCCGAATCAACCAATGCTATTCCGCATGGAATGGGTATTTAACTGCAACGGGGAAATATCTGAGAAATTTTTCCACTCCTGCCAGAAGGTCACAGTGGGATCGGATGCCGATTGATTTCGAAGAAAAATGCATTTCTTTGTGAATTTATTCAATTCTTCCATTATGTGTAACAGACTCCTTTTGAGTATTTGGAGTTACTGCATTTTTTGATGCCTTACAATAATTATAGTGTTACACTGAAGATTTATATTGAAGGTAATGTTATTTTTAGAAAGAAACAAAAATCGTATAAATAAATATTATAAAATGTACTTAAAGAGATTCATAACAATTTAACCTTTGAGGACAATTCTAAAAATGTTTTTTACTCGTTCTATCTCATTATCCTCTATATAATAATAACCTAAGTTGTCTCTCCACCTATCCGTCTGTCCGCGAATTTATGAAGCGGTTGTACCTGGAATTGATAGAGGCATCCATATTGTATTTTTGATGAGTTAGGGTTATCAAAATTCACATCGAGTTCGAAAACGTTCGAAATCCACTCCTTCCCCCCTTTTCGAGGCCGAACGATGGGCTATTGGTTAGGGTGCTGGCCTTCGGTACCGCAGTTCGTGGGTACGAATACCACTGTGGCATGGATGCTCGTAGCCGTTCTGAATCGGCTTTAAGCTGTAGGTCCCGGTCTCATTAGCCCTCGTGTTGCAAAAATAGACCGTAGCACTCAAATCAAACCAAACCAAACCAAACATACCATTTTTGAGTGTTTAATGTCATTATTTCAAGCTCTGTTGTCCCCAGTTAAGAGCAGACCATTAAATTTATCAATTTAACACATAATAAATAGGTAAAAGTAACATTTTTCTAACATTATGACGTCATTCCTTTAACCATCTCCTTTAATCATTTCTTATTTTAAATTATTTAAATATCGTCTGCATTATTTTCATACGTTTCATCACTGAACTTAGATATTACGTAAATAATTTTCCTTTATATTTGGCTTAAATAATAGATTAGGTTCATATGTGATAATTTTAAATTTAATTATAAATTAGTTTCTGTTGCAATGAAAATTTTATTACTAGTACAAACGAATTCTTTTCATAAAAGTCTAGGAGTCTATTTCGCAGTCTAATAAATATCTAGCGTTGAAGTTATATATCTTTGAAAATTAAGACTTTTGTTAATTTGTTTTTTATACATAACAAAACGGTTTGCAATCGATTTTCTAAATTTTAGACATCATTCATTTATACCACCAAATAATCACTGTCATTATTAACCCTCTGACTGCTCAATTTGTAAACCGAGATCTCTTTAAAAATTGCTTATTTTTTTGTTGCATGGTTTATATATATATATATATATATATATATATATATATATATATATATATATATATATGTATATGTATATGTATATATGTATATGTATATGTATATGTATATGTATATGTAATATATATATATATATATATATATATATATATATATATATATATATATATAGATTGGAGAATTGAAATACTAATTTTTTTTTTATAGAAAATAATTTTTATTTTGACTTTTATCATGAGAAACTAAGCTTTCTGAAAACTAGTTTCAGATGTTATCACATGAAAAATTTATATTTTAATAAATTTCAATTGAAATACAGTTAATTTCTATTTATAACATACTATCTATAATTCTATTATCTAATATAACTGTAGTTCTAATCATTACCTAATTAACTCTAGATTATATTTATTTCCTAATTCTATTTATTACCTAATTAAATTTCTATTACTGTATATAATTTATTCCACTGGTTAAAGGTTGAAAAGACGGAATGTGCTTCTTAATAAAGGAAGAAAAACACATGCCCGCGAAAATCGCGGGATGAGTAAATTTTGCAACATTTGAATTGCCCGTGGAAATCGCGGGATGAGCAGTCAAAGGGTTAAAACCTCTGCTGCCCATCGTATCACGTAATATGACAAGATAAATTAAAGTTTGCAACTAACATGCGGTCAGTAAAGATAAACAAATTATTGAGCATGCACCAGATAATTGTGAGCCAAAAAACAAACCATCTCTTTTTTTACCTGCCTTATAAGGTACTTTAAAATTTTTAATTTTCTAGAATTTTACTGATCTAGCCATATGACGTGCTTTATGCTAGTCTACATAAATAATAAACTGAACTTTGTTATTTATTAAATTTTTTACTGTTGAAATATTGTTAAAACTTTATACTGCCAAATTATTACAATTAAAAGTAATTAGGTAAAATAATCACATTTCATTCCTTCAATGGGTAGATAAACTGAGGACCAAGTATGCTTGGGAATTAAACACTGGGGGTTCCACGTTAAGTTGACCATCTAACCGGAACATACGCTTCGCACCCCCAGAGCCATTGGTCTCGAAAACGGAGATTGCCACCGTAAGCTCTGACCCCCTAGGGGTTGTTTCGCAGAGGAGTTTAGTTTTAGGTAAAATAAATAGATTTAATAATGTTATTAAATGATATTAATGGATTTTTGCTATTACGTAGAGTCTGCTGAACTCTATCAAATATTTTCTTTGATATTTCTGAAAAACTTTATACAGGGCTTGAAAATGATGAAAAATGTAAGAACTATATTAATTTTTTTTAAACTAAGTTTTTTTTTAGTTTTTATACCTTTATTTTAAATCATGTAAATTCTGATATATTTTCAAAAAATTTTTGTTCTTTTAATTCGAGCTTAATGTAACAGTAGTATTGAATTTCAAATTTATACGTATAATATATTGTTAGATATCATGCTCATAAGTCGTGAAAACTATGTTTTGGCTAATGTAATTTTATACCTCTCGTAATATCGGAATACTATTACATTCGGTATAGATTTACATTTATTAAAATTTTTTTAGTTTTGGAAATATTGGGTAAAAGGCATAAGAGAAGTTAAAAGTGTAAACTATCAGATAAAAAAAAAGTATAAAATACCTATTATTTGGAAATTTTAATAGTTGCGGATCCTCTTAAGTATAGTATCTAAATAACTCTTCACATTAGTTATTACTGCTTGCGTACTGTATAATTCTGAAATTGTATGTACACCCATATCAAAGTATATATACGGACGTAAACAAGTGTATGTATATTTACTTATATAAATGAGTTACTTTAAATTCGGAGATCATTACAATGGGTAGCAGGACGATAGCGGAGCTGTTGGGAGCTGCACTTTGTACCGGAGCCTATGGGTTCAAATCCCACTGCTGAAAATTTTTGTAGCCGTTTAAAATCCGCTTTAACTAGTAGGTCTCGGGATTAATAGCCAAAAGGTAGCCAGTAGCCCTCCAAACCAAACCATTTCGATCAGTAAAGTAATTAATCCCTCGGCATCAGTAGAGTGAACTTCGTGAGAATTTCCTGGTTTCGTGAGTAAAATGAGGTATTTTGACACGCATAAGACCAGTTAGCAATCTTTCCCTCTCTCGAACACTACACTGTGCTGTATCTAGACTAGCTTTAAATAAGGGCAGATTTATTAAAAATCTCAGATCAGAACGATTGCTGAATGGGTAGCGCACTTCTCTGTGGTACAGGATCTCATGGAATTCAAACAACATTGATGTTCGAAGACGTTTCGAACCTAACTTAACTAGCAAGTCCCGGTTTTATTAGAACATGTATAGCAGAAGTAGATTGTAGTGCTCCAAACAAACGAAGCAATTTAAAATAGGGTATCTATTTTAAAATATTAACTGAGTTCTACCACAGAGGAAAATTTACCAAAATCTATGTTTATATTTATGGTGTAATACTTTGTGCAGTTTGATAGTAACAATGTAAAATCCCATTTGAGAACATTAACAAAATTAAGTAGAAATTAGAAGCAAAAAGCTTTAATGGTCCTAATTCTACTTGAAGCTTGATGCAAGTGAAGTCTAGTGCATGGCACAGAAGTGAGCATACCTCTGTTCTAGCTACTAAGCATTACTTATTTCAACGAAAAAATCTCAATTGTGGCTATAGATTTGTACTTTATAATTATATTTTATCCTAGATATTGGTGGCTTCAATAAAAATAACAAAAAGTATTCCGCTGGTATATAATTTATAGTTCGAACAGTTGTGTTTTTCAGAAAACGGAAGAATAAGTCTAAAATATAAATTTAAAAAATGTAAAAGCAATATCCTCAGTAAATTTTTAACGTAAATGTAAATAATCTAAGTGAAATGCACAGACATCTATTCGACATGATCCTAAATCAAATACAAAACGGGGACATCTATTTCTCTCTGTTATTACTCTAATTTTCTAGACATCAAAAGTAAAAAATGTATTAAAATTTAAAATAGCTGGTTGTAAATCCTAGATGTATCATGGAACACGAGGATTGCGTCCGCTCGAAATTAAACTTTACCCTCGATGCTGTGCTTTGAAGGGGGGTTGGGTGAAATATTTGCTTTTGTGCTGTTTAGTGCATTAAGACACAATAGTTCACATTCTTAAAAGTTTTCATCCCCTAAGATGCACTAGCATGCATAATTACCTCTGTGAGAGCGAGACTTCAAAGCTGAGGTCTCGGATGGAAGCTTTTAATTAATTGCATCCTGGGCCGCGCCAAGTCATAATATTATCAAGTTGTGTAAAGCTTTTAAGACAATGCAGTGCCAAATATTTGAGTTTCTTGTATTACACTGTTTTAGAGTTCGCTCTCTATACCGCCCAACGCGGATATACATATAGAGTGGTGGAGGGATACATCCGAGTTAGTAAGTTTGCTTAAAAGTGCACTGTAGCAAGTATCCCGGTAGGAATATAAATTAGATATATCCCAATGTTCGATTATTGATTCGTGCATTTAATTAAAGTAGAGTGGCTGTATTTTCTTTCAAGCCGCAGCTTAGTCCGGGATTTATCACACTCAGGGATATTTCGAAGATTTGAAACGCAGTCTCTTAGAATCTCTGTGACTTCATTTAACATTCATGTGTGTCTTGAAGGCAATACATAAAGTGCTAAATTAAGTGATATTTTCCATAATCCTCGGGAACACAACTGTAAATCCTTTTTCGTTTCAAGTTAGTGTGATATCTATGTTAGTAAATTCTTATCTATGTCTGTTCACTTAAAGCAATGTTGAACGGAGCCTATAATACGTAACTTGTCTGGGCGGATACTTGACGGATTTAAACTTGGTATATTGTCTTTTTCCTAAAGCTTTACAATTTCAGTCATGCGTAAGCTAGAAGTATTGTGCACTTATATGGTGGAAAATGTTTCTGATTTATCAGTGTTTTGGTTATTCATAGTCAGGAAATTAGTTCGCTGGTGACATCACTTAAAACAATGTTGAACGGAGCCCATAATACGTAACTTGTCTGGGCGGATACTTGACGGACTCAACTTGGTACAATGTCATTTTCTAAAGCTTTACAATTCCAGTCGTGTTTAAGCTAAAAGTATTGTGCACTTACATTGTGGTAAATGTTTCTGATTTATCCGTGTTTTGCTTATTCACAGTCAAGAAATTAGTTCTCTCATGACAAGATACACTGGATTCGAGTCACTTTGTGCAAACGATTGCCGAATTGTTAGGGCAGGGATGGGGAAACTACGGGCCGCCGAAAGGTTTTATCCAGCCCCCAGATAGAATTTTAAGTTGCCGGTCAGGGACAAATTAAAAGAAATATATATTTATACATTATATATCCATCTCCTTTTCTACTTTGCTTGAATATTATATCCCAAATTTATTATCTCAAGCCCAGAAGATCAGCGGTATATATGCTTCTTATATCTGAATAAGTGTTTTCAACTTTGAACCTTAGAAAGAATAATTTCAGAAGTAGACTGACAGATGAGCATTTAGCATCGTTCCTTAAAATCATTACATTACACTTCGAACCTCAGTATAAGGAACTTTTAAAAATGAAATCGCAATTTCATTTATCTCATTAACGTATTTAAACCGATAGGTACTTGTATATTGTTTTTAAAATTTTAGAAAAATTTATCTTGGCCCGCCAAACTTACTTTCTTTCGATTTTTGGCCCGCGCCCGAAAAAGTTTGTCCATCCCTAGGTTAGAGTGCTGGCCTTGGAACTGGAGTTCGTGGTTTCGAATCCCACTGTGGTATGCATGTTCGGAATCGGCTTTTTAAGCAGTAGGTTCCGGTCTCGTTAACCCTCGTATTGCAAAAAGTAGACCGTAGCGCTCCAAATCAAACCAATCGAGTCACTTTGGGGAAGTTTATTTGTATTCCCAATAAGTTCTAAACAGTAATTTCTACTGTAATGAAACCTCGTTTAGATAGAAATAAACTATATTAGTTTATAGAGGACCAAGTTTTGACAAAAATATTTATTTAAATTGCCAACAGCATACACACCTCAGATGCCAAAATTATAAATTACTTTGTCTCCAGTAGATAATTAGCTACCTTAATCCTCCTCAAATTATTAATCTAAACAAAATTTATTTATTTTTAGTGATAAACATATCAAGTTACGAAAAATATATAATCTCCTTTAAGAAGAGTATGAAAAATAGTGATATTTTGAAGTAAAGGATTATGAAGAAACTATTATAATCCCCGTTATTTCCTGCTAATCAAATTCTCTATTACGCTACTTTAATAGTTTTTTATGTTATCTAGTATATATTAATGTAAATATTAATACTTTAATATACACCTTATAAAATTTTCTTAGTGTTGCGGAAATTTCAGTTTTATTTCATCTTATTACTTGTATTATTAATAGAACAATTTTTTTTATTAGTGTACTTTATTTCTCTAGTTAAGTTTAGTTCACCGTATTGAAATTAACTGAATTTGTTTATTTCTTAATAAAATATTTGCAGTGTTTGATCTAAACTTTGTTAAATATTCATATGTACTAACAATGTT
>CM063505.1:80260582-80325582 GCA_032207245.1 Pardosa pseudoannulata
ATTACTACATATAACAATCACCCCGTAGCCACCACCTGTGTACAGCAGAATAAGAGGGGCCCCGGTTGAATGGGTTTGCCCTGGGCCCTTCATTTCTGAAAGTCGGGCCCTGCTAACGCAAATACATCACTCAGCTCCTCTTATGAAAATAATACATTTTACAATATCACATTACTATAATAATAGTACATATTGAAACATATTTGTTTAGAATATAAAATAGAAAAAATTCTACCGTGCCGCTTGGGATTTATCGACATAAAATAAAAGAAGCACTATAGCGCTGCTTAGGTCTTTTCATACCCATGTAGATAAAGCACGGTTGCACTGTGTGGGATTCTTCGACAGCGTATTTTCAAAACCCTCTGGAATGCAAATGGTTAATCCAATCCAATCCAATCCTTGAGAAAATTTGACCCAATCAAACAGATATGGAAGACTGCAGTATAACTTCCCTATTTTTGTTTTCCTGTAGACTGGTACAGAAATGTAAATGTAGAACAAATTAAGAAATGCATTCAAACGTAGAGCAAAAATTCATTAACTATTCTATGCTGCTTCACTTTCCAACGTATTATTTTTGGAGGTCAAGACACAAAGGTGGGACAGAATTGGCATAATTGAGCGATATTGAATAGGATTTGGTGTTTAGCAAATCAGTCATACCCCCATAATAAGTCAAGGTTATTTTGTATCTAGAATCGGTAAGTGAGAAAGGACAACCTGAAGGGAGAAGCAGGTTTTGCGGTTGCAACGTTTAGAGGTAAAGAGAATTAGGCTTTTAAATTGATTTATCTATTGAATTGATTGAAGTCTATAATCTGATATGATTACCTTTATCATTCTTTTAATCAGTTGGTGGACTTTGGGACTTTACAAATTTTCATTGCAGAAATTTTAATAACAGTTGATATCAGTGGAAGGTCTAAATATATGGAATAAAGTCCAAATTAGAATTACTGAATCCCTTAAATTAATCTTTGGAATCAGACAGAAAAATGTTCACAAATGCATAAGAAATATTTTAAATATAGGAATGGTTTATATTACCTAATAAACTATATAATTTCTAGAACTTACATAGCTGTAAAATACTAGATCACTCTTAGCCCCCTTGCATTGAGGCAAATCGAATAGGACCTGTGGAAAGAGAAGGGGAGCGAGAGAAAATAGATCTCTTCCCTGTAATTGAAACGAGGGGAATGGGGCGCATAATACGATTATGACAGGCACACACTCCACTCGGTTTGATTAATCACCAGAACTTGACGCTCTCCCTAACGCAATTAGGTGACGGTCCCTTCTAATTGATAGGGGCCCCGGCCGTGGGTCCCAGGCGTCGTTATCGGGGACCCCCATTTCATTTGGCCGTGTTTTTTGAGGCCTGAAGGTGTGGAGGGGTGGGGCGTGGGGGGGAAGGTTGGTTTCTGCTGTACTTTCGCGGACGGATATGGAGATGGCGTGCTGTGAGAGTGGTTTGCAGACTTGGGATTTGTATAAATAGCGAGCCAGAACGGTTTGTGTAATTTGATTAAGTCATTACAATGGCACGGCAGGGGAGGGGGGGTGTTCTGATGTTTGCGGAGGAAATGTCGGAAACAAAACAGCGAGTTCGGTGATTAATGATTATTCGAGAATTCGGATTTGAGGATATCAAAACACAGGCGAAAATGCAAATGGAATGAGTGGTATTGATCGGCTAAGGACCTCGCCACTTGCATTTGATTAGAAATTTTATTTGTGAAAGGATTGTTTAATGCTCTCAAGAATGCATTTGCAGCCGGTCCGTGAGCGCGCGTCAGATCTGTAATTGTATTAACGGACGGCGGATTCTCGGCTTTTCTCTCATTCTGCACATTAACAGTTCTTTTCTCCTATTCCATTGATGTGATTTTTTACACCCTACACCCATGGTATGAGATATTGTAAAGGAAATACTGTAATTGCAAAAAAAAAAATTTAGAGCTTACTTTTAAACAGTAATAACCATTTTGACTAATTTAAGCATTATGTCTGTGCATATGCATTAGAAAACTTAAGCTTTTAAACTTCAAAAATCCTTTTTGATTAGTTTAGTTGTGACGTGTGTATGCATGTATCGTGGAGACTTCTGTGTGTGTGCGAGATACATTCGTGTGTACCTGTGTACATACTTATGGATCTCGCTTAATTCAAAAATATTAGCCGTAGAATGATGAATTTTTATATTCAGGACAATTGTAACATCTATTTTTGCTCCCCATTTTTGTTTATAATTCGAAATCTATAGTTAGATTGATAGCTCTTTCCCAGTCATGGAAGTTGATTGGACCAGGTGCCAACAAAAGATTATATTTTCAATATAAAAAAAATATATCAGTAATTTTAAAACCACTACTATTTATACTTAATATCTAATCAACACTCCATCTCGATACCAGCATAAACAACACTGCATTCAGGGAGAAATGAACTGAAGAATGGCTTAGTTTGGAACACGATGGTCTACTTTTTGCACCACAAGGGCTAATGAGACCGGGACCTACTGCTTAGAGTCGATTCTGAACGGCTACGAACATCCATTCCTGAGTGGGATTCGAGCACAGAAACTCCGCTACAAAATCAGCGACCTAGACATTCGGCCATCGCTCAGAGAACTGAAGAATGAATAACCAGAAAAAGATTTTACCATACCAGCTTGTGATAAACTGCTAAGACATTAGCCCCAACAAGCACCAGCGCGTGATAGACTCTTTAATAACACCTGCTCTGGTGCGTCATTGGCAGTCAGTGTGTCATAAAATGTATATAATTTTAATATGTGTGAAAGGACTTCAGGAACCACACTATATTTTTTAATTACGCATTGGCGTAATAATAAATGTAATTCTGAAAAGAAAACTAAATACTTCCAGAACATAGATGAGATTTAGAAAATGTATTCCCTGGAAAGAAGCATAGTGTACCTACAGTAGTAAATCAAATATTAATTTATATCTGATTTGGTCTTATCTTGCAACTTACATGGTAAAACAATTTCTAAACTGTAATGGGTTTCAGATTAATATATATAACAAAAGAACATCTTTTTTAAAAATTAGAATTACCAATAAATAATATTTAGTTTCATATTGAACTTTAAAATAATAAATATGAGAAAGATAGTTTACGCAAACGATTTCTTTAAAGTTAAACACAAAAGAAAGTTTGTATTATTTAAACTGGGTGATTATGTACACAAATGTATACATGCGTACATATTTATCTAACATTTTGATGTATGGGCTATAAAAACTGCTTTTGATTAATTAGATTTCAAATGAATTAAAAACTCTTTTTCTGCCAAAGATATGTGTGGGAAAAACTTCTTTTATTTGTTCCGAATTACATTGTTGTTTATTTTGTTATCTCCCTTTCATAAGAATAGCGTCCCTTTTACAAAAATCCAAAAATATTGTAAATGCATTATCTCAGTTGAATCTTTTCAATTCATGGTTTATTTATGTATAGGATAGGAAAGAAGTTTTTTGCACATTGCACAATCTATTTATACCTCAATTTCAATGCAAATCAGTTTCGAAATAAAAGAACATCCCGTCGTGAAACTGGAACGTTGAATTAGGACATCACAATTTCCTTTCTAAATCCAACTCCTCCTCCCCCCTTCACTGGTTTTTTTTTTCATTAAATAAAAACGGTCGTAAAAAAGCAAACAAACAAAATGGCAGCGGAAGAATTCTCATAACTGGTTTTATGGTCATAATTTCCAGTTTCCCCTACCGTCGATATTTATCTCTTTCACGTGTGTTTTTCACAATTTTTCATTCTATTGACCTTTTAATGCAGTGTGTCGTCGAAGAAATGCATTTTCCCCATTTAACTTTGTAGCGAGAATGTCTCTATTTTCTTTTAGCTATTATTTATTTTGGAGTCAGTAGGTCGATAGCTTTTAATTTGAGTCTGACAATCCGTGGCTGGAGTTGGCGACAGTTTTTGACCGCCCACTTGGCCATCTTATTAACCCCATTTAACATTATTTTCCTCTTTAAGAGATGTGTCCATTTTTGGTTAAGGCTTCTACAGTTTATGTTAGATATTAATTCGGTAATTCAGGCAAGCCAGGTTATTGTCCGAAGTTAGGATTTCCCGCACAAATGGTTGAGTCCTTGACTTGCACTTTGGACAAATGAAATTTTGCAGTTTCTGACTTCGTAATCTCTACAGAAATGAATTTTGTTTTCATATATAAAAGCCCATCAAGGTATCAAAACATACCAACTTTCTCGAGTAAAAATTCAATCTATGACATCATACCGAAAAGTGAAAAATTGTTTGTTCTTACCAAAAACATATTTCTCTTTGTTATATCAAATGGTGTGTGTTGTAAGACCTCTCAAATATAGTAATCATTCTCAAAAATAAATACCAAAAATTGTAAGTAAATAGGATTTTTACAGTAGCATATGATAAACTATCTCTAAATTCTCACAATTATTAACACATTGCATGCGGGACACGCACTAGTATGCTTTCTGACGATTGATACTTGAGGGCGGTTCACGAACTAGTACGGGTTAATGTAATATGGTTTGTTTGTGGGTACAAAAATAACTGTATATACAGGAAAACAAAACCGAATGTTCTTCTCTATTGCGTGGATTCTGGAAAAATTTAGACAAATAAAAACTAGTTTTTACATTATTAGTTTTATGATTGCTCTTTTCATTTTATTTATAATATAAAAATATTTATATATAACATAATTCGAAAAAATTAAAGTTATATACTACTATTTCTATTTAATTTTTCATATTTACGATACTACTATAAATTTATCCACTAAAAAGTATATTTTGTTTACAAAAATCTTATGCTTGTTATTTATATAATTCTATTTATATATTTGTTTATATATTTCAATATAAAATACGAAAAGTTGGTTAAAAAATTAAATAATTTTCGATCTATTGAGATTTATCTGAATAACTAAATTTACGCTCAAAACACCCGCTCCCGGTACAATTCCGCTGCGAAATGTACCCGCACACAATGTGTTAATAAAGAGGAAAATTAAGTGTTTAAGAAACTAATGGCATAAAATCGAATGTTTTGGGATAAACATATAAATAATGCAAAATATGAAGATAGCGTTAATGCAAATAATTTATTAGTTTAATTTGTTTCTAAAAATATTCATTAAATTCTATTCCTTAAAAAAGAATCGCTGTTTCACAGTAATAGTTGTCCTTGTTGCATTATACTGTTTGTATTTTCTTCAGTTTAGTGTGGAATTTCAAATTATCCAATAAGCTGGGTATTGAAGTAACATGTTCATCAACTTTTTACTCGAATGCAACTCAGTAACAGTTTGATTGCTATCCTATACATGACTGCTGGTGGATTTATAACTCATGGATAACTATAGATTTTCATCGCCGCTTAATAGCTACGTAACTCATCGAATGGATGACCTACTTAGATTACAGATCGCGTTTCACACACGCACATACATTATTTTCCCACTGCTCCGATCGTGAAAGCGAAACAACTGGACTCATGCATAGAAAATATATATGTATTAAAAAAAGTATGAAATCATAACTCTGTCGCTTGTAAAGGGACTACAGATAATTTCCGCCTGTCGCGTCACAATACCTGCCGTTACGCGGAAGGAAGTTCAGAAGTATAATGGGGAAAACCGAAAAATTTGAATATTCATGTGTGACAAAACAGAACGGGGTAAAAAATGAGAACTGAGAGACCACCTCCCTGCATGACGCAGTATGTTTCAACTTGACCGATTTCCACCCTTTTGGTCGAAAGCGCACCGGCTGTCACGGCAATTACGGCTACCTAACTCTACAGTCAGAGAAGAGTTCCGAAAAATAAAGAGGGGATCTCTTCCTTTTTGATTGCCACTCTGCCGTTAATGATCGCCTAGCGATTGGGATCGGTGGAAAAAAAAACTGTAGGGGGTCGGACAATGGGTTGCAACAATGAGCTCCGAAAGCCGTGGTAAAACATTGAATGTGCACGGCCAATTGTTGTCAGGCGAAGCATCCCGGGTTGAGGACGGCATTGTAGAGAGACGCTGGTGATGTGGTAAAATTTCAGCTTTCAACGGTGTTTTGGAAGCAGGATTGATGACCGCCCCTTCTGTTTTAGGAACTGTGCAGCTGGAGCTGGATGCATACTTCGAGAACGATCATTGTGTCGAGAATGTAATGAAAATGCCACGCATATATCCAAGCATACTCTTAACTATGAGAAGATTAAAATGAAAAGTTTTCGAGACATTTTAAAGGAAGAAATGTCGTTGATTGTCGGAACCACCATCTTCCTCCTGTGAGAAATTAGACATGAGATACTGAAATCCTAAAATAAAGCCTAAAATATAGGATCGTTGCAATTCATACTGATGATATTCAAGCTCAACTCTTGTGCTTTTATTAAAAGAAATGACATCGAGTACTTTCCTATTAATATGCGTATTCGACAATCAATGGGATAACGTTTGCAAGTATTAAATATCATTCGTACGTAAAGTTTTGTACCTTTTAAATGTTTTTCTCTCTTAATCCTTATATGTCCTTATGATCCCAATATACCGTTCTTATAGCATATGCTAATGACCCGAAAACAAAAATGCTTCAAAGTATCTTATTAATGTTCTTTAAACAGTGTTTTGGCTATCCTAGGATTATGCTTATATTATTCCACTGTTACTAAATATTAAGTACTATATTATATAATTAAAAGGTACAATTAGAAATCAATATTTAAATTTTATGGTTTTTTAACTGCATGAGCTGCATCACTTAAACGCTTTGTGCATTTATGGTACTTTAAATTAGTTTTCTCAAAGAATTAAAATTAGGCCTTAAAAATTTTTGTGCTATCCCCCAGAAAAATATTTTATAAAATAAGTCATATAAACAACAAATATGTAATGACTTATTTTAAAATAGTGTAATATTTTTAAGCATCCGTATAGTCGAAGTCATCTTTCTTACTATAACATGAGAAAATCAATCAGAAATATTCTATTTACTTTTTAAGAAATGTATATCTTCCTTGAATCATTTCAGCGTCATTTTGAAAATATTGACCGTAATGGTCTCAGGCAGAACTAAAAGAACGTTTTAGCTTTGAGCCGTAAGTTTTACTTTCTGCTAAAAGTGTGGCTGAATTGCTCATACTGATTACGTTATTAGAAAGTTATTATACGTATTCATTCTTTTATGAATTAATTTTCTAAGTCTCTAGATTTGGATGTTAGTACAAAACCAAGGTGGCATGAAACTAACTTTCATTATTTAAAAGTTATATAGACACCACGACGATATTACTCTCAAATCTAAAGTTCTATCAATCGCAATGACTAACTCCACAAGAATGCTATAGTAAGACGTCTGATGAGAGATATTCCGCCCCAATCGCAGACCTGCACCATTTTGCTTCTTCATCCTAGCCGTTGAAACCTTATCGGCCTCGCAGCTGTTGGTCTTTTCACCGATGTGCTATTACCCCTTCAGCCCTTCCTACCCTTTATGGGGTTTGGGGTTCCGCCCCTGGGGTGGCGCATTACTGAAAGTGTGCGGGCACGCCCCTCTCCATTGCGACCCTAGGGGCTTCTCGCTTCCATGATAGTAATGACCGGAATTAGTCATTAAATAAATGGAGTGGGCCGATGGTGTAGTATGTGTACTGACACCACTAAAAGGGGAGGAGAGGGGGTCTGCTGCGAGATTTGATGTTTCATTTGTTTTTGTGCACGCATCACCCTCTAATGTCATTAGGATAATTACCATGGAACCAGCTGAGCATGCTGCGAGGATAAATGAATGTGTGAAAAGGCGTAACGTCGTTTAGAAAATACCGTGAGAGAATCGAGGAAAATTGCTTCACTTGGGGTGCTAGATACCTAACCAAATGACATACGGAAATTCCAGCAGTCTGTATTCAAAGAGAGTTTGCGACCAATACGGAAAGGCTAAGAACTTTTAAGAGGAAAATTTAAGTTCTCATACTATATTAAAGCGATTTTATATTTTACATTGTTTAGTTAATAGAAACTAATATTACGTCATGTTCGTTTATAATTGTTATGGTCGCGGAAATTACGAAGAAGCTGAGGCAACTTAATACGTCTGGGAAAAATTGTATTTTTTTTCCTTTTGTAAAAAATTTGGAATTTTTGATTTTGGGAATTAAAATATAATACAATTTTTTTTTTAATTACGAAGTGAGTGAGTGGAGTTAGTTTCAGTTGACTTTCCTCTTATGTTACAGATTTATGTACTAAGAGTATACGAGTTGTATTTTTTATGACCACATACAAGATTAAAAACACCATCTACTTTTCAGTATTATATTAAAATGTAACAGATATTTTACTTAAATACTCGCATGTATTCTTTTTAAAGGATAGCTAAATACTTTATCGAATCCTTTGATAAGTACTCGAAGCAACAGTTTATTAGTGTCTGTTTTAAAACAGATTCTCAACATTTGTTTTTCAATTTTCTAGTGCTTCTTTTTTATTAGAACTAAGCTCATAAAATGTTTTGCTTCGATCTTCTTCATTTCTCTATTATTGTAATTATAAAGCACGTGATGTCACGTGATTACATTCGGCCTTTTATATAATAATTCAGAAATCTACATTTATTTACCTATATATGAATTAAGTCTTATTTTATGTGATGGATCTTAGAATTAATATTTAAAAATCTGAAAACTAAAAATATTTTCTTTTCAGAAGACAGATGTTCTTTAAAATGTAACTGTTTTAAAAAACTAAAAAAATGAAGGTATTCATATATTATATATTAAGATCTTTATAAAATAAAATTCATTTATATGCATTTTGTGCAGAAATAGAAAAATTTCAAATTTTCAGATTTTATTTTAAGATTAAATTGCAGCATTCTACTTTAAACTCTAATCACCTTTACAACGATCTGTTATAAGCAGGGCACAGAAGATTCTAGAGACCACTAATTTCAGGGACCCCCAAATTTTTATTCTTAGCTTATAATTTTATAAACAGTTACAACTTAATCTTAAAATAAGATCTGAAAATTTGAAATTATTCTATTTCTACACAAAATGCATATAAATGATATTTTATCAAGATCTTAGATTTAGGGTGGGCGGCCCATAAGGACACCCCACCCTAAATATATATACATTATATATATATATATATATATATATATATATATATATATTTGTAACCATGAATTTTTGTTTTTTGTTTTGCACAAGAAATAGGTATTTACATTTTATTAAGAACCATTATTTACTTTCTGGTTTTTATATGAATTAATGCAGGCCCTACTACAGTGTAGGCTACCTAAAAATCTACGTTTTACTCTAGAACAGTACTATATATGGAACAAAATTAAAATAACCCCGATATAAGATCACTACACTACTCTTTAGTACTGTTTAATACAATGTTTAATCTAACAATGTATTGTTTTGGAACAAACACGCTATGACAGAAATTGATTACACGAACAGTGCACATCTATGACTGACCCTAATTAACACTAGATTGCCCGAGATTTCTTGTATACCTATATTGCCCAAAAACAGTCAAAATGACATTGTAAAAAATATGTAAAGACATTTGTTTAAAATTAATTTTTAATATTATATAATAAAGGAGGGCGGAAGTAACTACAATTATTCATAAACCCATTTATATGTTATAGAAAAAGTCACCAAATTCTAAGAAATTGTGTCATTATATTTCATAATTGATTTTCTAATTGAAATTAAAAAACAATCAAAATGACTGCCTTGGGCAATCTAGTGTTAAATATGATTAAAATAATATTTGTAGATCTGAATTCATTTTGAAATATAACTTTTTTGTGTGTGGGGGGGTACACTTTACATATAGAGGACTTGTGATGTTTTGTATAAAGTCCTTTCGTAGAAGACGGGTTAGGGGCCTAAAAGTTTTTGTTTTCTCAGTGCTTAAAATTGTCACAGTTGAATTCTTATTACTTATAATTAATTTATATGTTTGTGAGAATATGTATTCAAACCTCAAAGTAGAACATTCATGTATTTCAATAATTCGTAATGAATTATTTGACTAAATAGGAGTAATATGCAAAGACACCCTGTTCCATAAATAACAAACCGTGTATATGAGAGATCTGACAGTAGTCTTTGAGTATACCTCGTATACTCAAAGACTCCCGTCGATTTCTCCTCGTATAAACAAATAAAACGAGGTATTAATTTAGACGGCTAAGATATATTTACGATCTTTTAGAAGTTAATTCTAAACTCACATACCAAAAGACATATCTGACAGTAGTCTTTGAGTATACCTCGTATACTCAAAGACTCCCGTCGATTTCTCCTCGTATAAACAAATAAAACGAGGTATTAATTTAGACGGCTAAGATATATTTACGATGTTTTAGAAGTTAATTCTAAACTCACTACCAAAAGAAATTCTACGTTAGCATTCCTGTAATCGAACTAGGGTGTATATATATAATCCCTCGAGGTTTGAAGGAGGGAGAGGGTTTAGTAGTCCCTCAATCCTTTCGAATTAACTACGCTGACATCCCAGTATCATCGCGACCACAACTAAAGGATATACACTTTTAATCGCACCCCGAGGTCTTTTTTTAACCTTTTCTGTTCTTTTTCCCTACCCTATGCATTTCGCGTTTAATCCACAGCATCCCAAGCCCTCCCCTAGGGTATACGTGTCGTTTAATCCAAAAGGCATGGCCGTGTCATTACATTAGATTTTCAAAGTGTTGCTCACACACCTCATAAAAGAAAGGGGGACTGGCTGGTTAAGGCCCCAAGCTAGGCTCAGGAATTAAGAGAGAGAGAGAGTCTAGCAAGGGGAGATAAAGGTTGTGTTTGCACATTTGTGCTTGGTGGTAGAGAGAGAGAGAAAAGAAAAAAAAGAATAACTTCCCTCGAGGGCTACTGTTAAGCTAATATTATCACAAGGGCGAGTTTTGTTTGTGCTTCGTTGCGCCTGGTTTGTTAATTACTCACCGCCGGAATGTAAATAAGATGCGAACCAAAAAAGTATGTTTGGACATTTGAAATACAGGAACATTTCTGCTTGTAGCGAAAATGGACATTTAATTTAATAGTCGCTATTTAAAGATAGCTTATGAAATTTTCATATTCAACTTACAGGAGGAGAGGAGACGGTGTTGAAGATTTCATAGTGCCTTAATGTATGTTATGCATTTAGTAAAATTTTGCCATTTTTTTTTTTTTTTTTTTTAATATTACACACATTAACATAAAATCCTAACTAGAATTTAATTACTCCTCAAAAAATGTTAAACTTTTTTTCTGAGTTATTTGATAATCCCATATATCAGTGGTCTTAACTTTTCAGTTCTCAACATGTCATAGTTTTTCCACAACATTGGTATATCTAACTCAGTTTATGTGTTTAGTTTACTCTAAAAATATAACCTATTAAATGTGTTTAATTTAGAAACCATATATTGAGCATGCTTATAATCAAAATAATTAATCGGATGGATAAAATGTTGCTAACTAAACAAATTCTCTAATATTGTAATCAAATTGGATACGACTACCAGTGTAAAATTACTATTAAAATAATTAATGCACAAATGGTACAGATTATTGCATGAATCAGTAATTCCCAAACTGTTTTAAATTTTTGGCTCTTAAGACAGAATTTTTTTATGGCAGTCTAAGTCAAACATTGGTATAGCTAATTAAAATAATTAATAGGGTGTATGAGCTAGTTATTCAATAAACAATAACACATTATAAAGTAATTAGAGCTTAAGATATTCAGAATCTTGATTAAATTGATTATTATACAATACGAAAACTATACTATGTGCCGCCGAACGATGGCCGAATGGTTAGAGTGCTGGCCTTCGGAACCGGAGTTCGTGGGTTCGAGTCCCACTATAACATGGATGTTCGTAGCCGTTCGGAATCGGCTCTAAGCAGTAGGTCCCGGTCTCATTAACCCTCGTGTTGCAAAAAGTAGACCGTAGCGCTCCAAACCAAACCAAGCCGAACGATGGCCGAATGGTTAGGGTGCTGGCCTTCGGAACCGGAGTTCGTGGGTTCGAATCCCACTATGGCATGGATGTTCGTAGCCGTTCGGAATCGGCTTTAAGCAGTAGGTCCCGGTCTCATTAGCCCTCGTGTTGCAAAAAGTAGACCGTAGCGCTCCAAACCAAACTATACTATGTGCCTTTATATCACAACGAACAGAACTCTGAAAATTTTCTTCCGTTTTCTTGATCTGCCATTGCTCTAAAAGTGATCTAAAGTTGAAATATTAATGTTATAATAATTTCAAATTGTGTATACATATCTATTTTTATTCGCTTCTAGTTAGTACAATACTGAAACACACAACTTGAAAAATTCTAAAAGGTAGTCGATCTCCATTGGTCTCCAATTATGACTTTAATCATATCTCTTTGAAAATACTACTGGCCATGAACACAATGGGTGGAATAATTCAAGTCTAATGTTTGACAAAACTAACTACATAGCGGCGTTACCACCAAATGAGGACTTAAAAATGTTTAAAATTCCAAAGATTTTATTGCTATCTTTCCCTTCCCAAGATATTTAGTAAGTGCATATAAAGGCAACTTACGCTTTCCCCAAGCTCCCTCTTTGGCTGAGCGATGCATTTCTGTCTCACTAGGAGCAACCCATTTTGCGGTCGCATCCTTCGAAAATATGACGTGCTGCATTTGGCCTAGGAAGACGTTTTTTCCCCGCCCCTTTATCCCTCATAAAGTGCAGCCAAGGGAAGAACGCTGAGCGGCCTAATCCATGTGTGAAATCGAAATTGATGTGATGTAAAATACATTTGTTCCATGCCAGCTAACCCCTTTATCGATTGCCAGGCCTTTTTCGCATACACACACACAGAGATGGAAAGCTCACCAAGAAAAGGGGTATTTTTTATGCATGTATTTCATTATTTCTCTCTTTTTCACTTCTTTACCCCGGCTTTAAGTCAGTTCACTGGAGTGGATCATGGAATGGCCAAGGTCAGATAAAAGAAAGGCGATCTATCCGTGTTTTGTCTTATTTTCTCTTGCAAGTCATCTTTCTTGCTGCATAGGCACAGGCAAGCATGGATAAACAGATGTAGAGTGCCGCATTCACTTCCCCATATCTCATTCTGGGATTACCGGGAAAGTAGTGTTTTCTTGAATTATTCCTCGTTTTAGAAACTTTAATATAATTGACTTATCAGTTTCCGGGAGCAGCATAGTGCAATTTCCCCTTTTCTTTTTTGTTTACTTTTAACTGTATACAAATTCAGTTTTCAAGATTATTTTAGGAAATTGAATTTATGCGGTTGATTAAAGACAATTAGATTGTACGTTTTTGCATCTTCTTCGCAAAATTTTGTTTTGACATTGATTTTGCTTTGCTCCTAAAGTAGAAAAAAATGTTCTTAAAAATATTCTAGTTCATAAAATTTATCTCAATTATTGATTTTTAACTATCAGTCAACATAAGATTTCTTTCTACTTGAGAACAGAGCCCGACTAAGATACTTTTGTGCCCAGGGCACAATCCAGTTTTTGTGCTCTCCACCCTCATGCAAATTTATATCGACAAATTATTATCATAATTACAGTCATATAAAAATTATAACATTGAATTAGCAAACAGATTTAAGAAATTAGCATTAAAGTAATATTCAAAATCAAAATCACCAAATTTTCATTTTACGTAATCATTATTATCTCTGTTTAGCCATGCTAAAAATTAAGGACTTTAAAGACCTAGAGTGACCCCCCTTTTTTAATTTTTACCTTGTCACACTCACAAGCTCTGTGGGACAGAAAATAAATAAATAATAGAATTAAAAATAGTTTAAATTGGTGAGAGGATTTAATGGTTTATAGTGGTATGTTGCTAATAATCTGTCTTATAAATATTATAAATATGCAATAACTCATAGGATAAAAAGAGCACCAGGTTCATTGAAGGAATTCATTATCAGGTAAATAACAGTAAAATTAAAGTAAATAGGAAATAATATTGTTCATGACAAACACAATTACCTCGTACAAGAATTTATTAAAACTTAACGATGGTAGTGAAAATTTGTAATTTTCCCCCACTTAGTATGTGTTTCTAATACTCGTCTAAATTTTCGTGCCCCCTAAAATTTTGTGCTCAGTGCACGTGCCCCAAGTACCAGTGCGATAATCAGGCCCTGCTCGAGAATTACATTTTTATATTACTATTCACCTAACACGTTACTACACTACTACATTAGTAGTTTTCAAGGCTTTTCTTTCGTACAAAAACAAATTTCCGATGAATTGAAACTCTTAAATTTACTTTCTTAGAAATAAGTTGAGAGATATTTTAATCTTAATAATTTCAATTTAAAAAATCTTGATGTTATTTCCATACTAAACGTAGCTTGAAATGTGTATTTTACATTTAAAATAATTCTTTAATTCACACATCCAAATAACATTTACAGTTTATTTTTACTACTAGTTTATAGTTAGCCGCCCCAATTTCCTGCGTAGTTTTCAACCGAATCTATCCTTTTCTGTGTGAAGTAGCATGTGTAAAAGAAAAGTTCAATTTCTTCGAAACTGTGTTTTGACGTCTAAACGCTTTCTATTTTGGTGGTTTTAAATAAACTGAATAAATTCTCTTTGATATATATTCTTTGCAGTTTGGGAAAAATTGTAAGTTATCTATTGAAATAAGCAGAGATAATATACTAAAATAAGCTGTTTTACTTAAGATTACCAACAAATTTAAAGGTCGAAAGGAAATTGGGTATTTCAGTGCTTAAATTTAAAATTATTTAAAAGATAAAATAATAACATATCCTAAATGTTTAAGGAAATCAGTTTTAACTGTGTTCGCATAAGTAAAAATTTGCTTATAAATCTATTTATAACATACTCTCGCCTCTAATGGTTTATAGTGGTACGTTGCTAATAATTTGTATTATAAATATGCAATAACCCATAGGATAAAAAGAGCACCAAGTTTGTTGAGGGAATTATCAGGTAAATAACAGTAAAATTAAAGTAAATAGGAAACAATATAGTTTATGACAAATACAATTACCTCGTACAATAATTTATTAAAACTTAACGATGGCAGTGTAAATTTGCAATTTTTCCCCACTTAGTATGTGTTTCTAATACTCGTCTAAATTTTCGTGCCCCCTAAAATTTTGTGCTCAGGGCACGTGTCCCAAGTGCCAGTGCGATAATCAGGCCCTGCTCGAGAATTACATTTTTAAATTACCATTCACCTAACATGTTACTACAATACAACATTAGTAGTTTTCAAGGCTTTTCTTTCGTACAAAAACAAATTTTCCGAAGAATTGAAACTCTTAAATTTGCTTTCTTAGAAATAAGTTGAGAGAGATCTTAATCTTAATAATTTCAATTTAAAAATCTTGATGTTATTTCCATACTAAACGTAGCTTGAAATGTGTATTTTACATTTAAAATAATTCTTTAATTCACACATCCAAATAACATTTACAGTTTATTTTTACTACTAGTTTATAGTTAGCCGCCCCAATTTCCTGCGCAGTTTTCAACCGAATCTATCCTTTTCTGTGTGAAGTAGCATGTGTAAAAGAAAAGTTCAATTTCTTCAAAACTGTGTTTTGACGTCTAAACGCTTTCTATTTTGGTGGTTTTAAATAAACTGAATAAATTCTCTTTGATATATATTCTTTGCAGTTTGTGAAAAATTGTAAGTTATCTATTGGAATAAGCAGAGGTAATATATTAAAATAAGTTGTTTTACTTAAGATTACCAACAAATTTAAAGGTCGAAAGGAAATTGCTTAAATTTAAAATTATTTAAAAGATAAAATAACAACATATCCTAAATGTTTAAGGAAATAAATTTTAACTGTGTTGGCATAAGTAAAAATTTGCTTATAAATCTATTTATAACATACTCTCGCCTCTAAGTTAGTAAATATACCAAACATTTAAATCTTACAGATTTTAAGTTAATATTAAATTAGTTTACATTACTCTTTACACATCCATAATATAATAATCTTCGTATTTCGTAATAAGTATGTGAATTACTGGTGTAAATTTCACTAATGTCTGAAATCTCTTATGAAAAAATAGTAATAATATTAAAATCACACTTAAATAATTTACTGAAGAAACTGTTAATTTGTAGTATTTTTACATTTCATAAAGGAAAACATTTTCCTGATTTCATAGTTTTCGAAATTTGTGTTATGTATCTTTATATTATTTAAAGCGTATAATGCATCCACCGAAATACAAGATGATTATTCCTTATTTACGGGGAGACAGGGCTTGTAATGAAGTAACCCCCAAATGGACCATATGCTGGCGAATTGGTGTTCAATTGCGTCTTACACGATCTAACAAGCCATAATAATTTGTCGGTCTCTATGTAGACTCCATTACTTTCTCCTAGCACAGACCCCATCGTTAGGGCACCTTCCAGTGCTCAAACCATCTGTGGGGGATGGGGTAATATCAGTGCTAAGCAACCTAATAGTTGCCAAGACAATAACACGGATAAGGCGATCTCTTGACGCTTGTGCGCAGGCTGTGGCTTACGACGCCCCCAGATTGATCCCCCCCTGCTCTGTCAGCCGAGGCAATTGTCTTTAGGCAAGCGCTGTAATGATGGCCCTCGTCAAGATGCCCAATCCTAATGCAACAATCGTGTTCCATTAAGCCGTCCTGAGCGTTTCCATGCATAATAACTCGCTTTGAGGGTCCGCCAATACGGTTTCGGGAGGGATAATTCAATAGAGGTTTTGCGGACCGCAGTCGTCAAATGCTGCGACCAGCGGTCCGTCCAATGGCATGGGCCGGGCACTTGACACAAGTGACGACTAAACAGGCCCTTCATTTAGGGTCCCCCAGACAGCGATTATTGGCTGTCGGCAGCTAGGCGGGGAGTGAGGTGTCAAAGAGACTGTGAAGTCACCTCGTTATCAGGAGGACCATGCAAATTGGGTGCTGTCTTAGAAGTCGATGACGAGAACAATGAAATGTCTGGTTTTAAGTTACCTGTCTGTTATTAGGGAGGAAATGATGTCGAGTACACCAGGAATTTATCTTCCTCGATGTATATATTTAATCAATTTAATGCTATGTTTTTTTCCCCATTTGATTGGTTGCAATAAAAAAAGAAGAATCTTGTTAATATTTATGTCCAGTATCCTTTTGTATTTATGCTAAAATAGTGAATTGAATAGAAATATTTAATGTTTAGATCTTGATTTGCGATTTTGTAGTTTTTAAACTTTCGATGTAAGAAAAATCTTTTTATTTCAGAAAGAGTGTAAGGCAAATAAAATAGAAAGAAATGAAAGTGATTTTAATAAGTTTATCTAATATGACACTGAAAGTAGTTTTATACTGGTGTAAAGTATAATTGGCTAATTGCATGGGAAATTATATTTTGCTCAGATTGTTTGCATCCAGAGAATGTGTAAATGAAGTTTCATTGTAGGGTTGCACCTCAAGTGACATCATAAATTTCTTTATTACACTCTAGAATAGAAACTATTTACCAACACTAAGCGAATTAATGCTTTAATAATACTTGTTTTATAATAAAATATTTTAAACTAGTATTCCATATCAGGTCTAAAGAATAATTACAATAAATTTTTCCATAACTGATGAACTACTATTCAGCATTTGTGTGTAGTAAATTGTTTCGTGAGTATAAATTAATCATTGTATTTATTCACGCTACGGCGTAAAAGTATAAAAGAACAAGCCATAAATTTGACTACACATCATATAATAAATCTCATTTTAAAATGCCTTGAAGGCTGATAACATTAAAATAGCATATCCTAATTCGTTAATTGCTTGAACTTGGCGTGTTGGAAAATGAAGGAATCATAATTTCAAGTCTCAAAATTTTTACACATTTATTGTTACACATTCCCGTTTAACATACATTTTTGCGTGACTTCATAATGATCTATCATTGGCATCAATATTCTTTTATTGTAGCGAGGGTATGTAGAAGCATACGCCTTAAACTCTAATCTTTCTAATAACATCTCTTATGGTATCGATACACCGTTAAACTGCTGTCATATCCAAATGTTTTAAATTCCTTGCGAAACAACAGGTCCCTCTACGTTGTCTTCTCTAGCCCATTAACTAATTAGGCATTTTTAACGTGGAGTTGATAGATTGAGGTGATGACCTGAGTGCGGTACAAAGAAATAACCCCCATTACCTGGAGACTGGAGTCTAAATTGGAGTGCGGCTGTAATAAATCATTAAAAGAAATGGTAACAACAGCTGCAGAGCAATTTTGAAAGTGTCTTTCTGACTGTACCAATTAATCAGCACTTAAATTATGAGGGCCCCCTTTTTTTGGTTCCCTGGGAAACACTTTTCGTGGCTAAAAGTTTCACTAATATATTTACTGGATCGCGAGCTACGGCTTTTAGATGTTGAATTTCACGTACATTTTTCTGTAATGTTTAAGTGTATTCATCGCCCTAATTCACTATTCAGTTGGACTTTCAATTACGTATATATTTCTCTTCAAATGTATGTCTATTTGAGTGACAGCTATGATTAATTAAAAGTTCTTCCTGTCAGACTATATAAAATCATGAAAATATGCTTTTGCAGAAACGAAAACAAACACTCCAAAACTGTCAAAATGCCTTAAATAAAACGAAATGGTTATTTGTCTTGCAGTAGTTTTAATATACTTTATTTAATATAGGGTAACCATTAAATGAAGCGTTATGTAAATAAAAAGTTTCAATTTTAAAAATTTGTTTAGGAGTGCCTAAGAATTTTTAGAGTTAAGACAATAAGACAACAATTATTTCTTTGCAGGCTAACAAAAAAATAATTGTTACAATTGGCTTAGTTAAAGAGTTTAATTATGAACTAAAATTACTCATTCGTAAAAGTATTAGGGATATTTATCTCTCAACCAGTAATTAGACACGAGTTTGACCATAAAATCAGTTTAATGAAGCTCTATTGCAGAAAGTTCCCCGACACAGATTTTATAAATGAAACGATCAATCAAGATTTTAGAAGGTCTTTAATAAATGCCGTCTCAGCTATTTTCACCATTGATTGCATTTACGGTGTTAGTAGGGTATTGTACGAACGAGCATGCTAAATTGTTCCAGTGATAACAGAGAACTTTGGACAGTTTCTTAGATAGTCTTCTATGTTCCTGTATCGTATATTAATGTTAACATTTTCATTCACCACAAGGCGTATATTTTGTTTTAGACTTAGTTCAGATAGCCTAACTTTCATTGAACATTTATGCATATTACCGAACTAAGATTTAGTATTTATATATGCATATGAAGTTTATTTTGGTTTCTTCTAATACCGTATTCAAATAAAAATAATTGAGGAAGAAGCGATGAACTTTTCAGGTGACTTCGACTGAAAAATGAAAAAAAAATTTAACTTAAATATTTAAAGTCTTAATATATAAAATCTTTTATTATTGATGTAGTTTTCTTTTCCATATTAGTCTTAGATACATGGTTCTATTTGATGTAGTTGAAAGAACGAGAGACTAAATGTTCTATGTTTAACTTAAGTGCATGTAGGGTACTTATTATTTAACTAATATAATTTTTGTCTGAATTTACCTCATTAAATAATTGAACCAATTTGTATTTGGAAGTTGTAAACAACTGGCCATAGTGTGGAAACTACATAACATAACGGCCATCATTTACAACTACCATTTGAATTTGTAAGATAACATGTTCCATAGTTAATCGCAGTATGTCTAAAGAATTGCTGATCATTTCGTAAAATGCTGCCTTTCTGGTCAGGCAAAATTCTTGGTTTATCAAGACTGAATGCATTTCAAGCACAATTTTTATGCCAGATAGAGCTCCTCCACATAGAGCTCTTCCTGGTAAGAACGCTCTCAAAAATCACTTTACAGAAGAACCGCCACTTTCCTAATGTGTGGCCACCCTTATCCCCAGACGACTGTGGAAGCATTTCAAACATCTAGTCAAGCTAATTTATTTTAGGACAGATTATATCTTTCAGATGGTGTAATTTTATACGAGTGTAGTAATATGCATCAGAAAGTCTTCAGAAAGTAATGCTAAAATGCAAGGATAACTAGCTACACATTTCACTGTAAACTTAATATCTTTAGTTTCATAGTTATTTTGATTCATGAGAAGTTATTGAATATAATTTTTATCGCACAAATAAACCCATAAACCTGCAGAAAGCAACCTCAAAATTTCAACCTCTCTGCTAGAATAAATGAAGTTTTCTAAATTTAAAATGCGATAACTCAATATATCCTTTTACATTTCCCCGAGTTAATGCGATACAGAAAACATGGCCTATCCAAATGAGTTAAGCAACAAAACGAACGATTTTACTCAACTGATAAAACTTTCCGATTAGTAAATAATTTGTCTTTGTTGTGCAACTGTGCTCTGAAATTCAGCGATTGTTATAAACGGATTAAAAAGTTCCTTTTCCCCCGTTGAAGAATTGACAGTCTGGGAAATATCCTCAATTGCTCGGTAATTTCTTGCTGGAAAACAATTGTGATTATTCAAGCATTTAATTTGCCACCTATTGTTCTCCAGTGCCTGGGGGTAGTTAAAAGTCTAGATATTTACTAGAGTGTTTAATTTGTTAGTATTTCGTTGCTCGTTGCGAATGTTTTTTATTCTTTTATTCCGATCGTAACAATTATCACACAATCTTTTAAACTTTCTCAAGATTTATTTCTGATTACTTTTAAGATTCTAGCATCTGTTGTTTCAGCGTTCCCAGGCTTAGAATACATTGTCTTTCTCAGTTACATGGAAATTTCTATTAATGGTTCATTTCACCGGTGAGAATTTTAACTTCTAGAGTGGCATGTTTTACATTCCTAAGTATTAAATTTAAAGTTTAGGGAATACATTGAGCTAGATATATATTGCTCATACATTTTAGTAAACATCTTACGATGTCACAGGAAGATTATTAAGATCTATTTATACAATTTAAATAAATGATTTGTGGACCTTTATTTAGTAGTACTGAAACTGAGATAATTGTCTATTCCTTTTCTTAGGTTATAGGTAAACAACTATATCAAAGTGTTAAAAAAGAGGAAGTAACTTCATGCCGCAATGTTAACACATTTGTATGTATCTATTTAAAAACAGCGTTAAGAAGTAGATCTTGTTTAATTAGCTCTCTAGTAGTAAAGATTTTACATTTAGTAATCTAAGTTAACCTGCCAGGTAACCAGCTAAACCTTATGGAGTAAATGCTTTAATAGCTTATATTTAGGAATAGCTTTACCCCAAAAACCAATCCCATTGTTTTATTTATTACCTTTTGCTATTTTCTATTGTACATGGATTAGTCAAAATCTAGGACTTACCTCTTATGTATTATTCAAAGTATTATATAAAAAGAACAGTTTCTGAAATAAATTGATATCTCTTCGAGATAAAAATATTCATATTACGGAAATTTATTATATCTCTGAGGTCAGTTGTCAGAATATATTACTTTAAAGTTCAGAACAAGATCAATACTAATTCTCTACAGACATTTTTTGCATACATTTTCAATAATAAATTATCAGTATTGTTAATATTCTTCAGCTGTAAGGATTTGCATAAAAGTAGCTTCAGGAATTTATGGGAATTCATGCCATGTAATTAAAATAACAAAACTTCTTAAATTGCTCTAATTTTTTTCTCCTTGCACTTGTTCCCTTCTCAAAGAATTATTTCGAAAAGGTGAAAGGTTATTCAAGACGAACACCGATTAGAACGTGCAGAAAGACTTGCAGACGCATATCATGCACGCATGCATTGCACCTAACTAACATACACAAAAGCGACGTCATGTTTCAAGTGGTGTAGGTGTTGTTTGAAGAAGAACACACCCAAGAAACTCTGTTCAAGAAGGCAGAGGCGTCAACCGGCAGAAGCTCGATTAATAATTTGCGCAGGCATCGTCCTTACAAACCTGTGCTATGTGGGTTGCAATTCGATGAGGAAGGCTATCACAACACACACCTGTTGTGACCTGGAGAGATACGTTGGTTTACGATTATTGTATTCACACAGTTGCGAAACGGTGTTGGAGATGTTCCAGAATGCGTGTTCACTCTTTGCGGGTTTGTTTTGTTTTGCGGGGCAGAAGGGTTGTGTTGATTCTCGCTGCTTTTGTTTCTGCTTTTGGGTGCGTTTCAGTTTTGGGCACCATTGATAGAATGACAGCGTCGTGACAAGGAAGATATCCTATGGAATTATGTTCCCTATTGTATTTGAAACGTTTAAATGGGGAAACGCGTATGGTCATAACATTTTTGCTGTAGACGGTATTATAATTACCATTATTATCTCTCGAATGAGTTCAACGAAATCTGAATGAATGGGCACAAACACAAACAATAAGTCCAGCTTGGTGATGTTCTATACCGGTTTGGGGCTGCTAATGAATTAAAAAGAATATGTTCATGAATGTATAATTGGTATAATTGAATGTTACATGAAACATTATACAGTTTTAAATTTTCAGTCTATTAACTATGTGCTTTCTAAAATTCCCACTTAGTTATTTATTTCTTTATTCAATTCAATAAGTCGTCATTAGTTAACAAAATAATAATATTACATAAATGTTTAGACACAGTAGGCTCTTTTAATTTCTCTACTAGTAACGGAATACTAGCAATTGAACTATACATTGATACAGTATGTAAAATGAAATCCTATGTGATGCTAAATATATTTACTAAAACCCATTTTTTTTCTCTTCCAGGTAAGCTTTCTCGAATTTCTGCAATCCAATATTTCGTAGTAAGTATTATTTCTGAATGAAAATACGTCTGAGTAACCCGTGAAGAAAAACATCTAAATTTTTAAAATAAGTCTTGAGACTTGATATTGAGGTTAGTTCTTACAATAAGATGTTTATGTTATATCTTCTTATACTGAGTCTTGTTTGTTGACTTTTAAAGCATCAGTTGAAAAGATATTTTCAGTAATCGTAAAATGAATTTATAAAAATACATAAAAGTTTTGTGTGGTATATGTGAAAAATATAGGCTTTGTTAGTAATAATAAACAATGCTAGCATTCTGTCAGAACTAGATGTAAACAGTTTCATCGATTTTATGTTGGGCAGTTTTTTTCTCAATTCAAACAATTTTAGTCTTATTTTATTGTATATTTTAGTATGTTAAACAATAGGCTTTCTGTGATATTTGTCAAGATATTACAACATTATATCTTTAGTGAAGTCTATGAAGTAAAGAACATTCAGTGTTGAATCGAATAAATAGATATGTATTGTCTATCGTTGCGGTTAGGAGCACATAGAACTATGTAGCTGCCTTGGATAGTTGTAGTGAATGAATTCAACTGTAGACTGTAATTCGCGATATAATGAGTCCTTTTACAGTAAAACGTTTGCCTTGCCTTTCACAAACCATTGAGTCATTTTATCCGATACTTCAATATTTTAGCAGAAACTTAGCATAAAAATACAAAATATCTAGTGTAAAAGAATCGGGAATTTATATTAACACTAAACATACCAACGAGCCGCGGTTGCTCAGTCGGCAAAGGCAACGATCTCGTAACTTAAAAATTGGGGGTTCGGAACCCGAGCCGGCTTAAGATCAGCCGTGTTCGTTAAAAGTGACTGGGGCACGTAAAATATGTTCCTGGTCACAATGTCCTCCACGTTCTCAAGCAATACCTCTGGGGATGGTAGGCCAAGTCTGTGGGTCTTTTGCTTGGTTCCTGCTTCAAAATTACGAGGACCCACTTGAGCGAAGTCGTTCTTTCACCCTAATGGTGCTCATTAAAATGAAAGACGCACCCCTTGGCCTTAATACGAGAGCCTGCAGGCTCAATCGTGCTTGGTTTGTCCAAGTGGCATGAGAAACAGCAACAAACATACGGACACATAATCTATTATTTTATTTATATCTATTTATTTTATATACACATATCTATTTATTTTATTTACTAATACATACCTATTTCGCCGAACGGTGGACGATTGGTTAGGGTGATGGTCTACGGTACCGGAGTTCGTGGGTTCGAATCCCACTGTGGCATGGATGTTCGTAGCCGTTCGGAATCGGCTTTAAACTGTAGGTCCCAGTCTCATTAGCCCTCGTGTTGCAAAAAAGTAGACCGTACCAATCCAAACCAAACATACCTATTTCTTTTATGTCTATTTTAATTCATTACCTATCGCATTTTTATACATACATTACCTGTCATTTAACCGATTATGGTAAGTTTAGTGTTAAAATCATAGCAATAATTTTTTTTTTTTAAATGCTTCACTTTATAATAATATAGAAAATTAGATCAAAAGTAATCTCAAATATATTTCTAATCTTTTTTACTGAAAAATATAATTTTTAAAAAACAGCTATTTTTACTACAAATTTAAGATACAGTATCAACTATAAAATTCATTAAGTTCATGAAATATTTTTTTAAAAAAATCTCACAAATTTTACCTTATTTACTATGTTGTAGACTTTCCTCAAATAAAATTAAGGCACTTATAATGGTAGAATAAGGTTCAGTAACCTAAAAGTCGCATAGATAATAAACTGACCGACGATTGAAATATCCGGATATTACAGACAGAAATAAATGTTTTATTACAACCAAGTTATTCCCTTTGAAATAAAATACAAATTAAAATATTAATAAAGCAATAATTTCAATAATGTTTTTTTTTTTCTGTTCAGGAAAACTATTCAACGCATGGTGGGGCGAATTCTATTCTTTAAAGCAATAATACTTTCTTCCCTATTCTTATTCTTGGTATGCATTATTATGCAGTTCGAGTTTGAAAGATTCATTTACCTCTGGAGAGTATTTTGTCATACATACTATCTTTTGACTAAAGGGGCGTAACGAGTTAAGACTTTAGGTGCTTCTTTCAAAAAGTAGAACAGCACTGTATTGAAGCGATATCAAAATCTCGTTCTAGGTTGAAAAATGGTTTTTCTTATGCAGATTTCTCGGTGTTATTGAAACTGCAAGAGAGGGTATGGATATACGCCCATCTAAAGTCAGCCACACATTTCAATTTCTGTTAATTTTTTTTTCATAACGGTTTATATGGCTCACATATATTACCATTTAGATTAGAAATTTCCTTTCTCCTGGTATGATAGGGTTTATACATTCATTTGTTAAGGAACTGTCTCGATGAAAAATTAGTAAATTTCATTATTGCAATGTGGAATCACGAAAGATAGGGTTAATAACCGAAATTTATGATTCTTAATATGATTAGAAATTATTTAATTGTATTCTAACTAATTAGGGATTCCTCTATGGTCATATTCAGCATTATGATAATCACAAAATCGAGTTTATTCTTTTATAAAGTGATAATGGCATATAATCACTGATTTAAATTAATTATGTACATTTCATACTTTTTTCTTAATAGAAAAATATTCTTACGATATTTTAATAAAATTTTGAATCTTTATATAAAATGACATTAAATTCTATATATTTATTTATAACTTCTTCATTTTATACAATCCAAATTTTTGTTTAATAATTTATAAAATAACTCAAAGTGTTTTCAAGAGATTAAATATCCTTTATGTTGGAAGTAATCTAAATTACATATTATGAAACAGTTTTAACAAATCTTGTTTAGTTTAATGCTAAACATTAATTGCATTTATATGTACTTTAGTTTACTTTCAACATTAGTGTTTAGAATATTAAGTCAAGATGCATTATATAAAATACTAATAATAAATGAATATATTTTGGAAATAAAATATCCTTTCTGTTGGAAGTAATCTAAATTACATATTATGAAACAATTTTAACAAATCTTGTTTAGTTTAATGCTAAACAATAATTGCATTTATATGTACTTTAGTTTACTTTCAATGCATGCATTAGTGTTTAGAATATTAAATCAAGATTCATCTTATAAAATACCAATAATAAATGAATATATTTTAGAAATAAAATGCAGTAAATTAAATTTTAACTTCTAAAATTTATTACAGGAAATAAAAACTATCATCTTCAGCCATTAAACTGTAATTAAATTTTAGAACATAAGAGGAAAAAAATTGATTCAACAATTAAGAAGCTATCAAATCTACTGCACTTGAAACATTTAACATTTGCTTAAATATTCTCTTTAATTTTTCGTCTGTTTATATTGCTTAAAAGATTTCTTTATATATATTTCTTCTCATTAAAAGATTTCCATTAATAAAATTTAAAAAAATGTTTTAAATTGCACAAATGTAAAAGGGAAAGTTCGGCATTTAGTTAGTGTAATTTAAAACTTTGGACTTTTTTTTCACTTTGTAGTATTTTTGTACAGCATTCTTTTATGAAAGCTTTAATTATTTAGTTTCTTTTGCGTTACAGGACTGTTAAATATATAATTCGTATTCGTAAACTTCAGTTTTTTTCTAATATAATAGTTTGTTTTTTTTTAATTTAGTAATATTTTAAAATCAGTATATTCACACACAGACAGGAATGAGAATTTAAAAAAAATAAATAATATTAAATAGTCAAGCTATTTTTAATACAGAAAATAGCGTTGCTCTAAGAGATAGAGTTGAAAATAGCCACATAGGAGCCACATAGGATAAATTGGCAACCCTGGGCCAAGCTATCTAGTACTGGGTTTGCTGGCAATGGTAGCTTGCAATGGTAATGCTTCAATCTATTGAGTATTTTGTTGGCAATAACATTAAAAGCGTTGAAAATAGGCACAATATAAATAAGTTAAATAGCATTTTCGAAATAAAGTTTTTTGGTACTTAAATAACATCAAACATAGATAAATGTTTTGAAACATTAAAGGGTCATTTGCAGATAAGAAAAGAAAGATAGCTTTTTAGGCAAGGGTACATGTAGGAACGAAAATTTTTGTAAAATTCTGTACTAATTAAATTTACTTATAAATACTTTACAAATGAAAAAGGAGAAAGATTTCGTGATAGAAGACCTCTGAATGAAAGAAATAGTCACAAAAGTGAAGTGCAGAGATAACAATTAAACACAAATCTCTTTATGTTCCATTGTCAAGTTTAGGTGAGGAAATATTTTGAACAGATAAGTCAAAAATACACTAGACTACTTAAATCAGCATTTATACAATTAGTACTGAGTTGTAGATCAACCCATTATAATTACTGAAATTTAACCGATTTTTTTGTAACATTTTTATATAAGAAACTTCTTAACTGTCTCAGTCATGTCATACAATATGTATGACGAATAGTTAAATACAGCAAATCTACTCAGAATGAGTCTAAATAAACAACAAAAACTAATTTTAAACCCCATTTTTGTATTAAAAAAACTTTCTATTATTTTGCTTATTATTTACTACTTATAAAAATTAGGTTTTTCTGTTTGTCATCTGAGTTTCAACACATTTCAAATAAAGGGCACGAAATTCTATATCAATTAACCCAGACATGCCAGGCTAAAGTCCTTAGATGTCTAGATTCTAGACTGGTGAGTGTTTATTAAAAAATACAACATTATTATGCAATTCATTTACTACAAATTATTCTTCATAGATTATATTGTTAGAATTGGGTACAAACCAGGTTATTTCCACTTGTAGCAAATTTTGATGATCAACAGATATAAATGCTGTTAAATTATATAGGAAGTACAAATACAAACACAAAATACTGGCACTCGAACATATGTATATTACAATTAACTCTGATTTTGGAAGGTCGATGAAATCTTTTTCGCTATCCTATCGTAGTAATTTTAGAAGATACACCCAAAGTCCACACAAACTAATATTTAAAATTTATAATACATTTGAGATAATAATCCGCTGTAATTTAAAATCCTATTAAATAAGGAGCTTTTCAACCTTAAATACATTTATTTTTTGCCTTCGCTGAACATCTGTTCCAATCTCTGTTAAGTATTACCTAACAGGTGAAGCTGCAATTGATTTGAGGTAACAGTGTAACCTTGCCGGACTACATAGATATAAGCTTTTGCATCCGCAGTCTGACTCATTTTGGGGAAAAATTGTGGGCTGTAAAATTGAAAACATCTGCTAAATTGCGTTATGATCCAATTAATAAAGACGAACCTGCCGTTCCATAACAAATGAGTTTAGATTGATTCTCTTTGAAAGCAATAATCTCATTTTTTTGTAGGCGTGGTTGAAATAATGAACGTGGATATATGTTAGTAGGGAAATTTCATGGGTAAAATTTTAAAACTTCTCTTTTTAGATGGCATTTAATCTTCAAGTAATCAGGATAAATTAACATTCTTTCAATTTCTTCCCGTATAATTTAATCATAGAATAATATGCTCGAAATAGCCAATTATCATATTTACTAGAAAATTTAATTACATGACCAGTGTAGCTCGTCATTGTAAAATTATGGTACTAAACCTAATAACAAATTAAACTCGTATTTTTATCGCAACCAGATTAAATGCGATTTCTGTCACAATTAATTGCATAGAACTAATTGTGCTTTTATGTTATGCGTTTAATGTAAAATCCAGAGGTTTATAGTAAGTATAGTGACGTGTACTTAGCAATCCTCTATTTTGTATCCTGTAATATTTGAAAGTACATTATACATCAGAGCCATTGTCTTTCTCAACTAATTACATATTTTGCAGAAATCTTCTTTAGAGGTTTTTTCTGTTTGTCAGCTAAGTTTTAACACATTTCGAATAAAGGGCACGAAATTCAATAGCAATTAGTTTGTCAGGCTAAATTCTTTTCATGTGTGGTATCTGAACTGCTGAGTGTTTATTAAAAATACCATATCATTATGTTATGTATTTAATATAGATGATTCTTCATAGATTATATCATTAGAATTGGATACCCAACTGGGTATTTACACTTGTAACAAATCTTGCTGATCAACAGATATAAATGTTAAATTTATTAAATTATTTAAGCATGTAATGCATGTAAAATATTTAATATTTTTAAAATGTATGTATCAATAATGACCTAATTATATACTTGTTTTAGGGGCGGTAATAAATCACACTGAGTCTAAATATCTTCTTAGGATGTTCAGGCCCTTCAATTGGCAGGTGGGATAGGGATAAAGGTACGCAAGAAAAAAATTCCTTCCGCTTAAGCACTGAGAAAATTTCCGAGTATGTCTTAAAACATCAGAAGCTTCGAAGTCCTATACAAATGTTTAATTTTTTAATATGGTAACATAGACAGCAACTTGATAAATAAACATTAGCTTGAGAAAACAGGTTTGATGCTTTAATTTTTAAATGTAAACCACTGCCATTTCATTTTTATTTCTATGTTGTTTCGCCTACTTTTATTTTATATTTCTTGGTTTCTCCATAAATGTATTTCTGAAGTAAATTTCTATGAAAAAAAAATAAAAAATTTCTAAAATAATTACTTTTTTTACTTTATATTTTCTTGTTTTAAATTAAGTTTTGTCATCCTTATTGTACTATGTTGCCAGATAAATTCGAATAAGTATTAAATTAAAATAAATATTTTAATATTTATCTTATTTTAATTTAATATAAGTTAAATTAAAATGTATTTATTTAAAATTTATATTAATTTAAGTTTACTATTTAAATTTATTATTTATTTAATTTTAATATTTTTATTTATATTATTTTTATATTGTGTGTTATTTTGTATTTGTTTCTTATAGTTGTTTACTTAAAATTTTGGTTATAAGTAAATTAAAATTTTATTTTATTTACTTAATTTTAATATTCGTTTTCTTTTACTTTAATATAAAATTAAGATTTTTTATGCCTCAATTTTAAAATATATCTTTACAAATCATCCTCCTTCACTACAAAACTCATAAATTTCGGATTTAAAAAAAGGAAAGAAACTTCATTAGCAATTTTCACCGAATTAAAAATCCCTAAATGGCCTCTGAATATCCTCCCCCCCCCTTTCCATCATCCAAGAATTGCATTTCCCTCTGAAACGGAACTTAATAATCTCCAATTTCAATGAAATAAAATATCCGAGCATTTATTCCTCTTTCCGTGAATGGCAACTTTTGAGATGGAAGAAGGATGGTATTTGATCGAAACATTTCAAAAGAAAAGAAAAGAAAAAAGAAATACAGAAGACGTATACTAGGAAAAAGGAGGGGAAAAAAAGTTATGATTATTTCATGCGTGAGATGGGAAACGCATCAGCCAGATAGGTAAAGTGGTTTTATAGATAATCGTTTTCAATGGTAGAGAATATTAGGTGAGAGACAAATCGATTGAATCATTTTGTGTTATAAAGTATCATTCTTTTTCGTGCGAAACATTCTCGAGTGTTGGGGTATTTGTAATGAATCCACGAGTCGTTAAATATCGTACAATTTTCTCATCACATACTATTTTAGAATATCTGGCGTGAATACACAATAAGATCGACCAGGGAGAAAAGGTACTTAAGAATAAAACATTACAGGCATTTTGTTCTTTCGCTATGTTATTTGACTCTGCTTTGAAACATTACTGTGAGTTGAACGTTTATCACGTATTTGATCAAAATATCATCTTTTACCATATATCCTAGAAGTTTTTTTTCAATTTGTCGTGAAATTTTAAATTATTGGAAAATAAATTTTTCTTTTGTTTGTCATTTTATGTTTTAACTTGCTGAAGTCCTCGGTGTTGCTCAAGTACAAACATATGCATGCTCATACATAAACGAGGGTATTCTTGGAAGTAAGTTTCTTAAGTCTTGTATAAAGAAAGAAAATAATATTACCTAGAAGGATTTATTGCAAAAGGTACAGCATTTATACTTTTTCACCAGAATAATAACCCTTTCTCACTAAATGGGAAAAGATTTTGTAGTAGTGTGTCACAGAAATATACCTCCTAAGTTTGGAATCGGTTTTTACAATTGTCTGGAGGTCTTAATCTGGGGTGACCGTACAGAAATTTCCTCAGGAACGAGTCGTTGGAAGCAAAATAGGGATTTTGTGATGGAAAGTCAGCAATAACGACAGATAGCTAGCCACAACGACGATAATGCCTACCTTCAAGGGAAAATCTTAGACAGCAAAGACAAATTATGTTTGCTCATCACATCAGATACATACACTAAACACAATTGGAGATGGATTTCGATAGATGATAATTTTGTACGTTCAAAAATTGTTTGAAGGAGAAACAAGAGCCGATATCTTAGTGTAAACAACCACATAAATATGGATGATCAGGAATTAACTGCATAATAAGATGGTCACATTATACCGTTCTTGTAGCAATGTATTTCGTGCCTTTTTCAGCCTCCTTTCTCAATTATTAAAATTTCGCTTCCTGGATTATCCTTGTATATTGTTCCAAGCGAACAGAAAGAAAAATAACTCCCGTTTTGACATTACCGTTGACTTACAAGAGATATAGAGAGTGTCTTAGTGTAATGGAGTACTTTAATGCTGACATAATTTTTTGTTTTTGTCACGTATAAAAAAGAATCAATCTACAACATTTGATTTTACGACAGATGTATTTAAGCTATTGATGAAAAGAAGAGAATGTATATAATGTAAATAGTAGTTTAATAACTAACAGATAATTATGGGAAAAAACCCTCTTTTGTATCTTCGTAAATATTTGTGAAAAATAGTAGCTAGATAATAGATTTTATCATTTAGTGTATTATGTGTTAAATAGATATATTTGAAATCTCAAAATTGTATTCTAAATAAATATAACTATAAATCCCCTAATTCAAAATATTTTTATGCATTAGTACAGTCTAATATTTGGAAGACATCAGATAATTTCCCATATAAATTTTTTTTTCAAAAATGGAGATACAATCATACATGATATTCATCTAATCGTTACTTTTGATTGCATACTGTTGCTTAAAACTGACACTTTTATGAAAAAAAAAAGTTTGACCTTAAATGCTCTTTTATGGATAAAATTACGATCACAGATTTTTTTCATCGTGATGTCTGCTTTCAGATTCATGGTGCCATTGTCTACACATAAAAGCTAACTACAAACGGCAGCTTTGCTCGGTTGGAGAGGGTGGCTGTGTGAGTGGGAGACCTCCATTCCCTTGGAAATCATTCATTTCCCACATCCCCGGACAAAAACAAATTCCCGGGGAAAAATCGGAAAGCATGACTGATGAGCATAAAAATCCTGGCTCATTATCCTTTGGACGTTTTCTTCTGTGCTAATCGACGCGAAACTGATACCGTTGACCTGAGGCGGCTGGGATCATTTATAACAGAAAGGGGGGGGATTTAAAAACCATACATTCGGGATTCGGTAGAACAGAATGCATTTAGGAGGGCTGCTTTCAAAAATCTGGATCAGGGTGAGGATCCCTAATTTTCAGGATGGTCGAGGTGGGAGATAGAGCAGCTGGAACATTTACCGGGGGGTTCCAGATGCCTCTCCGATCATTCATCACCGCCTACCTTCTCCCCTTACGTCCAAACGTGGACCCGTCCCATTGCTCGTCAATTCCGTTTCACCTGCTCCTGTTTAGAGGATTATCCCGCTGGAAAAAGAAAATTAGAAGACAGCAATAATGCAGGGACAGAATTAACAATGAGACCGAGCATATTGCACTGTTCCGTTCCAGCGAGAGAAGATTATCTTTTCAACCCTTAATGTTGGAAAGATGGTAAATATGTAATTTCAGAAACGTTGCATCCATTTCTAAGAATTAAGTTTCATTTATTTACGACGGTGTTCGTTTACAGACAACAGAGCTTGCTTTGTTGTCTCAGGCAAGCAGAACCTTTATCACTTTTCTGAGTCTTAACGTTGAATTTTTAACATTTATTCCTTCAAGCTTCAGGCTTCGCCATCATTTATATTAACATAAGTTACTTATTTCTGTTTCGACACATTGCAGTTCGTAAACTGCTTAAATAAATTTTGAGTATGGATTATTTTTATATATAATGTATAAGCAAGAAGAAATGTAAATAGACATCTGCAGTGTATTTATTAAGTAGCTATTCATTCAATCATACTGAAGTATTTATATATATATGTGTGTGTAGATATCTGTGAATGTATTTATTAAAACAATAAAAAAAGAAAATGTTAGTTTTTCTTATTTAATATGCTTGTTTGCTTCAGGTAAAATATTCTAAATATCTTTCTAAAAAAGTGTAAGAGTGGTTTTAAGTATTAATAAAATAACATGTGTGGAAGATTTATTCGGTGACATTTTGAAACATATACAAATCAAGGCTAAACCAATTTGTCTGACTAATCTGTAAAACAGACATTTGAAAAACTGTATTTTACGTGTGTTTATTTTATTAGCCTTCTTCTAAGTGTCTGAATAAAAAATAAAATAAAATTAGATGCTCAAATCTTCTTGAAATTTATAGTTTTCTCAGACAATGTTAGTTGTTCTCAATTTCTGCTGTAAATAAATCAATCTGTAGAATGTTTTTACCTCCATTTAAAAGAAATTACTCTATTTAAACGTTATCTTCTGTAATTGCATAAATGCATGACTACAGCAAGAATGTTCATAGTACAGATCTCGAATTACACGTTCCATTTCCGTTTTTATGTGAATCCTACTAAAAGGGCAAAGCTCCCTGATATTTCATCACAGGATGTTCCAAGTGCTCTCTATTTTGCTTTTACCAGCCAACCATTAGGGTGGTATTTTTTTCTTTTGCAGAAGATTGTCCTGAGCTATGAATATGGCCGTGACCGTTGCGTCCATTGTGTGTAGATTCATTTTTCCCCCCAGATGGTATAATAGAGCTATCACTCTCAAAATATGCTTCAATTGAGAGCTTGACACGGCCTTCATCGGGTCACAATAGCCACTGTGGGAAATTGTCGAGGGTGCCTGTTTTTAAGTCGATAATGGAGCTGTGTGTTATTTTAGCCACTCTTTTTTTAAAAACTTCGTTTAAAAATTTTAAATGTTTCACAATAGAATATATTTTTGTTATCTAAGATTTTTATTGAGATTATATAATTTCTTTTTAAAATGTAATATATTTATAATGCAGTTTATTTCATTCCGCTCATGGTTTGCAAGTTGATAATTTTCCCTACTGTCCTTTATCCATCGAAGTGTAGCTTTGAAAGAAATCACGCTGCATTTTTAAATGTTCTTTGAATGCAGAGCTGAATTTAATTAAATTATTTCGTATAATAAAATTTGAACGAATCGGAGGAAAATTTTAAAAAATGTACTCTTGTAGTTATAAAATAATTGTAATAAGTTACGTGAAAATTCTAATTTACTGAACATCCACTAACAGTTTTCTTTAATCAACGTGAAATTTCTAAATACGAGTATTGCAGTAAAAGGATAAAATAGCGTTGATTCAATTTCAATTAAACTAATTTGTATATAATTTATATCAAAAGTCAAATAAAATACATTGCTTTAAAATCAATTGTTACATTTCTGATTAGTTAGCGGTTGTAATACATAGTTTATATATTTTATGGAAAGAATTTATTTTGAACTGTACTATAGAACTACTTCTATAAAAGTTATTTCTAATTTATTTTATGTTTATATTTTAAGTTCTTCTTGTATGGATAATTTCAAACAATCTTAAGAAGTTCTATTGATAAAGTGACATTGAATTGGTCAATATTAATTGAAAATTGCATATTGTAGAAGAATTTCCGAAAGGCTTTATGATTATTTGTAAAATTTCTCTTTTGATGAGTGTTCATGGTAGGTTTTACTTTATCTCTTTTAAAATAATTATTTCAATCAGAGATAATATTAAAGTCTAGAACTTTGGCGACACAATTTTCATCGCAGTCTCTATTCTTGACGTGCCAAGTATAAATTCCAAGTGTTTCGCTTTGCGTGTCGGCGCCTTTTGCTGAAACTGAACTTGAAGTTTCCTATGTGTCTCTTAGAAGTGATTAAGCGTTGTGCCTTGCGTATTCGGAGGTTTGCGTGTTTTATTAGTACACTTCGCCATTGCGTTTCTTTCCAGGGGGACAGAGAGCATTCCACAGTTATTTTAATTTTGTACCTTTACTGGAAGTGAGAAATACACAGAAATGGGAGAAAAGGGGGTACGTGTGGAAAAGAGAGAGAACAGAGAGAGTGAGGAGAAAGCATGTCAGGTCCTTGTTAAAAAGAAGTTGAGATTTATATTTGGAGATAAGAGATCGTTCAAACGGAGGAACGTGACAGATTATGAACCTCGATCTAGTTAAAATAACTCTTGGTACGATTGTGGAAAAGATTCTTTTCCAGTGGCTTAATACGCCTGCGAGTTTTCTCATTTTAAATAGGGAGAAAAGCAGAAAATGGGAATTTGCGCGTCGCTGCGGATTAAAATGGAAGTGAATTTATGTTGTTCCTATGGTGAGAGAGAGCGAGGCTTAGGGATAATGGGGCCTGCCGAGTTTTGGTCGTTTAAGAATCGGGACGTTATTTATAATTGTTGTTGTGATAACTTTATTCGAGGTTTGGACGAGAGTGGGGAGTTGAGCGAGAGAGTTTTCCCCCCGGGAAACTTTTAATTTCTTGTGAAGAAAATAATGAGTTTGATTTTTGCTGATACGGTGTAATTTATGCACGTTGCCTGCGGGTGGACGTTGCGAAGCGCCATTTTTCGGGTTTATGTATTGTGAATATCTTTCATAATTTCTTTCTTTGTTTAACAGACACAAATCGGTGAGGGTGGGAGAATAAAAGAAAATAATCACGAAGTATCAGAATTTTGATTTAATTTTGCTTTAAATTTATCATTTCAGACCAATCAGAATTTTTTTTAATTTTAACCATAAACTTCTTGTTTTATCTTACATTTAGTGAGCTCTTCAAACTGCATACTTAAGTTTGTAAGCATACACATACACACACACGCAGTTAACGAGATAATTAATCACTAAATATTCTTTCAGTATGGAGTGTTTTAATTAATGAAAATGAATTACTAGTAACTTACTTGCGAAGTGGTCTTCAATAGTTGCCGTTTGCATCAGACTCTAGATAGCTTTGTTCTGGAATAGGATACATACTGTCTGATACTGCATGATCCTGTTAAGTATGACAACATATGCAGAACAATGACCGAATGAGTAAGGCCCTCCTCTTTGTTAATAGTTTGTAGTTTCGAAGCTCACTGTGGCAGAGATATTAGTAATCGCTCGGGATTGTCTTCAAGCAGTAGGTCCCTCCTGTAGCAAAAAAGACCACAGTATTAAAATTAGTGAGAACCAAATCAGACCTAACCTGGGACAACACAAACACAAAGCGTGCTGGACACACGCTCTATTCTGTGGACTATGTGATGTTTAAATTAATTATTGTTTCTCGATTTTTCAGAAACAAAATATTCAGCCTCTATCTTTGTAAGTACCATGTCCGATAATATTTCAAGAAATATCTTTTTAATTTCCCCAACAACCTTTGTGGGTATTTGATGCAGGTAGTGCCAAGCTTCCTACTCGATTTCTTGTTATTTTAACAGTTGGTGAAGCCTATTTTCTCTTTTATACAATAGCGGTATAGGTTCGCCTCAATGGGTTCACCATTAGCATGACAGTTAGTTGAAGAATATGTACAAGTGAGAATAATTGAGTTTGAATTCCGTTGGAGTCAAGTTGTTCAAATTTGAAAGATTGATTTTATTAGAAATAAATTAGTCACCAATATAGATCATAGCAATTGGCACAGGTCTTTTCAGAGCACAGTTTGAGGTAAGTGGGCAATCAAACACCTAGTCATCTAGAGATCCAGTATTGACCACAAATGCACATTCACGTTTTTTAGGCTATGCTGAAGCATGTAGGATAAATTGGAAACATATGATGATTGATGAGAAGAAATTATTGAGGGAGAATTGGTCTGAAGAAATTGTAGGAATAAAAAAACGAATGGTAGTATATAAATAAATAAATAAATATAAATAAATTCACACACACAAACACAATTATATATATATAATATATATATATATTATATATATATATATAATTACTCATACACACAAAGCTCACACTCACCTAAACAAATTAGGCTTTTCCTCTTATGTACGATAGCGGTATAGGTTCGCCTCAACGGGTTACCATTAGCATGACAGTTAGCTGAAGAATATGTACAAATAAGAATAACCGAGTTTAAATTTGTCTGGAATCAAGTAGTTCAAATTTGAACGAATGATTTCAATAGAATTAAACAATAGTTATCAATATAGATCATAAAAACTGACATAGGTCTTTTCAGAACATAGTTTGAGGTAAGTGGGCAACCAAACACTTAGTCATCTACAGATCCAAAATTGACCACAAATGTACATTGACATTTTTAGGCTGTGAAGCACGTGGGATAAATTAGAAACTTACCATGATGAGACGACAAACTATTGAATGAAAATTGGTGTAAAGAAACTGTAGGAATAAAATAAGTGAATGATAGTGTATATGTATATATATATATATATATATATATATATATATCATTACTCATATACACAAATCCCATCCCGCCCACCTAAACAAATTAGGCTCCTAGCACTGGCATTCGCGTGAGTATTTATCGAACTGGGTCGTGTGTGTTCAGGCATGAGAGTGGCACTGTGCCTCTAGATTGAGCTGTCCGGATGTAATCAGAAGCAATTCCGACCACAGAATGATCTTTAGTGTGTAATGAGGAAGCTCCCCGTGGACCTTGATCTTGTAATGCACTATACGTGCTTTTAATTGAAGCATGCGATTATTTGGCTAGTTTATATGCATTAAGAAATGCATTCAGGAACTTTTAGATTCCTATGAACATACGTCGCTTACTCGTATGTTTAGTTAGGAAACTGCTATTCGCATGCATATACATATATTTATACAAGTAGTTTGCATACACCAATACGTAGATTTGGTTTTAAAAGTTATACGGAATGATGGCCGAATGGTTAAGGTGCTGGCCTTCGGAGCCGGGGATCGTAGGTTCGAATCTCACTGTGGTATGGATGTTCGTAGCTGTTCGGAATCGGCTTTTAGCAGTAGGTTTCGGTTTCATTAGCCCTTGTGTTGCAAAAAGCAGACCGTAGCGCTCCAAACCAACCCAAACCAAAAGTTATACGGTCTGGTGTTGGGTGCTACGGTCTGCTATTTTGCAATATGAAGGCTAATCAGATCGATCATCTCGTTAATTTTTAGCTGGATTCCCGCTCACGTCGGCATCAAAGGCAACGAACTTGTAGATAAAGCTGCATAATCTGCTACTAATTACATTAATACTGGTATTCCTTATTCAGACTTAAAAAATTACATCAAAGAATTAATACAAGCTAAATGGCAGGACTGTTGGAATAACGTGTCGTCAAATAAATTGCGAGAAGTAAAATTAAAAATTACCAAGTGGCCCCAACTCCCTTCTAGGAGACATGACGTAATACTCACCCGTCTACGAGTGGGTCATTGCAGACTCACCCATGCCCATCTCTTGCTTTGTGAAGATTCTCCACAATGTGCTTATTGTAAAACACCTTACACAGTCGCACACATTTTGTCATCGTGTTGTTGTCTCAAATCAATGTATATTAAATTCTTTAAAAAATTATCGCCGAATCTTGACACAATCATCGGTGAAACGCCACATCCAGGCTTGTTTTCCCTTTCTTCGCTGTACTGGTATTTATGAAATCTGAATTCTGTGATTTTTTACATGTTAATCTTTATTTCAATTTTTAATTTTCAATTTAACAATTTTTTGATTTTCAATTTCTCAATTTTTAATTTTGTTTTTTAATTTTCATATAATGTATTAACCTATCTTTTATATATTTGCAATTTATTATCTCCGTTTGTTTGATTTTTATGTGCTTTTAACGTTTTAACTTTTAGTTTCGTCTATTTCATTCTCAAAATTCGTTTCTCCTGTGTTAATTTTCTTTTTTATTTATTACTTTGTTTTTTTATTTTCGTCTTGTTTGGCGCAGTTTGTCCTTTCAGGAATTAGCGCCACTAAATTCTAACCAACCAACCAACCAGATCGATATCTGCTGCTTAAAGCAGCTTCCAAACGGCTACGAACAACAATGCCAGCCCACGGGATTCGAACCCACAGATTCTAGTAACAATGAGCAGCACCCTGCCATTCGACTATCATTCTGTCAAAAAAAGTATACCGAATATATCTATTACTTCTCATTGCCATTTTTACACTCACTTGCTTTATGATTATTGTGAAACGGAAGTGAGCCTTATGAGACTAGGGATAGTTACAAATAAGCCCTAGTCGCCAAATTAACTTCCTGTCGATGAAGTGAATGGAAAGAAAAGGGAACAAAATACATTTGTATACGGATGTCTATTTATTTATTTTTTAAAGTTTAGTTAGTTTATAAAGACATAGTTTATTAAAATCATATATGCTATACAGTGTATAGATCTTATCTGTGCTCCTCTATATCCATTTGTTTGGAAATATATTCAATGAAAAATATCAGTTATAATCCTACCTTTCTGCAATATAAACTATCTTTATGATGGTTGCGCAACGCAAATAGTAAAAATTCTAAAATGTAATATAAATACTAGAGCTAGATGTATTTTAAAGTTTTATAAATATTTTTCATACCAAATATGTACTTTCTAAATTTTCCCTTAGATTTACTATATTTCTTGAGCTTTCCTTTCAACCCCAAAATACTTAGATATAAATAGGACTGAAACCCAAAAAATGTTCATATGAAATCGAAAGCTTTAAAAATGTTCAGATCGGAAAGACATGGAGTAATAATGTTCTAGTTTGTGTTATTATTACATTGATGCGTGCACTATTTTGTGAATTTATATGATTTAGGTTGTATATGTGTTTAAAAAATCATATATTTATTACAATTTTTTTCCTGTATGATATTCTTAAACAATTTAATTTGTGTAGGAAATAATGTAAATTAAATATATCAATTTTATTTCATAAAAATTGGTAATCAAGTTATGTAAATTTTTATTACGTTTATTACCTGTATTAATAAATGCAACTAAAACTAAAACCGTTAATTTATATATTATTACAACTTTTTTCCTGTATGGTATTCTTAAACAATTTAATCTGTGTAGGAAATACTGCAAATTAAATATATCAACTTTATTTCATAAAAATTGGTAATCAAGTTATGTAAATTTTTATCACGTTTATTATCTGTATTAATAAATGCAGCTACAATTAAAACCGTAAATTTATATATTTATTATTACAATTTTTTTCCTGTATGGTATTCTTAAACAATTTAATCTGTGTAGGAAATAATGCAAATTTAAATATATCAACTTTATTTCATAAAAATTGGTAATCAAGTTATGTAAATTTTTATTACGTTTATAATCTGTATTAATAAATGCAGCTACAATTAAAACAGTAAAATTATATTAACAACCGTTTCTAATTATGTTTTATCCAAGCTTCATATTTCTAGTTTGATTTAAGCTTCTAAATTATATACATTTTGTTTTGAACTAAGCTTATAAAACTTAATCCATTTTAGAAATGTACAGTAATTTACTATGAGCATATACTAGCCGACGCATTTTTCATAAAAATTGGTAATCGAGTTATGAAAATTTTTATTACGTTTATTATCAAATGCAGCTACAATTAAAACAGTAAAATTATATTAACAACCCTTTCAAATTATATTTTATCCAAGCTTAATATTTCGTGTTTGATTTAAGCTTCTAAATTATGTACATTTTGTTTTAAACTAAGCTTACAAAACTTATATCCATTTAACAAATGCACAGTAGTTTACTATGAGCATATACTAGCCGAGGCATTTTTCATAAAAATTGGTAATCGAGTTATGTAAATTTTTATTACGTTTATTATCAAATGCAGCTACAATTAAAACAGTAAAATTATATTAACAACTGTCTCTAATTATATTTTATCTATGCCTAATATTTCCTGTTTTATTTAAGCTTCTAAATTATGTACATTTTGTTTTGAATTAACCTTACAAAACTTATATCCATTTAACAAATGCACAGTAGTTTACTATGAGCATATACTAGCCGAGGCATTTTTCATAAAAATTGGTAATCTAGTTATGTAAATTTTTATTACGTTTATTATCAACTGCAGCTACAATTAAAACAGTAAAATTATATCAACAACCGTTTCTAATTATATTTTATCTATGCCTGATATATCGTGTTTTATTTGAGCTTCTAAATTATGTACATTTTGTTTTAAGCTAAGCTTACAAAATTTATATCCATTTTAGAAATGAACAGTAATTTACTATGAGCGTGTACTAGCTGAGGTATTTTTCATAAAAATTGGTAATCGAGTTATGTAAATTTTTATTGCGTTTATTATCAAATGCAGCTACAATTAAAACAGTAAAATTATATTGACAACCTCTTCTAATTATATTTTATCTATGCCTAATATTTCGTGTTTGATTTAAGCTTCTAAATTATGTACATTTTGTTTTGAACTAAGCTTACAAATTTTATATCCATTTTAGAAATGTACAGTAATTTACTATGAGCATATACTAACCGAGGCATTTTTCATAAAAATTGGTAATCTAGTTATATAAATTTTTATTACGTTTATTATCAAATGCAGCTACAATTAAAACAGTAAAATTATATTAACAACCGTTTCTAAATATATTTTATCTATGCCTAATATATCGTGTTTTATTTGAGCTTCTAAATTATGTACATTTTGTTTTAATTTAAGCTTACAAAATTTATATCCATTTTAGAAATGTACAGTAATTTACTATGAGCATATACTAACCGAGGCATTTTTCATAAAAATTGGTAATCTAGTTATATAAATTTTTATTACGTTTATTATCAAATGCAGCTACAATTAAAACAGTAAAATTTTTCAAAACCTCTTTCTAATTATATTTTTATCTATGCCTAATATTTCGTGTTTGATTTAAGCTTCTAAAATTATGTACATTGTTTTGACTAAGCTTACAAAATTTTTTTCCATTTTAGAAGAACAGTAATTTACTATGAGCGTGTACTAGCTGAGGTATTTTTTTTAAAAAATTGGTAATCGAGTTGTTTTTTATTACGTTTATTATCAAATGCAGCTACAATTAAAACAGTAAAACTATATTAACAACCGTTTCAAATTATATTTTATCCAAGCTTAATATTTTGTGTTTGATTTAAGCTTCTAAATTATGTACATTTTGTTTTGAACTAAGCTTACAAAATTTATATCCATTTTAGAAATGTACAGTAATTCACTATGAGGATATACTAGCCGAGGTATTTTTTTAAAAAATTGATAATCTAGTTATACAAATTTTTATTACGTTTATTATCAAATGCAGCTACAATTAAAACAGTAAAACTATATTGAAATCTTCTAATTATATTTTATCTATGCCTAATATTTCGTGTTTGATTTAAGCTTCTAAATTATGTACATTTTGTTTTGAACTAAGCTTACAAATTTTATATCCATTTTAGAAATGTACAGTAATTTACTATGAGGATATACTAGCCGAGGCATTTTTAATAAATGAGTGAATAAAACTAGCTAACTTCCGAGAAAGAAGATATAATGAAATATGCCTAAGCCAAAAAGAATTTTTCAACCATTTAATTACTTTTATTTGTAATAATTCGCCAGTATAACGAGTTACATATCTTCGCAGTTAATTAGAGAGCTAAAAATAGAAACCAACCGGAGATACCCCAGCTTCCTGCCCGATCTACTTAGTCTTTCGAAAACTCTATTTATTTCGAGAGAAATCACTTTTTCCACTAGAATTAATTGCTCGCACACGGAGGCTGTTTACGTATGCCTCGATAGAAGCTATTCCCATCTAAGATTCGATTTTTCCGAAGGAAGAATTGTCTGTCTTATTTCGGAAGACGTGCGCAAGTATAGTTCGATTGCTATTCCACATCAGTCCCATACTCGCTTTGCTGAAGACTTCGTTTTCACAGGTGAATTAGTTATCATTTTTTTTTTTTTTTCGTTTTTGTTTGCGCTGGAGCGCCTTTTAGTTATTCAAATTGCAGTCGGTAAGGAAAGGGACAAATGTACGCTAATGTGGTTTCGTTTAATTTTCTCTGTGTGTGTTGTAGTAATCTGCATCTGTTTTTACGTAGTCGTGTGTTTGCAGTGACGTGAGCCCAATTTTACAGCGTGAATCGGAGAAGTTTTAAGAATTGGAAATATCACGCATCTGGTTTATGCAGAATTGTATATATGTGCCTTGGCTTCAAATCATAAATGATATGCGGAATGAATTTATTCGTAAGTTGTATGCGAAAATGAAAATCCCTTATGTACCGAGTCTAAATTAGATTTGTGTTGTGTATGTATATTTCTCTGTATATCTGAACTAAAAGGCGTTGTCACAAGTTCAAATTTTACAGTAGAACATAATAAGGATTTTCTACAGATGCGTTTGAGATGAGCCGTTTTTATTGAAAATTCTTATAAACGTTTCTAGGGTAATAAGGAAGACATAGTGCCTGTAAAAACACGAAAATGGTAGAAATATAAGAAGTCCAAATGTGGGGACTGTAACTGGAAACTATGTTGGTTCATAGGTTTTTCCCCAAATATCTCAATTTTAGGAAATGGAGTTAATCCTTATATCACATAAAACAGGAGATCAAATAATAGACGAAAATACACAATTCTCAGTTTGAAAAAAAAATGTATATGGTGTCTTTTAATCGGAGGTGTACATGTTTTCGTTCAGATGTCTTAATAATCTTTTATGTATACATTCACATTCAATAATTTTTTTTTTCTTTTTTCAAATGAAGCATCTCCAGATGTATCTACAAAAAAAAATGTTGAATATTCTTGAAGAAATCTAAAAAATAAATTGGTAAATATTAACACATTGCATGCTAGATACGTACTAGTACGTTTTCTGACGATTGATACTTGAGCGCTGGTCACATACTAATACGGGTTAGTGTAACAACATGGTTTGTTAGTGGGCACAAACATAACGGCATATACAGGAAAACAAAGCCGTATGTTCTTGTGTGCTGCATAGATTCTGGAAAAATTTAGACAAAAACTAGTTTTTACATCAATCGATACGGAACCACGGAAAGGGAAAGTTGATTAAAAAAAATCAATTTAGATTTAAAACTAACTTTTTATTTATCCTTGCGAAAATGATAGTATATATATGTATATTTATATATTATATACATATTTGTATTTATATATATATTTTTGTCTATTTGTTTATATATTTCAATATAAAATCTGAAAAGGTTGGTTAAAAAATTAAATAATTTTTTATCTATTGAGGTTTAATTGAATAACTAAATTTAAGTTCAAAACTACCGCTCCTGGTACAATTCCGCTACGAAATGTACCCGCACGCAAAGTGTTAACAAATATAAAAAGGAAATGAAATAAAATGCAGTTGTTGTGAATAGTTTTCATAGAAATGCAGCTCTTGTGAATGTGCTTCAAAATCTAAAGAATGCAATCTCATTGTATAAATTGCATTTTTATGTAAAACGTGACGCATTATTTATTAGCTTAATTGGATGTAAACAAGTTTAATGTTATAGACTGAAGTGTGTAATACTTTTTTTTCTTATCACTCTTCACTAATAATTCAGAAACTTTTACGGCATTAAGATCTCTAAAGTAATTTTTAATTCCTCAAATGTCTTCACATTTAAATTAATGTTGCTGTCTTTACATTAACATCAACCTATAGAATTCATTCTTTTGATATATAATTCTAAATAGGTTTCTAAAAACAGGAAGTTGTCCAATATAATTTATTTATTCGGCAAGAACTTACTTAACACAAATACATACAAATATGCATTGTCTCATGATACAATACTGTTATTGTCTGCAGTTCTTTTGGAATCAAAGGTAGCACTTTCTTGGAATATATATAATTATAGAAAACTATATTTGGATTGGATGCATTTACTTTAGTTTCAACACGTTTAGTTTGATCATGAATTAACTTTCCTAAAGGAAGTTAGGATTATTGTTTTAGAAAATCACGTGTTTGGAATTGCAACAAACTTACCCATAGATAAAATTAGATACTATATTTTTCTATAAGATTTTGCCGTAAGACTAGAATATGTAATTTTTATAGTATGAATATTTATTATACAATATATAAGGATTCAGAGAATTGAATGGGTAGGAACCTGTGAAGAATGGACGAAGATCGTGTAACAAAAAAGATCTCGCCACACCATTTGGCAACCGAAAAGGAGGAAGACCTAAACATGGTGGCTTGACTGTTTGGAATCATGTTTAAGACTTTTAAAAATTACTAACTGGATGTCCATGCTCAGGGACAGAAGAGCTTGGAAGTCTGGCCATTGAAGAAGATTTATTTATTTAAAAAAATACTTTCAGATATGATATTTTATTCTAAATTTGGATGAACTTGATTCCTTATCCACTGCTTATCAAAACAATAATAGATTTTCTAATGCAAAAATGTTACTATTACACTCGATGTTTTCAGAGGAAATCAAACTGCTGAAAAATGTTAATTTATTGATGGAAGTCTTTTAGAAAATTGGCAACTGCAAGGTGCTAGAACTGACGCATGCGCAGATGTTACCTCACATAGCGTGACGCGTCAGTATTCTTTTTGTAGGTGTGAGAATGCGTGATAAAAGCGTTTTAAATATTTTGAAATTTATGGCTAAGGTGATACGGTGCTGATACGAGGAAACTTTAATATGAAGATATCGTGCTTACCATAAAAATCTTAACAAACATGCAACGATTTCTTTTCGATTTAATGAAACATTTTCTTAACACTATTTCGTATCCATTGTCCAAATTATACAATTCATGCTTTTCAGATTCCTACTACTCAACTTTGGTGCAGTGAAGTTTCTTAATCAGTGCTTGAAAAGATATCTTTAATGATTTCAAGTAGCACTTTTAACTAACTTCATAATTTTTATTCCAGTTTCAAGTATGTTTAATTCCCTCTTCGCAACCACTTTTGTTTATGGAAAGGAAATATCTCAAAGAGAGAATAACAAAACGCTGTTATTATTGCGATGGATCTCGGCAATAGAATAACCTTAAGTCCTTGGTGGCAGAAAATCTAATTTATTTCACTGAAAGTTTCAGACCGATATTTTTCAATCTTTCTAAAGAAAGGAAAGGTTAAAAATAATATTCAAAGCAAAGGATGAATAAATGATAAAGAAAAAGTAAATATCGAATAAATAAGAAATAAGTATTTTGTATTACTGAGTTAATTACATAGAAAATTAAGCTCCACGCATGAAAAATATTTTATGTTCTTGAGTTTTTGAAGTTTACTTCAAGCGGTATTTTTAAAGATACACATGGTAGCTCTTATTAAAGAGAACAAAGGAATGCCTGTGGGAATACCATCATCGAATATTTTAGATAATTAATTACCACGAGTAACTCCTCAAAAAATTCTAGTTAAAATTTAAAATTTTATAGGTACAGAATACTTCTATTTAAATTTTAGTTTTAAGTAATACCAGTATTCAAAGACGCGTTATATGTACACATTCCTGGAAGATAAAGAAATAAAACAACTCATAGATTTTTGTATCTGCTCTGATCACCCACACAAAACACGTGTCTGTCGGAAATTTACGTCAACTAACTTTACAGTCTTCTCATCAAACAGAGACTCTTGCTATCTGTCGCATTTTTCTCTCTCTCTTTTGCTTACACGAAATTCGTCTTCACGCGCCAATAGTTTTATCAGCCTGAAAAGAGGAGGTGGCGGTGGTAGAAGTCTTTTCGGGAAAAGGGGAGGGCAGGCGGGTTGAAAATTCTCTTCGATTCTTTCTGCGATTGATAATCGAACGGAATGAAAACTTTTGATCTTGTTCGTTGACTTCGTAATTAAATATTTCGCGGTTCCCGAAAGTCTTCTCTCTTCTCTTCCCCGGCTCCGCCCTCTGCTTCTCTTCAGCCTCAGAGTTTGGCAAGGAGCTTCATTTTCGGGGAGGCAAAATGCAATCACCTGTGCGCTAGCTTGCGGGATAGATTTCAAAAATGACGTCGAGTGGGTATTAGTGCTCTTACAAAATTTTTCCCGGGAAGGAAAAAAAAAAGATTTAAATTCTTTAAACTTTTGTTGAACGTTTTATAGTTGATTTCAGGATAACGTTTAAAAGGTCTTCGTTTATTTTTGCTTTTTTGTTCAGATTTCTTTTAGTGTTCTGGGGACAAAATTTTCCGCTCTTCAAACCTGTTAAAACAGGAGTGCAACAAAAGAATTTCTTACAAGTAAATGGAATTTCGTAATCGGAATACAAATACATAAACATGGAGTTTAAGCCATTAATACCTGAGGCATTTATGTAGAATATATATTGATAAATATCGTAAAGTTATTATGAACTATACAAAGTAAAACATATATGAAGAGTAGACAACTTTGAATATTGCAGCCTGTTCTCAGTCGGTATCAGCTATCATTTTAAGCATCATAAAAAGCCATTTATAAGAAATAAATAAATAAATCTTCGTGATAAGATAGTTATTTAACTACACATCACTGTAGTGTAAAGTTTTGTAATATTTAAATTCTATTTATCAGGATTTCAGTCTATGTACGTGCGAAAAATTTAGGTTTTGGGCTCAAAAGAGTTAAAATATCGATTCGAATGACATAACTATTAACACGTGTAATAGCAGTTACTGGGGAATTTGGTAGTTTATTTATAATATTGTCATCTACTTTCATTGACAAGAAAAACTTGTTCTCAGAGAACATAAATGTTCTGCAAACTATTTTTTTAACTGTGTTTAAAAAAAGGAGGCTAGGCATTTATGGTTTAAGCAGTTTTCTTTCATCCCCTAATATAATTTTTTTCTGATAAGTGTTAACCATTTAATAGTTCTGCTTATATTGCATTGTTCACAATTAATAATATTTGTTACATATGGTTAAAATGGTTATTGCTTATCAACACATCTCGCTTACTTAAATGTTAGGCAATGTTAAATCAAAACAAAAATATTTTTTGCTTTTCATAATTGAATTCGGGAGGGTTTTAAAGAGTTACTTGTTTTGTTTTTTGCCAATTCAATGATCTGGGGACAAAATTTCTCGCTTTTCTATTCTGATAGACAACGCTCCCAGAACAAAAATAATCGTACATATTTAAAAAATACATATTGTCTTAGTCAAGCTACATATAAAAGTGAAATAATCAGACAAGAACATGATTACAATTTTTGTCATCCACAGTGTCCTTCTTTCCCTATCTGTTTTTTCTCTCTTCACCTATCTCAAGGAAACATCTGAGAGTTGTAAATCGTCCTTTTCTCCTATTCGTTTCCTTGAACTTAACGTCAGCCAGTTCCGCAATTTCTTTGCAACCTGGCTAACCATGAAGTCACTTCGTGTTTAACACCTCCGTCCCGGTCTTCATTGTAGCCAGTTGCTTTCCTTGTTTTAGAACCTCTATGCATAGCCTATTGAAAGGAACTTCGTAAACTAACTAATATAAGTAATGGTTAGCTTCTAAACATTGTTATGAAATATTTTAGTACACTTTTCTCTTAAAATTGTTATTTGGGAGTGTTACGCTGCTTAAAATCTTTCACGGAGAACTCTTGTACAGGACCTATCAAGTGATCTGACTTTATGTGCTGTCTAAAAAAATAAAAAATAAATTAATCTCTTGGAACACCAAAAATGCCTTACGTCAGCAATGGAAGGGGGATCCGTCTGAGTAATACTGACCAACAGCTTTGAAACAGCAATTCCTCGCCAGCTTTTCTCTCATCTAACAATATCCATTATATGCGACTGCATTAACACTCAAAATTTCGAATGTTAATAGAGATCGTTAAAGGGAGAGTAATGAGTTCTCGCCGACCCATACGTTAAGTGAATCGATGTCCATTGTTCTTCATCGGCTTCCCCCGTATCCAGGTGATCAAAAGACTTTTATTTTTTTGGTCAGGTGCGTTTCTTACATACTGTAGGTAAATGAAATTGCTAGGAGGAAATTGTTTTAACAATCTACAAAAGTGATTAAGAACATGGAATATGGTAACGTCTTGACTGACAAAACACTATAGGAATGGCCTATGTCTTCGCTTGAAGAATTTTTCCACAATAGATATCTTCGATTATCCTTTTTCCTTTTTTAACCATTTTGGAGATGCTGGTGGCATTAGTCACCTTCATATGTAAGGTCTACTTTATCACTAGTAGAATCTACTCGAAATATTTTGAAAGAGGATTTCTCATCTAGAGACTTCTCTACAATTACTTTCGCATTTGTACTATGGTTATTTTTACACTTATGGAAAGATTTAGTAAGTAAATAAATTGATTTGAGAATTCGGCTGGATAACGTTGCAAATTGTAGAGTTGTGGAGGACACTTCATAATCTAATGCAAAAAACTGTAATACTTCTTTACAAAAGGCAGACTTTTAAAAATTTGTTAATATGCACATAGCTGTGATTCATGCGGAGAAAATAGCAAGTACAATAAGGAATATTTCAAATATTTAAATACATTTAAGCATCTTACAACTTAACATTTTAGTTTTTATAATAAAGAAAACTAATTAATTTACATTAATAAATTGTGGTGACTATAAAATTTTCTGTAGTTTTTTCGAAACTAAAACTTCCTTTGAATGCAGTTTATTTGTAGAAACTGATTTATAACGAAGTCCTTAGAAATAAATTTACGAAGGCAAGTGCAATTATGAAGTATACTGCTTCGAAGGATATAAAATGTACCTCGTTCATTATATGAAACGTGCACTAAGTTGCATCCAGTTAAGTAAGGTAAATGAACGTAATTATAATTATTACTGCTCGTTAAAAGTTCTTAGTTAGATAAAAATTAGTATTTTCGCTATCGGTAGGACGGAACTCGCTCTAATAATTCTACATTCAGTTAGTTTATTATCGATTTATCGATTCAGATCGCAATTGATGAGACTGGGCTAAAGTTAAATAAACATAAGGTATGTCTAGAATATAAATAATCTTTATTGCCGCTTGAAGGATTTTAATAAATCATAGCTTCGTAGGAAATCGGCTGGAAATTTCTAGCCCTTTTATTATCGAAATATGTATTGGAATTGACGGAAACAAAAATGTCAACTTTATTACTCTCTTTTTTTTGTATTACTATCATTTCATCGACAAATATGGAATCATTGCGCAATTTTGAAACCGATTTCTTCTCGGATATTGGCAGAATAATCGTGCTCTTTCTAAATCCTGTCGTTGAAAAATACAAGGTATTGAAACTGCAATGCTATCAAGAGTTTTTCTTGGGGCGTGTCGTGACGGGCAAGCGAGACCTCCCAAAGAAAGAATCGTTTGGTTTAGTTTCTGTAAATACAGGTGGGCAGATGGCTATGAAAAATAAATAAGGTGAACAGCAAGGATTGAGCGGTAGCTGATCGCCGGCACGAGAGATTGACGTATCGCATGTTGCGTCAATCTTGTAGCAATAGGTGATACATCAAATCCGACCACGCGACAGTTGCTAACGAAACGCATTTAGGCGCCACCTGGGGAAAGAAATTATCTCGCAGAAAGAAGCTTTCGTGCGGAAGAAATGACATTACGATTTCTGAGTACAAGCGGTAGTTCAAGAATACAGTGAAAAGTATGTCAAAGCATATTTTCGCTTATTATATGTTTTCGGATAGTTTCAGGAAGGATATATTCATAGGTGAAGGAATTTGAAAGAACACGTTTGATAAGATATATCGAATTTTATTATGTCCCATTGTGGTAAAATGAATGTCTTTGGTGAAACATTCTACTTGGACCAGTCTTCATGAACAATTTCTCTTTATCGAGTAAAATAATTTATCAAACTTGTGACATTTTTACCATACCTGTTTTGATAAATGTGGCTAAAATGGCGTAAAATTTATTGTAATACAAATACTTTATTATTCTATGCCATTCCTGTTCAACACTTGCTATTTCTTTAAACTTAGTGTAGGTTACTGGAATTTTCTTCTTGTTTATCTGTATGACAAAATTCACGTCAGCTTTAAGAAATATTTTGATAAAGCAATCTGTTTTATTCCAGGGAGTTAATATAGCTATAGGTTTCACATTTCCGTCTCCTCGGATTGCAGAAGCTTTGAACAAAGAATAGTAATTAAATGTCTAGATTCAAATACCATTATCAGCTCCAGTCCCAGTCTTTTTAACTTCTGGGTGCTAAAATGTTGACTGTAACACTTCCTATAAACGTAAAGGTTTTAAGTGTTCTTTAAGAATTTTATAAGTGTTTTTCTGAATTCTCTAAAAAAGAAATAATTTTTTTTGCAGTAATAATCGAACATTATGACGTATGAAATCATCCTTTCGGATTAAAATGATTCTCTGTAATGGTGATTGTTTTTGAGATACTTTCTTCACTTTCAAATACTATCTGTGAAACAAAACATGCTACCCCAGTGGTTGGCAAACTTATTAGCCAAAGAGCCAAATATGAACATTACGACAATGTAAAAAAAAATGGAAACCAAATCTGATTGTTTAGTAAACTTTTATTACACTAAATAAGTAGTACAGTAAATAAAACTAAATTTCATACTTAACAAATATTTATTAATGATATTTATTAATGGTAGATAAGACAAAACTGTTCACACTGCAACTGCTGGTCTGTGATGCCAATTTGAACCCCCACTACTTTAGAAAAAGTATGCGCGCGCATGCTTGTGGTACCTTTGTATCACACCGGAGGATGCCGAAAACATACGAACAATTTTAGCCGGTAGCTTGTACATGGCTTGTGTTTACGTTTAAGAAAACTGATAAAATTAAACTCGATGTTCCTTACGTATTTTTACAACAATATAAAGTTTTAATTACCTATCTATCTTTTAACTTAAACAAAAAATTATACATGTACCCGATTTGTAGAACAATTTTAATTTATGAAAATAAGATGTAATTTTTTCTTACCAAGTGTTTTTTAAAAGAAAGTATTATTTTGCCTTTCGTGGATATTTGTGCCAGAACAGCACTTAAGGAGCCAAAGAGCCACATGCTTCTCTGGAGCCACACTTTGCCGACCACTGTGCTACCTGATTGAACGATTCCCATTAATACAACATGTGCCACTTGGTGACCTGAAACGAGAATACCTGTTTCCAATTTATTTAAGAGATGGGTGTGTTGTAGTAAAGTGTAATATTGACATTACTTCTTGCACGAAAACTAAGAGGTCAAAACCACGTATTTTAACCCGATCTTGACCTGTGCTTCGTTGATGGCATTTCAAAGTACGTGTTCTGCGAGTGTTATGGGATAAATGTTTACTTTAGTAAGTGGTGTGTTTTGCGAATCGATGCTGAAAGTAACATGCATGTATTTGGTGGAATATTAGGATTCGAGAGTTGCCAAAAAAAAAAAAGAAAAAAATCCTAAAAATAAGAGGAAATCGACATTAAATAAATGATTCCTTGTAACATGAAATATCAATTTCTTTTCCCTTTGATATGATAATCACTTGCAATAAGAATCCAATTTTAATTTCGCAGTTTAGTTACGAGTCGATAAAATTGCATAATTAAATTTTTTGTCTTAATTAATTTCAAAAAGGTAAATGAAAAGAACTAAATCAAATAAAAATAAAATTATCAGGATAATTAACAATTATATAATACAATTAAACTTTTAATACTCTTGTTTCCAAAAGAAATGTTATAAGGGAGAGGAATTAATTAGCTCAATTACGATTTTACATGTTATGATGAATGCAATTAATTATAAATTGGAAGTAAATGTAATCATATTTAATCTTCTTTTAGTGTAAGTTGTGTAACTGTGTTGTGGAAAGTACAATCAAACTAATAAAAATAGTTTTCTCCGTCTGTAAGCTTAAAACACAAACAAAGAAACGCCCTCCATGGGTGGAACACTGTTTCAAATGTTTACTTCTCCAACAATTGTAGATGTAAATATTTTTCTTTTGTCTCATCCAATAACATTTTAGGTTTTTATGTTCTTTAGCTTCAGTTGTTTCGCTACTTCATTTTGCGATAGACGATGCCTACACAATTTAGTATCCGTGAGTGAAAATCAATACTATACTTTCCTTTAGAATCGTTGTTAAATTTATTCAACTTTCTCTCTGTTCTTTGAATTTAGATTATTGAAAGATTATTTATATAGATTAAAATTTAAAAAGATAAATTTTCCTCTTAGTTAATAAAATCTCTTTGAGATCGAAAGAAATTTTTCAAATATTTACATTTTCGCGTTGGCAAAGGGCTAGAATGAAGGTAAATCAATTCCCTTAATATATTTACTAATTTACTACTGCATTTTATAAATTATTATAAATTCTTATATCGCGACTCATAAATTTTACGACTAATTCAATATTAACCCCTTTATTGACAAGAGGTGATGGTGACTCTAATTTTAGAAACTGAAAAGATTTATAGTTAATTTTTGCTAGTTTTTATGTTAAAGTGAGTAAGTTTGTAACATGCTACCTTTGCTGTAAGCTGCATGCATTGTCAATCTTTTTCATTTAAAGTAATTATTCATGTTTTATACAAGTTGAAGCGGTTAATTGTTGATGTTACCAAAGAAGAAATGGGTATAAAATAAAAATTTACTGTGTTGTTGTTATAATTACATTACAGTTAAGTTATTAGGGTAAGTTTAACACTTGGCATGCGGGTATACTTCACCGCCAACTTACGCATGCAGCGGGCGTTTTTTCGTGAATCGCGCAAAAGTTTAGTTATTCAGAAAAATCGCAGTAAATCGTAAACTACTTTGTTTTTATGAACGAAACTTTTATTTTACACTTTAATATATACTGTATTATTTAACAACAACAAAAAAAAAAAACAATATTTTTACGAAATCACAAAAATAAACGATTTTTAAAATTAAAGTCCGATAATCTGTCAGCACATATTTCTTCATCACTATCTTTGTCACAACGGCTCATTTTATCAATTTTGTATTCAACAATAAAAAACCAATCTTCAAATTGACAAAACACGACTTGTACGTTCTGGAGCTAGGAATTCGATTGAAGACGAAATAACGCAACAAAAGACCGAGTAACTCGACAATCATAACCTGTGGAAAGAAAAAATGCAACTTAAACAACACGCATATAATGCCACACATACATATAATTATACGTATTTAGTAGATTTGTGGTGGTTAGCGGGTATCCACCACAAATCTACTAAATACGTATTTTTACGTAACCCGCGCTCCAGTGACAGACTGCAAAAACGTAAAAATACGTTGCTCCCACGCGAAGTGTTAAGTTGTTCTATAATTACACAGAGACTACACAGAAATTGTATGTGACATTGTACTGTTGATGTCAGTATGAATCTCAAGTCAAGGTTACGGCTCATACTCGTGATCAAATCAAATAATCTTTTAATATCAAAGAATAAACCTGAATCATTTATTATTAATAATTTTATGGTTAGAAAATGAACCAAAATTGCAGAGGTTTAGCCTACTATCTGAATTATTAATACGGAAGAAATAGTGCACAAAATTACACAACAGGTGGACAATGTTTCATTTTTTTTAATACACTTCGTAACTCTATTTCTCATGGTATAGTAAATATCTATATTTTGTTTTTTATATCTTCCAAAATCTACGTAAGTAAAAGTCTCCACTTTTCACTGCTATTGCATTTAGTAGTCATCTTGGTAAAATTAAATAATTTTAATTAATGTAACAATTAACTATGTATAAGATGCTATTTATACTGTTCCTTGGTAAGCTGAAAAGAGAAATATAATTTAGTGTTTCTAACTGCTGAAGTGCTTGAAAATATATAATGCTTTATGTGGACATTTTGTAAGTAAGAGGGCGTAGAAAATAAACCTATTGATTGTTAAAGTTAGTCATCTTGCATGCAACTAATTAGATGAATGTATGGCGTAACATCTAATTTGTTGTAAACTATAAATATTTTTTTTGCCCTTTGTTTAACTTTACGGATTATAAGTAAAGTTATGTTTACACAAACTATGGTAGTACCAACATCTATTTCGGGGTGGAAAGCTTTTATGAAATTAATTAGGCATTCATAGTTAGTTTGACTGATTGAATAACTTAAGCTATGACTGCCACCCAGCCTTATTCTGCACCGGAATTTGGGTATGACTTAATTTAGAGCTCATAAATTTAGAGAAAACGTAGAAACGAGTAAGATCAATTTAAATATGGTGATTATGAAATTTAACGATCAAGTCTAACCTTGTTAGAAGGGTAAAAAAGAAGATGACGTTAACTTTCGTTTCCTGTAACGTCCCCCATCACTCGACATCTCTCAAACCATTATTTGTCCCACGCTTACATGGCGGGCTAAATATTGACAAACAATTTCAGTTACGGCCCATTAATGGGTGGCGGAGGAAGAGAAAACTCCCTCCCCTTCCCTCCACCATATACTGCAAACGGAAAATAAAGTCTTACTAATGAGTTGTAAAAGGCTGCCGGGGTTAATTACCCGTTAGATTGGGAAATCGATGCCAGTGACGTCACAGTGATTTTTCACGCTCGGTCCCCGGGATTCCTGCTTCTCGTAAATTTCTGCAAATGCGATGAAAAGGGGATTCGGACTCGAGGGCAGACAGGAGGTTGGTGGAAGGAGAAGGGGACAGGGGAGAGTTCCTGAGGACATAATCAACTTAATGTTGAATTTCGTATTAGAAGTTGGTAACACCGAGTCAACATCCATTTTCATTATACGTTTGGATTTGTAGAAACGTGCGTCTGCTTTGTGTATGAAAATTTCCGCTAGTGGCAGGCTGAAGTTGCATTGTGCTCGTAATGTTTCCTTTACTTTTGACGTGTTACAGACTGTGCATGAACCGTAAATTCTGAAAAGGGTTAGCGATCCCACTGCTGTCTGGGAGTTCAACTGCTTGGCAGATTTCGTTATCAAGTAGCCTAATTAATTTTAAAATCATTCCTCGAATTACTGGTCTAACGTCAACAGACGGGGTGGCACCATACTCATATTTTTATCGAAATAAGAGGAAAAGTTATTAACTATGCAATTGTCATGTATTTTGAACCACTGAATTTCCACAAAACCTAATAATTAGTAAACGAGGAAATTCAAAGTCACATATACTGATAGTGGCTCATATTCAGATCTAGTGGTTACTGTTAAAAAGACTGTCTTTCGTAGACAAGTTATTTGTTGTGGTATGTGTCATGTCTAATATGTGATATTAATATATTTTTACACGTAATACGGTCATAACAATGCATTTTCTGCTAATTTAATGCCTGATAGTGAGAATATTCAAATTTCCTCAACGCCCTCTCTTGCTTATCGGAGATGGATTCCTTATTTGACATTTTTGGAGATGGATGAGCATTAGAACAATCTATTGAAGACGGTTTCTGCGGAACTCAAAAATAAGGGGGTGAGAAGCGGTTTTTGAAGATTGCAATTTAGTGGATATAATTATGAGAGGGAGTTGAGGGTTCTTGGCCCTGTGAAAGCGACGAAGGAGAGAAGAGGAGACGTCAGAGTGACTTGGATGAATGAACATCTCTTCCAGTATCTACGAGCGACTACTAGCTACTTCGGGAGTGGATTTTTGTTCGACGGACCAAAATACAAAGAGCATTTATTATTATTCTTTTTATTGAGACCACTCGTTTATGAATTTTGTTTGTTTTGATAGTCCAACTCTGAGGCTCATAGAGTGATGCCATTTTTTAAACTCATTTTATGTATTTTTGTAACTAAATCTTTGTTCAGCTTTGTGAACGCTGATGTCCGGATTGACTACTTTCAACACCTTAACAACAAGAAAAGAACCCATTTTACTTAATCCAGTTAAGTAGGCAGGTAGGTTAGGTTTTACGTCAACAATCAGTCTAGGTGAGATTGCTTCGAACATAATGCGTAAGATCAGTAATTTAAAATGAATAGAAATTATAAGTTCATCTAGCATATCATGAACCATTTCACTAGAGTTAAAAGTATAGTCAGTATATTTAATATTAAATGTATGAAAAATAATTTTGATAGTAAACCTTAATAGATATCGCAATTTAAAACAAGAAAAATGATGCTTTCACTTGATATAACTATATTTTAACTATTTTGTTGCATAAAATATTCAATTCAACTGAGATCCCGAATATAAAATCAGCAAATTCCTTCAGTGTCTTTTTATTAATATTATAATAAGAAGAAAAAACGCTATTTTGTTTTGAAGTTAGGAGGTATCAGACTAAATTTATCGAAATATCCGAAATCAAAAGCTTGGATTTATCTTATTGTTCTCTGTTTAATGTAATATTCATGCTACAGACTCGGTTATCAAACAACGATTCTCCTGAATATCGGAATTGTAATGTTACAGAGTTGAAAGGAAAATTTCTTTCCCAGTTGTATGAGAAATTCAATTTTTACATCGCTCTTCTTTTAAGCTGAATGTGTCACATCAGTACCAGATGTCTTAAATTTCACTACCTTAATCTAATTCTACAGAACTTTCTTTTCAAATGCCTGAAAATAGATTTATCAGTCTTTGTCAGGAAGTTTTTAGACGAATTTGGACGAAGTTACCTTCAAAAAGACGATTCTGTAAAGAAATGCTACATGGTTCAGAAACAAAATAGAATTTATTAAATTATATAATCTCGGATAGATAGAATTGCTTTAGATATAAATAATCGATTTGCTTGGCGACAGTCAAGAATCTTACAAAAATGGTGTCGAAGTGTCGACATATATCCGCAAGATAGTTTTTATTTTAATCAATATTAGAATTCAAGTTTATGTAATCGAGAAATATTAATGTATTGATAAGGCTCGGGTGTATTTTGTATGGGTTAATATTTAATTTTCTGGATATTTTGGTAGAACTGTTATCATGGTTTTAATAAAAGAGGTGTATGTTTTCTAAAAGCGCATTTACACCTGAAGAAAATAGGGAAAATTAAATTAAAACTTCTGAATTCACTACCTAATTAAACACACTTTAGCGTTGAGACCTATTAATGTACATATTAAAGTCTTTGTTAATCTTGCAATATTTTGGCCTAATAATGGAAAACGAATTGTCAATAGTTTCCTATCTTTGTAAAAACTGTAATCAATCCTCTATATAATGATAGCCTAAATAATCTGCCCGTCTGTCCTCCAGTTTATTAAGTGGTTAGTAGTTTATTAAGTGGTTGAATGGATAGTCATCCATATTGAATTCTTGATGAGTTAGGGTTAGCAACTTTCGAAATCCACACCTTCCTCCCTTTTATAGCATTTGATGCCATTATTTCAATCCCTATTTTTCCCGTTTAAGAGCAGGCGATTAAATTTTTCAATTTGCCACATAATAAATACGTAAAAATAACATTTTATTCTAGCATTATGACGTCATTCCTATAACCATCTCATTTAATCATTTCTTATTTTGAATTATTTAAATACCATCTGCATTATTTTCATACATTTTATCGCTGAATTTAAATATTACGTAAATAATTTTCTTTTATATTTGGCTTAAATATTAGATTAGGTACATATGTGATAATTTTAAATTGAATCGTCGATTATTTTTTGTTGTAATGAAAATTTTATCACCGGTATTAAAAACAAATTCCACCTACCTAGAGGGTGTAGTGGAAATGATAGTTTCATTCCTTTACTTCCATTAATTACTGTGGCAAAATATTAGAAATATTTTACCGGTAGTTTCGATGTAGCTAAGAAAACTTTGAATTACTTTTCTAAATGAATTAAACGGGATTCTAAACTGCATTCACAGGTTCGGGAGACTTTAGAGAAGTATGAAGATAAACAAATTACTGAGTTTGTGCCAGATAATTCTCAGCCAAAAACCAAACCATTTTTTTTATCTGCCTTATAGGGTGCATTACAGTTCTGGAAAATTAAAAATTTTACTGATCCTGTCATAAGATGGGCTATATGCTAGTCAATACAGTTACTATAAAAATCCTAATTTTTTTCCTCGTCTCAACTACGGCAGAAAGTCATTAAACATGAAAAATATGTTTCTGTTCAACTGTTCTGTAAAAAAAAAAACAATATTATAAATGTCAACAGATTTTTCTTCTTTTACAGAACATTTCGTTCGCACTCTGTATGAACGAAATGTTTAATACTACAGGAAATGGAGACATAAAAACTTTAGAATTATTTCTATTTCTGACTTTTAATACTATCTTTCCATCACTATGATGTTATATCGAAGACAAGTATGGCAGGATTCCTATCTCGTTTATCGGATATTGAAAAAGAGAGATTCCTCGGGATACTTACGACTAATTTTACAGTACAGGAGGTTTAAATAATTAGAAACATCGATCAATAAAATGGACGAAATTTTCATCTCGTTTTGCCTACAGGTCTGAAAGTCTTCCCACGAGGTTCAAGAAAGGGGAAGAGAAATTAAATTAAGCTTGGACGTTACTCTCTTAAAGATATTTAAATTATCCTAGATATCATCTAATTTTTAGTTCATGATTAAAGTAACTGGATTACCCTGATAAATTCTGCTTTTCATCTCTTTCTCACAATTTTAAAAAGCAGGTACATTTCACACAAACTTATTTCAAGAGTTTACTCTGAAATTATGAAGTACAAATTCCGTTACATATTCGTATAGTAGCATTCATCTTTTAAAACTTGCAGTTATGTATGTAAATAAAATGATTTCCTTTTTCTAAGAGTTAAGAGCAAAATGCTTGCTGGTATAGTAGTCGCTGCAATAATAACATCGATTGCAGATAATAATTAATTGCCCCATAAGAGTTTACTTTGAAATTATGAAGTACAAATTCCGTTACATATTCGTATAGTAGCATTCGTCTTTTAAAACTTGCAGTTATGTATGTAAATAAAATGATTTCCTTTTTCTAAGAGTTAAGAGCAAAATGCTTGCTGGTACAGTAATCGCTAAAATAATAACATCGAATGAAAATAATAATTAAATAATTGCCCCATAAGAGTTTACTTTGAAATTATGAAGTACAAATTCCGTTACATATTCGTATAGTAACATTAGTTTTTTTTTTTAATTGCATTTAAGGATTTAAATAAAATGATTCCCCTTTTCTAAGAGTTAGAGCAAATGTTTGCTAGTATAGTAGTCGCTGCAATAATAACATCGATTGCAGATAATAATGTAATTAAATAATTGCCCCAATAACAACATAGTATTGCTACAAAATTGTACAGAATTTTTTTTTTAACTCTTGGAATTTTTTTTTACTCTCATTTAGTTTAAACCTATAATTTTGTTTAGTATGTAGCACAAAAGATTTTTATACTTGATAGGCATGTGTGCATGTCATAAATAACTACATTTTATTCACAGAAAACATATTTTTATTATATTAAAATGACGCTGTATTATTCTTAAAAACTAAAAAAAAAAAAAAAAAACTATCACCATAACAACTCTTTTTTTGTTGCCACTAGCTAAATCACAAACTTCTGTTGATATATCGACATGTTACCGTTACTAGTAGTTTACTTAGAGATAGGTTCTATAAATTGCTATTAACTTTCTAAATAAAGTCGTCATAATCTAAATAATCATCATAATATTAAAAAATGTTCATAAATTATAAAAGTGTCTTATAAAAAAAGTCACCTTAAATCGCATTATAAATGACTGTATTAATAAATTTTTCGAAAAAGAATAAAAACTAGGCTGCATTTTCCTTTTAATTGATTTTGATTCCCAACTTATAACATTTCTCTATTACTCCAAACAATTTTTTGTCCCATCTTTCGATTCCTCTATAAATCATGCGAGCCTGGCATCCTGAGATAACCTCAAAAATTTCTCCTCCCCTCGTCATTCGATGCTAAAATCGAATCGAATTATGCCACCAATCGATACCAGCCCCCTTCATCAACGAGTACTTGAGTCACAAACCCGGAGAGTAATAATCTGACCATCTTAACAAGTTCCTGTTGTCGAGAGAACTAACTCTCCAGCGCTAATGGCTGTGGAAACCAGGGAATTAATATCTCCCTAGACTACTTTTTATATTATTATTTTTTAATCTCTTCCTGTTAATGTCTAGACGACATCCATCACTCTTTTGTAGGTCAATTACTTCTCATTAATGATTAATTATCCAATCATCAGCAATCTATTAAGTCGTTAATGATTCATCCTTATCTGGTGATTGCATTGTTAATTGGAGATGCTATTGAGATTCATTCCGAGCGATATCTTAACTTTTGATGTTTTCTCGCGTATAATTTCGCTCGCGGATGGGAGAAAGACACGGGTCGGGGGATGTCTTTTAAATTTCTTAAGACATTAAGTTAGTCGAATCACTGATAAGCGGGATACGAATATGAACCTTTGTGAGACGTTGATTGGTAATTAAGGGCAGCAAAAGCCACGCGCTCATACTTTTACTTAGGGGGTGTGTGGGAAAGAATTGGGAAAAGGTATTGATTTTTAAAGTGATATATTTTTAGCTTGCAAGATAATTTATACCGTTAGCTGAAATCGAGAGAGTTTACGTTCTTTATCGCTACTTGGGAACTGAAAGATGATTGATAATGCTTTTTGTCATTTAGGTCCGGAAAATTAACTTTATACTAAGTGAGCTTATCAGAGATGTATACTTTTTACGTACCAAGATTTTTTTTTCGTTTTTTGCTACATTGTATTTCTTTTTTTATTTGAGGAGTCGAAAGTTTTTCGTGGTTGTCAATTTCTCAACTGTGAAACAAGCTGTCAATAGTTGGCTGTTTCCTGTTGTAAAGGATTTTGCTACTTAAGACCGTAATATCCTTTCTTTTGCCTTAATGGTTTAATAATTTTAAACCATGATTGATAATGAGTGAGTTTTACATTAACCTTTAAATACCGTATGTTGCTTTTTGGCAACATACCCAAATTAGTCTTTTAAATTACTATTAGAATAACATTGAAGCCCTAATACCTAATGTTGTCAATAAAATGCATACTGAAGATAATTATTAATCAAATTTTCAATATGTAGATGGCACCCCTACTGCTTTAAAAAATATAGATTTATTCGTCCATTTGTTTACTGCACATGCTTTTTTTTGGAGGAAGCTCGGGCATTTAAGGGTTAAGTCATTTAGTGTTTTATAAGCATAATGAATACATTATACATTAGGGTAAGGCATAATGAATACATTAGTTATATTAAAAATTTTTAAAAAGATATCGGAGACAAAACGTGCTTATTGGGGAAACACGTGGTTTAAAAATCTTCAATTATCATTCCACAAAAAGCAAAACAAAAATTAACAAGACTTAATGTATTAAAGTAAAATCTATTTTCTTTAGAATTATTATTAACTACCAATTTCATATAAGAATATTTTCGAATAAACTTTATTTTCTACATCGCTGCTATCTTTTTATATTTTTTTAACAATTTGTTCTCGATAAAATGCAATTTAAAAAGAATATCTTGTTTATAAAAGATTCTAATTTTTTCCCACTAATTTAAAACTAAAAAAAAATTTAAAGATTTTTAAGAAGTCAAATCAGATTGGAAAAAGATCGAGTATTCCATTTGTTATCCAAATAATGTTCGTACAAAAAAAAAATTACTAAATGCGGACACATACGGTTGAAACACTTTTTCCATACGTTACCAAAAAGAATCAAATATGGCAAATACCCAACTCGCTTAAAAGCTCTTAAAATAGTACGGTTAAACTATTGTTATATTTGAATAGAGCTAGCTGGAATTTTCCAAAACTGTTATATTCAGAGCTTCGTCATTATGCTTTCATAAATATGTTGTGTGCCTGAAATAATATTTACGTAAAATTTAATTGAAAGAAAGCTATTATTTAAACTAACGTTTACTAGCCTTTTTTAATTAACTTAAATTACCATCTTAATTTTTAGTTAATTTGCTATTACAGGCGTTAGAAATTAACCTTATTGTTTAATGCTTAGTGATCATTTGATTATTTCTTAATGCTTATTACTTATTACTTATTAATTATTGCTCATTTGAATCATTTTCATTAATTGGATGCAATTTTATTTTTAGCTTGTTGTATTATGGATTGTATGGTTGTATGCGTATTTGCTGTAGGTTTTACCCTGTATTTTCTGCCCCATTGCATCTAGATAATGCCTTCTTTGTATTAAGATGCATACAAAGTGTACAAAGATCTAAGTACTAATGCAGAAAGTTAACCTTATATGAATCGTATGTCTAACTCGCAATATTACAGAATAATTTAAATACATAAAATGTTACAAATTGTATAATACTGAAGTGTAAAATATTCTCAACATTTTATGCAATTGTAATAATATAAGTCATATGATAAAAGTAATTGACGAGAAAATAATTTATCGTATTAGAAATATAAATTTTTGCATTAAGCATTTATACTTAACAATTACGTTAAATTCATTTATTCCCCCAAGGTAGAAAGCAATTTTCTCAAAATTTCTTCAAGTTTGATTGTAATAAATGACAATTGATAATATAAGTTTTAGCATCAACTATTCATACTCAACATTTCTTTCAATTAGACCATTCTAAACTAATTAATTTCCCCAGGACATAAACGAGTGAATATAACTTAATTTCTAACTATTCATTTTTATATACTTTCAGCCTTAAATCACTTGAAAGAAAGTAAAGATGAAAGAGATAAATGCAAACAAATACGAGTATGTATATCGGCGAATTAAATTTCTTCAAACATTTTAAGAGAATTCTCATGAAGCGAATGTCTGGGAAAATTCTCTCTCCAGTCAACGTAATATCGTAAATAAAAGTCCTTTCTTCTCAGAACGTCATATTGGAATGAATTGCGGTTTCTTATTTATTTATTTTTTTTTATTCCTTGATAAGGAAGTTCTCATTCAGGACCACTTAAAGAATTCTGGAGTCATTTCTCTCCACTTTAATGTCTTGGACATTGTGGCTTTATAGATAGCAGGATATTTTTTTCCCCATTGAAGACGTATGTAATATGTTTTGAAATTTCGGGTATTTATTTCATTTCGCATTATTGTGAATGAATATATAATATTAAATTTCTTACCGATAAGTAGTTTCAATCAGCTTTTTGTGAGATGATTTGAAAGTACAAAGTAAAACTAGTGTAATGAAAATTTAAAAGGATTTATTGTATTGCACTATTGAATTTCATACTTCAGTTATAAGTGCATCCTTCTTGTAAAAGAATGCCTCAAGATTTATTTGTCTGACTCAGTATCAGCACGTTTGAATTTTCATAAGTATTTTAGCGGCTATATACAGTTAGAAATTTTAAAGAGATGTTTGATATTTTACCAGTTGTAGAACATTGTTAGTTTTATTAAAAATCTTGAATAATTGCAATTTTATAAAAGATTTTAATGCAAATAATTGATCAAAAGTAAAACCCGTGTAACGGAAAATTAAAAGGTTTTGCCGTACTGCATTGTTGAATTTCATATTTCAGCTATAAATGCATCCTTCATCTATGTAAGTATATATATATATATATATATATATATATATATATATATATATATATATATATATATATATATATATATATATACGCGAATTTTGCTGTTTTCTTTCAAGGCCTAATGACCTTATTTATATAAGTCTGTAGTGAGTAAAAATCACCCATTACATGCATGTACACACACACACACACACACACACACACACACATATATATATATATATATATATATATATATATATATATATATATATATATATATATATATAATATATATATGTCAGGCTTAAAATTGGGGGTTAAGAATTAAGCGAGGTGTAATTAAAAAAATAGAACTCATTAACGATAACGTAATAGGAGAAAGACACACACTCGAGCGGAAATACACAGTAAAAAAGCTGACACGGAAGTAGACATAGGAATTTGCTTAGGCAGTAAGGCCAAATGAAACAGTTCTGAGCGGGAATTCGGACTGATAACGTCCTCCACGCTTGTCGTGGCAAATTATGAGAACAAAGGATATCTAAATGACATAG
>CM063505.1:80330582-80338082 GCA_032207245.1 Pardosa pseudoannulata
ATGCAGGATTATTTTAAAGAAATATAAATTAAAATCAGGAGCCATATTTTAGTTCATTCAGTACTTTAAGCTCTATAACATGTATGAATTTGATAAGAACGCCTGTATCAAATTGTTGCCAAGATAGTTTGAAATGAAACGTGTAATAACTGAATTAATTTTACGGGAAAGAATGAAATTATTAAAGATAGAATGTAGGAATCACCTGATTAAAAAGCCAGATGAAAAGCAATTGAATTTAATTTATTTCGATTACATATGATTATAAAAATAACATATAAGCAGATGATATATTGATAAAAATATTTCAAATAAAATTTTTGGTAACAGAATTTCTTTTAAATTTCTTGTTAAATTAAAGCTTTTAAGTTAAACCAGAAATTACTATATTTTGAATACAATTAATTTTACTGTCTATTAAATTTGAATTTGCTTACTTCTCAATTTTACTGTAAAATTTAATGTTAAGTTACATTGACAAATATTTATAAATCGAAAGCATAATCGAAATATTTTAAAAAAGTTTTATTAAGTAATCCATTATCTCTTGATTATTGACTTAAATAAGATGTTAGTTTTTCATACGTAGATTTTTCATCTTTTATGAGAAAGTTGGAAGATTCTCTATAAATTCTCCACAAGTAACTAAAAAAACATAAATTGCGAAATAAATCTAGCAATTGAACTAGTTATTCGCAGCTGCCTTGTATGCAATGAATGTATTATTTATTTTTATTATGTTCAATAATCCATTTTCTGTCGTTAAACATTGATAAATGTGAGACATATATTACTAGAAGTTATTGTATACCTTAGAAAGTGAATTTTATGAAACCGTTGTGAATTTTATGAAACTGTATAAATGTATTTCCTGTATAAAGGTATTTAATCCTGTTAAATAATGCTTTTTAAAGCAGTCATTTGAAATGCCCTCATTGTTTTAAGGCAGAGTTAGTGAGTGAGATATATATATCTCTTTTTATACTAAAAATTAACCAACGTAATTATGTCTATCTTGATGTAATTTTCGGACGACTCTATCCTTTGCTGGTATCCTTTTTTAGCAACCTTAGTGAATGCTTTGTTTATCCTGTGGAATCCTTCCGGTTTCATAAGTAACTAAAAGTAGATCCTGACGCTTAGACTATGTCATCATCGTCAGCCACGTGACTTCTAAGTAATATCTGATTAGTTTGAAGAGACAACTAGTTAACTACGATGTACAGGTTTTAAGGGGATTGTTCGTGAGAGTTGTTGCCTCAATAAACTATATCAGTGTTATCAAAACATTCCATTGTCTTTTATTTCCCCGATATTTTCACTCGTCTACTATTAGCCGCGACTTCATGCTGACTCCATAACTATAAATTTCCCTTAGTGATGAGACAAAAACCCCTATACATACATATATATATATATATATATATATATATATATATATATATATATATATATCAGGTTTAAAAATGGGGCTGAAGAATTTAGTTAGTTAGTAAAAATAGTTGGAACTCAATAACGACTACGTAATAGGAAAAAAACACCCTCGAGTGGAACTATAGAGTAAAAGAGCTGATGCGAAAGTAGACATTGGAATTTTGCTTAGGTAGCGATGCCAAAAATGAGCGGGATCTCGGGCTGATAACATTCTCCAAGCTTGTCGTGGCAAAGTATGAGAACAAAGGATTTCTAAGTGGCATAGCTATTGACAGAAGGATTACAGTAAAGAAGTTTCTAGGTATGAAATGAAATGTGTCTTTCATGCGTTAATGACTCTTCCATGTCATATATATATATATATATATATATATATATATATATATAGATAGATAGATAGATAGATAGATAGATAGATAGATAGATAGATAGATAGATAGATAGATAGATAGATAGATAGATAGATAGATAGATAGATAGATAGATAGATAGTGGTTTTACAGATTTCATTTCTAAGACTTCCCCCTATACTATAACGAAACCTTGACTTCTCAGTATTTTCTTACATCATGCTTTCAAGATAATTTATTGTCGAAAGATTAGTTGAAAGATAATTAAAAATTAATTAAAAATATGTATAGTTTCATTTCACAAAATTTGTCCACAGCAGCACACAACTTACATTTATTTAAAGCTACCTACTGATTAGAGTGAAAACTTCCAGCAGTCGACTATTGATTTTACAGATAAATACTTTATTTCTTTCAACAAATATCATTACTTCTACTTCAGTTCTTAAAATATAGCCAACGTTTTTACCCATTGCTTTTTCCAAACTGGCACAGTGGAAAATATCAGGAAGCTTGTATATATATGTACGTCAAATTCAAACAAAAATCGTGATATCCTGGATAAAGAAACACATCGGAAAAGGTGTCGGAAGTTCATTAAACCGATTTTCCGTTCCTCTCAATTATCAAAGAAAAAAACCCTCCAAAGCGTTGGGGTGTATATAAAGCAAAGCAAACGAAACTTGAATCTAAGTATTCCATTTCTCACGAAATTCGTGTGTTTTTCTTTTCGCCTAAGCCTTTCCTATTGTTTCCAGCTTCACTCGCTTCTGTGCTGTTTGAACAGCCAGCAATCTTTCCCTTCCGAAATATTGTACATATTATACCCAAACACGAGAAAGGGGACGTGGAAAAGAGATGAAATAAGAAAAAGAATTATATTCCCGAAAATCATAAAAACCTGTCTTTCGCAACTTCTTTGGATTATACTGTAAGAAAAATATTTGCTTCTTCGCCGAGATGGCTGCAGTTTGTTCACGGAGTCTTACTTCTTTGTGTGTTGCAAAAGCTCACAATACCCCCGAAATGCTCCTGTATTTACTGTAAAGATCTACCGTATTTCTCTCTATGAAGTCATTAGTACTGCTGGATGGAAAAGTCAACTTTGTTTTTCTTTATGTGTGAGGGATTCTTTCAGAGCTTTAATTGTGCCTCTTTCGGCTCTAACGATGCCCGTATTTGTACTTGGAATTAAGGAAGCAAATTTTCGTTAGTTTTTTTTTTCTGTGTCTAGCCATCTGCTTTTTTCTCCCTTTTCCGTGATGGGCGAAAATCGTGACTGTGTCAGAGCCAGAAACTTTTATCTGATCTCCAACTAATGAAAAATGGGATTCACTGAGCAGTGAAATGTTATATGAAAATCGTTGTTTCCCATTAAACTAAACGCTTGAAAAAAGATACATCCAACTGATTGCTTCGTTTTTAATAACTTGGGATTTTTTGGCTAGGAGGAATTTAATAAGAAATTTACTTTGCAATGTAATCTCACACATGATTGATTGAGAAAAGTCTAGTCTCTTTTCCATTATTGTCCCAAGAGTTTAAAATATATATTTTGTATTTGGTTTTGTCTTTTAAGTATCATAAACGGTGTTAAAACCTTTCCTACAGTTATGCATATTTTATTATAGATTTTGTTAAATGAAATAGCATTATTTAATATGTCTAGACATTGCCATTTTTCTGAGACAGTCAATTTTCTAAGTTATAATTAAAAAATAAGGTATTTTAACTGTTATATTTACATAATACCAAAATTATTATACCTGAGTACTGAATAAAAACCAAGAAGCAAATCTCGCAAAATTTATTATTCTGATTATTTAAAAACTAGAACTTCTATCGTATAACATATTCTTTTGTTTTAATATAAATTATAGTATTTGCTCTTCATTCCTTCATTAGTCATTTAGAAGAAATTTTCGCTTTATTTTCTATTATGGTATTATAAATACAATCTGTTGCATAGATTAAAATATATGTATGTTGTGTGTATATAACATCTTAGGCCGTATTTAGATCTAATTTAACTTTTAGATAGTTTAAAAAGGGAATTACTTATAAAAATATTAGTAACTACATAGTGATTTTGCATTAACATGTTTTTTTTTTGTTACTAAATCGCTGATGTGTCAGAATTACATTACTTCGTAACCCAAGCGATGCTCTGAGGCGTCGATTATCTTTTTTGATTTATTGTAAGCAGCTTGTTTGTTGTAGTAGTTTGTATTCTTTGTTGTAATACCACATGTGAGGATGAAAATGTCAATTGCCCTTAGAGTGAATGTGCTACCGCTTTCAGGATGGATGTATCATAAAATTCTCTGAGATATAAAACACCAGCGCGGTTTGTTGACAGCAAACAAGAATTATTTTCGAGAGCAACAAATAAACTCTTAATTAACTAAAAATATTTATCCTTTTTAGGCCTACAAAAATCGGGAAATGTAAAAAATTACGATGCATGGACAATACTACAGTGGATTGTTTGTGACACACATGATACGGTCTTTCTGTCATGGTCAACTTAATGAGGAATATATAGAGTAAATAATAAAAGATTTATATAAATTAAGAATTCCGCGATATTAAAGAAAGTTACCAACAGTAGCAATATATACAGGTTAATTGCATGTAACTATGCTAAGATGCATTTGACTAGTAGATGATATATAAAAAACTAGATTTTGAGTATCTTATCGGTTATGTAGATAAATCAAACGCTATTTATCCACAAGGCATAGAAGCAATTAAACTTGGACAGTCATTGCCAAAGAATCTTTATTTTCCAGAAAAAAAATTATGCATTAAGCACGTCGCATCTAAACCATAACCGCATACAAGTACGAAGTTAGTTTCCTCTAGGCCTAATACAGACTTCTGAAAAGGAATTATCTGGTGTATCTACCTCTAACATCTGTCTATTCTTGATCTTGCAGGCGAAGTTTAAGATTCTACTTGTTATCTGGTCTTGATTCTGAAAAATTTCTACATAGAATTAAAACGAAAAATAGACTCTTAAAGTATTATTATTACGCTCGTATACACGCACGCATATATGATCTACTTGACATACAAATAAAACGATAAAACGGATTGTACCAAAAAAATACTTTTTAATTCGGATCAGCCCAAAAGTTATATGTACGTTTAGAAAGATTTTTTTTTAAAATTTGCATTGCTATTGCAATATTTAATAAGTTTCGTATATGTTATTAATGGACAATAATTAAGTAATTATATAAAATAAAATAGTATTTCTGTGAAGTATGAAATATTTCAAAGTATTTTCGAATAGATAGAGGAACTGATATTTATTACACTTCTATATTATTTCGCTTCTTATATCATGTAAGTTCACATGATTCTTCACATTCTAATCGAAACAAGAGTTAAATAATTAAATTATTTGATGTTATACTGTACGAGGCTTACCACAGAGAATTCTTGATTTCTCAGAGACGTCAGTCTAGATTGGCACATGAAATAACTGACGTCTCTCCGATGTCATTTGTACCAGGGATTTAAAATTATAGAATGTATCCTTCAGATATGCATAGGCTCTTTGTTTATGTAATAGAATTCATTACAATCCCCAGGAAGTTAAAAACTCTCAAATTAAGGAAGCCATTTAAGCTCGACTAAGCAAAATCTAGCTACTACAACTTCCCCATGTTTAAATAAGGCACTGTTCTCTAATACAGATTGAGGATGCCAAATAAAAACATTCCGGTGTTTGTTCGCCAATCGTGGGTTAAGTTACACAGCGGAGAACAAGATAAAGCACTTCGTGTGCGTGGAACTTGGCCTCTAGTTTTTCTTCCGACGCTAGATACACAAATCAACGTTTCCCTTGAACATATTTCTCTGTAATCCCCCTTAAGAAATGTAATTGGGTCAGATAAAATAAATATTTATTGCGCAACGAATTTCGATTCTTCCGAGACACAGACGTGACTTATATTAATTCAAACGGACAAACTATAATCCGTGATATACACAAATATTACGGAAGAATTACGTAGAGCTTTTAACCTAATTCTATTGTTCTGATACTGCAAGTGAATCTCTTAAGATGCTGTATGTTTTTACTATAAAAAAAATAAAATGATTTTGTTTTATTTGTACGAGATAACTGAAAAACTACTGAATGAGTAGTAACTGAATTTTCACATTTTTTTTTTGTATATCTAGAAGTGCTAATGCTCCTAATTTGTTTTTAAAAGATCTAAATTTTCAATAAAAATGTAATTCTCCGAGCTACGAATAAGTTGTTAACTAAATAGCTGTTTTTCTAATCCAGAAAATGCCGACCGAGGGTCATTGGTTAGGTTGCTGGCCTTCGGTACCGGAGTTCGTGGGTTCGTATCCCACAGTGGCATGGATTTTCGTAACTGTTCGGAATCGGCTTTAAGCTGTAGGTTCCGGTCTCACTAGCCCTCGTGTTGCAAAAAGTAGACAGTAGCACTCCAGATAAAACCAAACCAAAACCTAATCCAGGAAACAATTTTCATGTATGCTCAGTGGTAAAGTACTTTCTTTCCAATCAAGTAAACCGGGTTATATTCTAAGGTGGGTGCATTTCGAGTTAAAATGTGTTATTCGTTTAACATGATTGTGTTGTATTAGATTCAAAATAGTTTACACTATTGGAAAAATAGAATCTAAATATATATATATATATATATATATATATATATATATATATATATATATATATATTAAAATAAAAGAATATGCAAGCGAAATCTGCAAATGAATACATTTTGTACGAAACCCTGTAGACTGCCTCTTTAAGGGGTATAGAGTCGAAGCGCATCTAGTAACTCAATATCTCAAAGGTACCGAAGTAAATTTATAGACAAAAGCCCTCAATATGTCTCTAGATAATACTTTAAATCTATAATCAGGGGTGAAAAACCCCGTGTGTCCTTACTCTTCCCGACTTTCAACCAGTACTACAAACTGACTGCTGGGTTATAGCTCACGCCCTCAAACAAGGTACGGGGCTCACACCAATTACAACTTTATAGACACTTAGAGGCCAGTTTAGAAAATTTCTAACAAAAAATTACGGAAACTGTTGGAGGCATATATTTAGAGGATTAATCCCAGATACTTCTCATATTTTTAAACTGCCGCTACGATCTTATAGCTCGTTTCGCCCTTAGAAGGAAATAAAAAAGCAGATGGTGGTTTTGGCAATAAATAATCATTCAATACTATGAAACAGTCTCACTTATTTATCAAACCAGCTGGTTATGACTGCACCCGCCTTTCTCCATTGTCGTACACTTGATAATACGACATATATGTGTGAGGATGTATATGCATATTGTTATATTATATATACACATACATTTTGATGAGATAGCCATTCTACATGTTTTGAAAATATTAAGATTTATTCAAAATTCTTCAAAAATGCCATGATTAATGTGAAAATGTATGTTTATAACTTTTCCTTTGATGTATCTAAATTTGCTTTTTCTTTCTTTTAGGTAAGTGTTGTTACTTATTCCTTCCGAAGATAACCGAAGAACTCTTTAGTAAGTCATATTTAGGTTATATTATCTTATTAAAATGTCTCTAGAAGGACTTTACGACCGAAAACTGACAAAGAACTATTCTAAATAGAACGTTTATACACTGTAAGGTTGTGTAATATTTCTTAATATACTTTGATAAATGTTAATCTTTACAGTGACGGATTACA
>CM063505.1:80345582-80423082 GCA_032207245.1 Pardosa pseudoannulata
AATGTTTAATTATTTGGAGGTATATATATATTATAAGCATAACCACATACACACTAAAAAAATGGACGTGTCTATTATGTATAGAATTTAAGATCGTACAAATACTGATATAGTATGTAATTTGACATTTATTTATATTTATCTTCTAATCAGTTAGAAGTTCTAGTTTTGTAATTTTAAAAGAGTTAAACGAATTTTAAATACCAAAAAATCTTTTTAGTATTAAGTATTCATAAACTTACTTCATATAAAAATTGAGACACATTTAGTATGAAGCAAGACTCCTTTAGAAGGCATGGGGGAAGCTTTGTTAAGGGAACTTATTTCTTGCTAACCCTGCATATGACGGTTCTATAATGGGATATATGTTTTAAAATAACACAGATTTCCGTATTTTAAAGTTTGTTTTTGATTTTTGTTTGTGTACTGTAAAACTACAAATATAGTTCATTTGTGTGGATTGGCTAGTTTTTTAGAAATATTTTGTACTACTAATAGTATTAAATTACTAGAAATTTGGATTCAACTTTGAACTGTACCAAGTTAAAATAATTCACAAATCTGGATTATCAAACTAAGAAAATTCAACATTGATATGCAAAAGCGTGTTTTAAAATTAAAAGTTTCATTTCTGAATGAAAAATTTATAGGATTTAAAATTATGGATTAAATGCTTATCAAATTACATATATCGAACATTTTATTAAAAATGCTCGAATTCAGAATACGAAAAGTTCGTATGTGTTCACAGCAGAAGCATATACTTAAATTACAATACATTATTATCTGAAGTTAGAATTAAAATCTTTCGTTAAAATTCAGGATCCAAAAAGAAAAGGGCCCAATTAAAAAGTTAAAAAATACCTTTGAAGTAAAAGATCTGAATAATATTAAATTTACTTTTTTTTTTTTGCTAATTTTCGCTACGTTTGCGAAAAATACTCGTCTTGCATTTAAATTTCAACATTTTAGTTCACTTAGTTTTCTTTCTCGGAAACAATTTTCTTTTCAGTAAGAAGAAGGAAAAGAAGGAAAACAAAAAAGATAAAAAAAAAGAAGAAAAGATACGATTTAAGAACTCAAGGTTTCACATTTTCTTTTTCTTAACTGCTTAATCTGATTAGCCTCTTACGGAAAATTGAATCCGTCTTTACTTGTTGAAAAGTGACGGTTTTTAAGGTTAAACTCATTTATGTGATCGGGAAAAATCACGAGAAGAAAAAAAAAAGCTTTAGGATAATGCATTAAATTCTAATGCTAAATGAGGGAAATCTAAAAACACATCCATTGAAATAAATTAAATTTCTTTCTTGATTGTTTAGCCCAATATGTCTCAGTGATTATAATGCAAATTTACTAGATACCTGTAAGGATTTTTTTCTCTCAGCCCTATTCAGAGATTAAATGATTAAATGATGCAGTTGAAAAACGTTCATTCCTTTAACCCGATTAGATTTCGAATGATATATATATATATATATATATATATATATATATATATATATATATATATATATATGTATATATATATATATATATAATATATATATATATATATATATATATATATATATAATATATATATATATATATATATATACATATATATATATATATGTGTGTGTGTGTGTGTATGACATGGACAAGTGGTTAAGGCATGGAAGAAACATTTGATCTCATATATAAAACCTTCTTTATTGTAATCCTTTTTTCCATAGGTCAGCCATTTAGATATCCTTTGTTCTCATTTGCCACGAAAAGCATGGAGGATGTTATCAACTCGAGTTCGCTCTCAGAACTGTCTCTTTTGGCGCTGCTACCTAAGCAAATTCCTATGTCTACTTCCGCGTAAGATTTTTTACACTGTATAGTTCAGATCGAGGGTGTTTCTTTCTCCTATTAAGTTATTGTTAGTAAGTTCTAATTACTTTTAATTATAACACGCTTAATTCTTAAACCCCATATTTAAACCTCACACATACACACACATATGCATATATGTTTGTGTGTTTGCGTGTATGTAATGGGTGATTTTTACTCATTGCAGACATCCGTAAGGTCATTAGGCCTTGAAAAAAAAAATTCTTGAATAAAAATGTAGAGTTTTTTTAGACAACCCGTGTTTGGAGCTATGCCACCAAAACTCGTTATATTTGGTTACATTGTGTGGGGTTCAAGTGACCAAGTCATTGGGAATGCTAAGAATAGAAGTTAAGGGGGGATTCTAGGGTTGAAACTAAGTTATGTAAAGAAGTTAAATAATAATAGTTGAGCTAAGCAAAAATTTTTGGTGTTCAAGAAGTCGCCAAAGGTTATCACAATCAGAAAAGAAACAGTTATGCAAACAAAGGTTGTAGCTTTTGGGATAGAATCATCATAAATTTATTTTAAATTACAATTATTAAGTTTGTTCGGGTTAAAATATCATTATGTACACACCCGCACAATATATAGTGTTTGTGTGTATGTAAATATCTAGAAATATATCTTTGTTCATTTCTGTTCGTCTCTCAATAATTAATTGGACAAACTGAAATATGTTGTAATAGCTTACAGGTTCAATATGACATCCAGTAGATATCTACCTGTACTTTGAGCGGACATCCTGAATGATTACCAGATGTCCAATTGAACATGTTGGCTGTTAGTGTGGGGAAATGTAGAATTGCAGAAATGAGACTATTCTTAACAGCACATAAGTTCCACTAAAATTCCAATCGAGATTTATCAAGTCACTTTAATGTCGACTGGATTTAACTGCATGTTTAATGGAACATTTATGCTGTTATATATAATACATTAATGAAGGAAATGCATTAAATATTTTGCAACAATATTCTTTAGGTCAGAAGTTTCATCTGCTCAGTTTGCTTGTTAAAAAGTGGGAGTTTTTAAGGTGAAATTAATTTGTGATCGGAAAGCATCATGAGAGTTTGATGGTAAATGAGAAAAATCTAAAAACATGTTTGAAATAGGTTAAATATTTGATTGTTTAGTCCTATATGTCTTTTTGATTATAATGCAAATTTACTAGATACCTTCAATGTGTTTTTCTCATTTCCCTTTTCTGAGACTAAATGATGTAATTGAAATTCCTTTAACCCACATATAATCCAAATAATATGAGTGCGTGTATATGTGTGGGTGATAATTAAATATTGCCCAATACTTGCGGTCTGTCAACCACAGCCGCAATATGCCTGGAGGGCTTCGCTATTAAATGGGCCTAGATTGGTGTATGAACATCCTAGTAATTTAAAAGTGTGCATATATACATATATGTCTAGAAACACTTATATTTCTTCAGTTCTGTATGTCTCAATGATTTTAAAGCAAGTTAAACATCTACTTATTTTCTGCAAACATACTCAGAGATTAAGCGATGTAATTGGGAAAAGCCGAACAATGGCCAATTGGTTAGGGTGCTGGCCTTCCGAACCGGAGTTCGTGGGTTCGAATCCCACTATGGCATGGATGTTCGTAGCCATTCGGAATCGGCTTTAAGCTGTAGGTCCCGGTCTCATTAGCCCTTGTGTTGCAAAAAGTAGACCGCAGCACTCCAAACCAAAACCAAACCTGTACTACCTTCGCGACAGCTCTTTTACTCTGTATAGTTCCGCTCGAGGGTGGGTCTTTCTCGTATTACTTTGTCGTTTATGAGTTCTAACTATTTTTAATTATAACTCTCTTGATTCTTAACCTAACTTTTTAAACCTGACATATATATTTGTAAGTGTGTGTGCGTGTGAGCTCTCGTGCGTGTATGTAATGGGTGATTTTTACTCATTGCAGACATCCGTAAGGTCATTAGGCCTTGAAAACTAATGACCTTATGGATGTTATACTCCAATGGATGTTGTTTGTACTCCAAACCAAACCAAACCAAACCAGCTATTGGGAAAGATACTGTCGAGTAGATTTTGAAATAATTACACACACGCATATATATTTAAACCTATTGTGTCTCAGTGATTACACAAAATTTACTAGTTGCTTTTAAGTATTCGTAGACCTATTTATATTTAAAAATGATTAAATGCAAAAGATGTATGTAAAAAATAAACCTTTACCCCTTTCCTTAAATTAATTTCTTATATGAATGATTCATACAAACACTAATATATATGCGCTTATTGTGTGAATGTGCTTTCTTCAATACATATTTTACATAGTTATCTATTAACAGGGTTTCTTCACTAGAACTCTTATATAAGAAGAAAGATATTGTAGTGGCATCTTCTTTCCACCAAATCACGGGAGTGATTTGTCGTTTCCACTCTCCCTCAGTATACCCGAGCTCAATCTACAATTGTTACTCTGACATCCCATACGGCAGAACATGGGGCTGTCCAATAAGTCAAATAGCCTAATAATTCTTACAAGAAAAATGCCGTGTAATGGTCTTAAAGTATCATCGAGGTGATAGAGGGTGCAAGAAATGGAATATACTTATATGAATGGGAAGGGGGAGAAAGAAACTACTGGTGAAAAGTTATAGCAAGTGAGTATTGGAGATATAAATAACGTGTTTTCATGAAATTTTAAAATCTTGTTTAAAAACTCAGTATATGTTAAATACGGTAGATTCATATTAATAAAATGTGATCAAGAAAGTAGACCTAATAGAAACAAAACTGCAAAAATGTTCCCGATTTGTTCCTAAAATTTATTTAAAAGTATTTTAACTTTCAGAATTAGCCGCATCTTTACCAAGTATAAATTGTTAGTTCAGATAGATTGGAAACTGATTATACAGTAAGAGGTATATGACTAAAATAACTTGCAAAACACCAAGATTGTATTTTATCCTCGAGCTGTATTATTATGCATTATTCAGTTAGCTGCTAGATCACTATATCCTATTTTTAATGGAGATTTTTTTCTCTTCGTATAAAAGTCTTTTAAACTGAATTATAAGTCAGGCATACATGCGAGAATTCATATGAAAGCCCAAGCATATAATGAATAAAATGTGTTTCAAAAACATATTTATTTGTATAAAATAGCGCACAATACAGCATAATTCTAACATAAATCCAACTGTCAGTTTTCCTACAGAATATAAAATATATAGAGAGTACAGTTGACACTTAAAAAAAGTATTTTTCATCGAAACAAATTAGGGTTTTTTTTTCCTTTTAACAAATTATTTTGTTAACCCTTAAGTTGACAAGATGTTTTTTCAAATATTTTTTAATTTTAATTTCTGTTATTTTTCCATGTCTGTATAGACATTAGGATCTCTGTAAAATAAACAAAAAAATATATCATTTTCCATTTCTGAGATAATTAATGTCCTCTGTGGCGAACACTGATAATTATGTTATATAGTAGTTATAAATATACATGTACGGTGTAGCGGACTTAGCCAAATTAAGGGTTAATATTGTTCAACTCCTCTTCTTAGCCCACTCTCCTGTTTCTAATCATGGATCTTGTTGGTGCTTCAACCACATTTGGCGAAATTGGCGTGCTTGCAGCGTGGCTTTGAAATCTGGCGATCGTAACTCAACAATTGATTAAACAAAAACAACATTTTGAGGGAAAATTTTACAAAAATTGAATATTTAAAATCTAATTGAATTAACAAAGAAAACACAAAGGAAACACATAACATTCATACTAAATAGACTGAAACATTCACTTAATCACAAATTAAATAAACTGAGTGTGATTTTCATCACAAATTTGTGATTTAGTGTAAATTGTAAAATTAATTTAAATTAATTTTTGAGTGGAGGTTGAAGAGGAGTTGTAAAATTAAAATTTTTTTTTAAAATCTCTTATTTTTACTGGAAACCTTACAAATTATAATACAGAAATATAGTAAATGAGAATTTCTTCTACTACTTACTCTGATTCACATAAGTGTTTAGAAAAGAGAGAAAGAAAATTCTTAAATTTAAAAAAAAAATCGTTGATATACATTTATAAATTGATAATGACTTTTTTATAAAATTAAAACCTCAAATGTATAAATTCAAAAAACAAATTATTAAATAACTGATTAATATAGCGTAAAATTTCTTATATACCTCTGTATTATTATTTTTATTTACTGATTACTAATGACTCCTTGCTAAATTATATCTATTTACATTTAAAAACATATGGATACATCACCTTCAAATTTTCCTAACATATCAGCTCTTCGCCTTAGTTTTAATATTTGATTCTTTATTCATCGAATAGACAGAAAAAAAAGAATTGTTCCTTTATCTCCCTGCGGAAGAGAAACTATTTACCATCTGTCAAGAAAAGAAAGGGATTTTTCCATCATGCTGCGTCAATCGCTCGCTCTGTCCATCTAGTGACCATTAATGGACGAGACAGTTCTGCCTAGTGAAGTCGTTATGCAGAGGCACGGCTGATTGGGACAGGCAGAAGAGCGGGGAGCGACTGGCCTCCGCTAATGGCACTGGCACGTGCTGGAGAGAGATGGAAAGGACCTCCACTGCATTGACTAAATGAACTCGAAGCTTTTTTTTTTTGCCCAATAAACGCCTGTCTACTGCTCAAGAAGAGAAACGTCTACTTGTCATTAGAGTTACGAAGCCTTTAGCAGATGAAGGAATGAGAAAATATTTGATGCATAGAATTTTATGTAGCACGTATTAGGAGACCCAAAATTTATTCTTCCTCTGACCAGTAGGTTGTCATGCATTTTGAGAAATATAAAACAAAGGTTAAAGAGATTGACACTTGTGACTGGGATATGCCATTTACAAGAATTTTCTCATAATAAAAGATAATTTTAATATTTTAATTTTTTCATATGGTTGTGTTGTATATCAATGAATTTCTTTTACACTACATAAATTTTTAACTGGTATGATTAAGTTTAGTTGATAAAGTATTTTAAGTATATTTATAAATTTTGAAATTCTAGAAAGAGTTTTCAGTTTGATTTCCAAATTTTTTATCGTTCAGCATAGTAAAATCAAGAATCTCATTAGATTTTAAAACATATATCTACTACAGTTACGTAATAAATTCTGTGAATGAAGATTTTTTGTTCTAATAAATGTCTGTCTACTTCTAATATCAACACTCTTCTTTTCACATTGTTCATAATTGTCCAGTTGAACCTAATTAATTTTGTGAAGGAAGATATTTTTATTCTAATAAATGTCTGTCTACTTCTAATATCAACACTCTTCTTTTCACATTGTTCATAATTGTCCAGTTGAACCTAATTAATTTTGGGAAGGAAGATATTTTTATTCTAATAAATGTCTGTCTACTTCTAATATCAACACTCTTCTTTTCACATTGTTCATAATTGTTCAGTTGAACCTAATTAATTTTGTGAAGGAAGATATTTTTATTCTAATAAATGTTTGTCTACTTCTAATATCAACACTCTTCTTTTCACATTGTTCATGATTGTCCAGTTGAACCAAATTAATTAGTATCTTTCAGACGCATCAAATTGGTTTTATTTGAATGCCAAGAGGTTAAATGCATTAAATCTAGACTATCTTTAGTTTTTTATTGAGTTCTAGGCAAAAATTAAATCTCTAGAGTAGTATTTTCTAATTTAGGCTACTATTAATAAATTCCTGGTGACATGTAGTGGTTAATATATGTATAATGCTACCAAAAAATAAAAATAAATACGATTTCTGTTTAATTTATAGAATAATTGATTAGGAGGATATAACATGCATATATAGAAGCAAGAGAAAGGTTATATATATAAAAAAGGGTAAATGAATTTAAAAATATTAAATTCCTCAAAATCAAAATCTGATAACTTCTGCGACATAAGATATCAAAGTTATTAACATCATGTTTGTTTAGTTTTAAGATTTGGTTTTAAGTTTGTTAGTTTTAAGGTTCTTAAGTTTTGAGATTTCTTTAGAATGTTGGACTGTAAATTGTACTTTATCTCATGCTTTGAATCATATCACACAAGAAATAATTACTAATACTTATTTATATTATACCTAAGTGTAATAAAATTGTTTCAATGTTTTAAATATATATTTTTCAATTATTTGTATTTGCTGAAAACCAATATTTAATCATAATGACCCAGAATGATGGCTTTTCCAAAATAAGTAATTTTATTTATCATAAGCTCAAAATGAACCCCCAAAAAGATAAATTTTGAAAATCTAGAAACAATTTTCATTTTGTTTGTAAATTCTCAATCGTTAAGAATATTAAAATCAAGAATCTCATTAGATTTTAAAGTATGTATAATACTTATCTCATTAGATAAGTATTATACATACACATAGTTTTATATCATTTTATTAAATAAAAAATAGACACTTTTATGACTTTCATCAAATATGCAGTTGTTAAAGGGTTATACTATGAAATAGATTAAAGACAAATTATTATTGATAAAGATTAAATCGCTTTAGAAAAGCTTGACTGAATGTCTCCAAAGAAGAGTTTCCTTTATGTATAAATAAATGAGTTTTGCATACGAACATATACTTTAAAATTCTTCTGTTCACCAAATTCAATCATTTGCAAAGTGTTTAAAGAATTTTAGAAGTTGCTGTAAAATGAGAATCGTGTGAACTGAGAATAATTATCAGAAGGAAGATGCTTAAAGCAAAACGGTTGATTTTCAAAACTAATTTATTTGGATTTTAGCCAATCTGCCTGAATTTTCATATGAAATTAGCCATGGTTGTGTAAAAATGTTTAAAATTTAGCTTTTTAATGTTAATAATTTTAAAAGTTATTGATAAGTATTTGAAAATGAACTTAATTAAAAATGTTCCTCGGGTATTCCATTTACACATAATATGGTATTTGTTAATGATAAAATACCTTTTGAAATCTAAAATAATACTTATCAGATATTGTATTTATGATATGGTAATTATTCTAGAAAAGTATTAACGCTTCCTTATGAGATATTTTGGTCTTAGGGCTCATGGATTTCAGGTTTGGAGTATATTTCATAGATATTTTAAAAATACTCTGAAGATATATAGCTTAACAAATATTTTTATTTGAAATTTTAAACCAATTCTATTTGTAATTAAGAATTTTAAACTATTTGCTACGAAATAATATTTAACAAGGAATTATTTTAAAACAGTTTGGCATAAATAAATATAATTTATATTGCATAAATTTTTACATAAACTAATGCAATATTACCCAAATGGTTTATAAAGATCCAAAAATAGCATTTGATTGTAGATATTATTTAGCAAATTTTACTTTCGTGTGGTATAGTTTAAAGCCCTATTTTCCACCAATAGTTACATCAAAATTTACGCAATAAATTTAAGTCTCTTTCTTCAGCCTTATTTTTAGTTTGTTCTTTTAATGTGCTGCAGAATAACTTATGTATTCTGCTGCAACTTTTTTTTCAAAATAAAAGGTTCATAGATGTTATTTAAAAAAAACCAGGAACGTATTTAAGTTGGAATTATATCTCAGAGAGTTAAAACTTGTTCCCGATAGAGACTGCGGCCAACTTGTCTCGACGAATACTGCAACCTAAGTTACACTCCAGCTTATGTCACAAAGTGTAAAAAACCCCCTTCAATTCTTCTCCTGAATAATGTCAATAGTAGTCCTTTCAAGTATAGAAAACAGTATGCAGTGGAAATCTTGTTTTGTGGTTACAAAACAGTGAACACTTTATACTTTAGTAATTCCTATACAAGTTCGCTAACTCACATAAACTTTAAAAAAGTGCTTAATTAAATGCAGTATTATGTGTGGGACACCATAAAACCATTTAACATTCTCAAGCTTATCTATGTTTCACAATTTGATATATATAATAAAATATTCAGTTAAATTTCGCCCTCTTGAAAGTCTTATGTTGTTTTTATGAAATACGTCATGCTGTTGAACCTTAAGAAAAAAAATACGAATTTTGTAGATTGCCTTGATTATTTAGTCCTTAAAGTTTTATTACTTTTTTTCTACAAAAGTTATTCGAGTTTTGATTTATATTTTACTTTCCGTAAGCATAGTTTCGATTAATTTAAAAACTACATCTATAAAGAATATATTTAAAAAATTACTAAATCATATAAGTTCCTTTTTAAAAAGGAGCTTCAAAAACTGAAGATTTCAAGATATACATGCTACTAGACGGAGAATTAATTTAAGCATTATTTTTTTTCATTTTTTCCCCTTTAAATCTGTGTATGAATCTGAAACTGCCTTAAGCAACGTTATTGATTAATCCAGGAACTGAAAAGTTCGGTGACAAAGAACTTCCAAACAAAACAAACAGCATTTCAAAACAGTTTTTTTCTCTCCCTCTTCTCTCTTACCATCCCCCTAAATTATTTTTGCAGAAGAATATCACCTCCGAGATCTTGCTTTGCGGTCGCAAAACAGCGAACACTTCCCCCTTTAGAAAAGAAGGTGAGTAAAAAACGGAAAGAAGTCGCCGAGTAATTACTGTAAAAGTTCGTTAACTCGCATAACCTTTGAAGAAGCGCGTAAAAAAGGAAGAAAAAAGAAAAAAAATGTTTCAAAGTTTGTTTCCTTTAATTAATGATTCCGATCATTATTTTGCGATATTTTGGGGCAAATTATTTTCTTTAGAATGCAGCACAAAGAAAACGCCTTGGAAGTGTAATGTTTGTTTCTAAAGTGTGTTCCCCGGGCACGTATCTCCTTCCAGAAAAACGCATTCTTTTGATTGTCGCGTTTAGTTTTAGTGATGAAAAGATTAGCAAATTATTTTTAAGTCATTTGAGACGAAGAAAGTGTTTTGCGAGTCCGATTCGGTGACAAAAGAAGTGCAGGAATAACTTATTTTTACGTCTTGAATTGCGTACCTTCAGGGAATGTGCATGCTTGTTAGGTTCTGTCTTTTTAACCGCTTGAAAATCATAGTTGTAAGTATTAATTAACAAATTAATTTGTTTTTTCAATTCTCAAGAATTGAAATTAAAATCATTTTATTTTTAAAATTCATTAAACTATTTGCCAAGTGGTTATATGCGTTTAAAAATTGAAGATAATTTCAGAATACAAGGTAATAAAGATTTTTATTGAGGTAATTTAATTAAATACTTCAATTGGTTCTAATTATTTATAATTCATGAAGACTTTTAATCTTTTGAGGCATGATATTTGGAGACTGAGCAGAATTTTTTAGTCTTCCATCAATAGATTTTTCAATTTTCAGTTTTCAAGCATAGATATTCATCTAGTTAAAACATTTATGAAAGACAAAGCGGTTTTGAGGTTTCCTTTAAAGTTGGTTTTAAAATATAATAATTTTAAAATGTAAATTTAACCAGGATTTTTATTTTATTATTTATTTTTGTACTGTTTTAAACTTAAGAATGTAATTTGTATTACTAAATATCAGAAAGAATATTTTTTAAAGGAATAGGCTTTAAGATAAAAGCTTGTATACTAGAATTTACTTATATTATTTAAATTTGTATCATATTAAAATAACGTAAAGTGTGTTCAAGCATTTTCATTGCTTTTCTTTTATTTAAACCGAATTATTACTTATTTTTAACTTAGTAATTATTAAAATTTTATTTCAAAATGAAGTATCTGTATATACTATATTTAAAATGTCAGTACTATTTTTTCTGTCTAAGCCCGAGTTTCACTCGGGATACCGTTTCCTTTGAAGCAAAATATACTAACTTCCGGCTAACATACGTTTGTGGTCTCTCTTCAAATAATGTCTATGAACCTACTAAAAATTTTTGTAAAATTTGCAACAGAAAATTATAGTAAGTAGCCAAATAAAAGCTAAAGGAAGAAAATTGAACCTAATATCAGCATTGTGGTGTTACTCTTTGTGCAAATTCGAGCTTTAAAATGAATCATACGTAAGCAAATTTAACTAGTTTTGATTCCATTAGAACAAGTTTTTTCAAAATTTTATGTAAAAGAAATTAAGTTTTTATATACGTGGGTCTTTTATTAAAACTTAAAACTTTTGATTTTTTTCCAATAAGTTATACCTAAATATTAATTCGTAGTAAATTCAAATGGTTTCTAAATTATGAATAAAATAAATTTGATATTTATAATAAATATCAAACTTATTTTATAGATTTATTATTTGTCAGGTGATCTTAGTTCTCTGGCATCATAATCATGAGTCTGGCATCGTAAGTCACATCATAATCATGGTAACATATGCATCTTCACTATTTTTGAAGAATACCGAAAAATACCCTCTACCAGTTGGGAAATATTCTTTCAAAATAGCTCAAACCTGAAAGTGTAAAAAAAAAAGAGAGAAGTCTTAAAATTTCTGAATTGAAAAAGAAAAGAAATACATAGTTTTATTCACATAGCACACAAGAAAATGGACTTTCAAAGGAAAAAAATATAGCATTTGTCAGGTGATCTTAGTTCTGTAGCATCAAAAAGTCACATCATAATCATGGTACTGTTGATGGGCCAAATGCATAAAATATTGAGTCTTATGGTTAAACATGTGAAGATAGTTATATGAGAATTATATAATCACAACTGCAGCGTACAAAAATTATCTTGGCTAATGATAATCGTTAACAGGCTAATATAAATTAGAAGGCAATAAAAGAAAATTCGCTAAATTGCAGAGAAGGTACATGTCAGGGATAAAATCACAAAAAAGCTATTACAGAATGTAACTGAAATTCTAAATTTATTGTGTTAAAATACCATTACACACATACCCTTACGAACTACTGTGTACAGTGATTCACGAATATTGCATAAAATGAAAAAATGTCGACACATATAAAATTGCTTAAAAGATAATACTTGTATTTTAAAGCAAATATCTTTGTGTACAATTTTATTGTATTTTAAAATTTTTATGTCTATGATAAAATATGATTAATAGTGTATCAAAATATTATGAACAAACACTTTTATGTATTTCTAAAGCCAAGCAATATCTCACTGAAGAAAAATGTTACTTCTTATGAGTACCTAGAAAAATAACTATTCCGGCAATAAACGTAACATAAAACATTGCTTTTCAAATTTTTATTCTACATTAAACATAAATCCAGTTAATCCTAAAGCTAAGAAATAGTTTTGCAACCATTCATTTCTCTTCCCATTGCATTCCCTCCTTTTTCAAGTCGCGATGTTTGTTTCCCGGCATATCGACCGCAATTGCAGTTAAAACAGTTTTACGGTTAAAACAAGATTTTATTTAACCTCTTGTTATTTTATTCCAATAAAATCTAACGTTTACATTAAGTCATAGCATTAGATTAACAAAAAAGTTTGGGGATCAATTTTTATTCAAATTTTGATATCTCGTTTGTGTTAGTTTACTTACTAAAGGGATTTCGGAAATGGGATAGTTTATTGTAACAGATTCAAAGCTTTGTCATACATTATTTTATGCTAATGAAATCATGCATTTATATAAAGTAATACGACTAAAAATGGTTTGATACATATTTTATACAAACTTTCACATTTCGTCTGAATAATTTTACATATGGAAAATTAGATAATTTGTTATTACCCAAGTTTGGGATGCTATTTTGTTCCAATAAACTAATATAGCTCATAATAAATTTTGAATTTAGATATAAAAATACTAGGCATACCAACTTTTATTAAAATTTCGATATTTTGTTTGTATAATTACACGTACTGAGGGGATTTCGAGATTTAGTTTATTACTACAGATACAAATCTTTGCCAATGCTATAAAGCAAAAAAAAAAAAAATAACATATATATGGTATTTGATTTGTATAATATTAAGTGAAGCACCTGGTTTTACTTGAGTCTATATAACATATTTATTTCTTTTAAATGAGGAAAACAAATTTTCTCACATCTTTTGTCGACTATCAACGTAATATTTGTTAAGGATATCACGGGACAGAATATACGAAGATTTTAGTATGAATAATATATTTTCAACGTTATGAAAGTATGGGTCTTCAAAATTGCCGTAGTCTATGGCAAGGTATGTGGATTTCGTATAAAATCATATTTATAAACACATGCTTAAAGATTCATTTTCAGTTAACTTACTAGCCACTTTTTGTCATCATTCTTTCGATGTGTTATTAATTAGTAAAAATGAGTGGTCTCTTGAAAAGCTTTAAAAAATGCAAACAAACTATAGTGTACATTTGATAGATTTTCCCTTATGACTATCTAAAGAGAAAGTGCTGTTTCTTTGCATCTTACAGTCATATACAATGCCCATTGTATTTTTCATAAACCAAACTTTATATGCAAATGGAAGAATGAGAAATATTACGGAGTATACGGGTACCAAAATTCAGTGATAAGTACAAAGAACTCTACATTCCAGCTACACTTCGGTTTAAGAAATTGGTTTAAAAGTTTGACCAAATCTTCAATTTACTACTCTTTTAAATGACATTAATTTCATTTCACTTATTTATAACTAAAAATCTTTTCAGATTACATTGTAAAACAATTTTATCTTTAGATAAATTACTGGATGTTAAATTACGAAATATCAAACCTATTTATTCCAAGCTGTAAAATACAACTATAAAATTCATCTACAACCATCCAATTGCAAGCTGGAAGCTTGAATATATGCTACAATTTCATGCCACGTGACAGAACAGTCTAAAGAATTTCTAAAATTTACACTGACCATCTGGTGGTATCAAAGAATGCCTGTATAATATTTAGTGGCGATACGACAAAGAGTATGAAATTCATATTAAAGACAATCAACGGACACTCATATATACTTAAATACAGGAGAAATGTGAATTCTTTTAATAATTTTAATACCTGGCATTTTAAGTAAAACTATTTGAAATGAGATATATTTTCATTTAAATACAAGAAACGTAACATGTTACACATTTACCATATTTGAAACGTAAGCTGTTCATGGATGTTATTTTGTTTTTATGAATTTCTTTACTTATTATAATATTTATACTTCAGTAAAGTTCTAGGTTTTTCTTTAATTCTATTCTTTTTAGAATGATTTCAGTAGTAATATATCATAAATAAGATTACTAGTTCAACATTAATATCTCCTTTTAAATATATTTAAATATATCTTTTGTAATAGAAATTGTATAAATCATTTCTACTTGCATTTGACACTATTAGTGGTTTAAAAGGAAATATTTTATCTCTATACTATAAAATAAAGTATTGCTCATTAGAAAAAATATAACATTTTTGATTCTAAATGAGAACTCTATTCAGTGATTTTACAGAAAGAAAACTAAAACATTTTTAATAAAATATTCTGATCTAAAGAAATTAGTTTTCTTATTAAAAAGAGAGATTTTTGCAGACTGATGAATAAAATTCCTTAATTATATATTCCTCTATGATTAATAAAATCTTAAGTTTCCTTCAATAATTATATTTAAGTGCCTTATTAAATATTGCTACACTTAACCAGTGTGTGTAAAGACTACTTTGGGAATTTAAACGTAATCTAATATTTAATATATTCTAAAAATATTTAAAGATTCTCATGCATAAATTTATAGTTATATCTTGGAATATTATGTCGAGAGAAAATAAAGAAAATTTTGATATAAGATATTTATTCCAAAGTTATATAGTTTTAAAAACATGGGAGTTATACTTTTCATAACCGTTATACTGAATGAGATTAAATAAATAGTAGTTTTTAATATGAGACCGAGACTAATACAAGCTAAAATTATCTTTTATCATGTTAGTAAAAATATCATCATGAAATAAAAATATAAAATTCATATTGCTCTATTTAAGTTATATGTATATGTTATTATTCATGAAGGCTTAGAAGGTAATTCATAGTGTAACATTTTTATGTCAAAATGTTAAATTCATTTCGTGAACATAGAATATGTTGTTTCATTTTCTTTTTGAAATAAAAATACGTCTACCATTAAAGAACATTTTATGTGAAAGAAGTCCCAAATTAGGCATTCGCTGTACTGTTTACATTATATATAAAATTAGGAAAATTTTTTAAACTATTAATCAAATTTGCTTCATTTGAAGTAGTCAAAATATACTACTAAAAAAATCTTAAACATGATAAATTAAAAATTCTAAAGTTCATATTTTTAAAGCAGTTTTCAGTCTTCAAAATAAATCAGCAATGTTTTATTTAAACGTAATCTTGAATATATGCATACTTTAAAAATATTTTAGCCTTATTTTGTTATAAAATGTTTTAACTTAAATGCATTCCGAGAATATAGAATACGTTATTTAATTTTATTCTTCTCAGAAATATATTTCTACAATTGAAGGATATGTTATTTGATAAAAGGAAAAGAAGTCAAAAATTATGCTTTCACAGTACTTTTTCAGTTATATGTATGTATATATATATATATATATATATATATATATATATATATATATATAATGTGTGTATGTATGTGTATATATGTATATATGTATGTGTATGTGTATATATGTATATATGTATGTGTATGTGTATATATATATATGTGTGTGCGTGTGTATATATATATGTATATATATATATATATATATATATATATATATATATATATATATATATATATATATTTCAGCTATTAATCAAGTTTGTGCTATATGATAATCCAAATAAATTATTTTGAAAAAGTCTTATGCGTGATAAATTAAAAATTTTAAAGTTCATGATTTTAAGGCAGATTTAGCAATATTTTAATAAACATAATAATCTTGAATGCATGTATATTTTGAAAATAATTTAGCCTTGTATCACTATGCGATGTTTTAATACATATTTTTACCACAAGTAACAATGTCTTGCATGTTCTGCAAAATTTCAATATTTTGGTGAAGTTTATTGGATTTTTTTCTAAGTTTTCTTTAAATTAGCCTACGAAACAGAACAGAAGCAAAAAATTATGATTTCACAATACTTTTTCAATTATATATTCGAATATATAATTATATATAAAATATATAATTACATTTTTTTCAGCTATTAATCAAGTATGTAATATATGATAATAAAAATGAATTATTTTGAAAAAAAATATATGCGTGATAAATTAAAAATTCTAAAGTTCATCATTTTAAGGCAGATTTAGTAATATTTTAATAAACATAATAATCTTTAGTACATGTATATTTTGAAAATAATTTTGTCCTGTATCACTATGCGATATTTTAATAAAAATTTTAACAAGTAAACGTGTCTTGCATGTTCTGCAAAATTTGCAATGTTTTACAGAAGTTTATTGGAATTTTTTACTTATATATATATATATATATATATATATATATATATATATATATATATATATATATTCAGCAATTAATCAAGTTTGTGATATATGATAATCAAAATAAATTATTCTGAAAAAAAATCTTATGCGTGATAAATTAAAAGATAAATCAAAGTTTATCATTTTAAGGCAGATTTAACAATATTTTAATAAACATAATTAATGTTGAGTACATGTACATTTTGAAAATAATTTAGTCCTGTATCACTATGCAACATTTTTACCACAAGTAAACGTATCTTGCATGCTCTTCAAAATTTGCAATGTTTTAGATAAGTTTATTGGATTTTTTTATACTAATTTTTCTTTAAATCAGCCTACGGAGATTTCGCTTAATGTTTTTCAATTTTGCTTGCTTTAGTTTTATGTATATCGCTGTTTTTATTCTTAGGAACGCATGAAAGATTAATTTGTGCCTCAAATAATTATCTGAATTTTATCTCCTTCCCTCCCCTTTCTGCTATAAGCCTGCCATCTAATCTAAATGGCACGAAGCTTTTAAGCACCCCCCGTTGCTTTGAAAGACGCAACATAATACTACTAGCGAGAGTAATACTGCATATTCATCATTCATTTTCCAACACAATTAAACCAAATTAATAAAACATAAGATCGGCTTTTCTCGCCCGGGAAAGGGACCTCCTCGTAAAATAAATTCCATGGCGATCACTTTTCAAGCCTGCTTCATTTATATGACACACCCAATGAAAATGCCGAAACTCTTGCGTCCGTGACTCAGTTCGACGCACTAAAATAAAACATCAATTTCCGTTAATTGATATCCCTTTTTATGCAACGTGTAGTGTCAAACCTATCAAGGCATGTTAGAAATATGAGCTCGAGGGAATTAAACTGTGACAGGGTATGATAATTTTCCTGTCAACCATGCTCGATATCTGTTCATTGTTTGTAGAATGAATTTAACTTCTTGCTGCAGACAATGCATCATAGAATGGTATAGATCTTCCCCTCTGCGAGGTAACCTAATGATTAAAATGGGTTTTAGTTTGCATATTGTTATTCAACGTGGTCACGGGGTTTTGCTTTTATTTTTTATCACGTCCTCCGCTTTTAACTAGTGTGCTATCAAGTTTCTACCTCAACCAAAAACTATACGGTAGCTGAAGGCTTAGAAATTGAATAATGGATATTACATCATTTTGACTGAGTGTTTTTGCTGGGTGATGGGTGATACAGGGTATTGTAAGGGTTGTAGGTCATGTTTAATTTAGATTATACTTTGATCTACAAGCATGAGAGTTTCTAATGTAGTCAGATTAAATTGGGTACTACAAGAGCAGTCGAAGCGCTGACACGTAATCTCTTTTGGAGTTTAAGTTTCAAGCTTAGTAAAAATTTGCAAATTTTACCGAGGTCTCGTGAGAATTAATAGAATTTGGGCTTATATATTCATACCATTTGTGAATTTTTGCCGTATATTGTATGTATTTGAATTATTTTGTAAAATTTCCGCTTGTGAGTTAAGTTTAGGCTATGAACTGTATTAAATGGGTTTTTTGACTGATTGTTTGATTTAATAATATAATCTTAATGTGCCTCGAGACCAAAAGAATAGACCAACATAAATTATTGAAACAATAAAACTATTTTATAATTATATATATATATATATATATATGTGTGTGTGTGTGTAATATTAAAATCCCTTATTTACACATTTTAATATTAACTATTGTTTATAAAGTACGTTGGGGGGTTTGCGTGGTAATTCTGATTTTCCCCTCTAGACACGCTATAGACTTAATTCAGCATCTGTCTGTACTACTTTAGCCAATAGTTAGCCCGTTCTCATTAAACATGGGTATTTTTTATCACGTGATCAATTGTGCCTAGGGATTATTCGTATTCTTTTTACCAGAGAAATCCCTACTTGAAAAGTGTGTGTGTATGCAGGATCAGATTGTCTGTGTGCACTATGTTGTAAAAGTGCTTGTCTGTTGTATGGATTTCATGTATCTCACCAGAAATAAAATGTCTTGTGCATTTGAATGAGATTGTGAGATTGTGATTTTGAATATATATATATATATATATATATATATATATATATATATATATATTATAACAACTTTTGATTACTTACTTATACAACTATCTATGTCTAAACCTTCTGCTTTATTTAATGATTTATCTGCTTTATGTAACTTATATTTATGCACCTTGTGCGTACAAGAGAAAAACAGATCAAGCTTCACTGTTTTAATGTTTCAATTTATACAGTTTTTTTTAACATTTATAGTGTATAAAACTTAGCCTTTGTGGATAAGGATTGCTTCTTATGAAATCTGCTTATGTTTTCTTCGTTTGCTATGATATGCTGTTTTGCAAAACGAGATCTAATGACAAATCTTCATGAGGGAAGTAAATTTATAAAGGAAATATTTATATTAATTTAGCTGTTTCCCTTATCATGGTGATTTCAACTTTTAAACTATATTTAGTATTTCTCAAGTAGTAATACCAGTGTACCTTAACATTGTTAATTAAGCTTCAAAATTTCATCTGGGCATTGTTAAAGAAATTTAGAAGTATCTCAGTTTGCATTACACTTTATCGGATTAATGAAATCTGTTTTTAAGAAACATCCTCGGCTTGAGGCTTGAAAAGACATTTTATCTTTAACTGATTAAATATATAATTTCAGTTTTATAAAATAAGTATTCATTATTAAAAACTTGCAATATGTGTTTATGAATAGAAATTATTTTTCAGCATTAAAGAATAAATTAATAGACACACCGAAGAATCGGTGATGTACATTAGATTTTCTTTTTTTTAAATCTTGTTTCATCAGTGGTTTGTAAAACATGTTTTCCCAAGATATAAACTCAAAATAAATTATGTTTATTAGAATATTATTGAGTTATCCATTATACATTGTATATCAACGGGGATGCGAAATAGAATTCTATTATTGGAGATATGTTTAAATATGTAACAATATTTCACTGTTGCTAAGGATCAAAAAATAATTTTATTGTAATATGAAATCGTCGTTAAGTATTCAAAGGTATCTATCTTCTCTCCATTTATGTGATGCACCTAATATTTAAATCTCCATGACACGAAAATTGGAGACGCAGGAGACAGTGGAGAGTAAAATCAATATTTTGGTTTTAGATTATTATAAAGGAAATCTTAATATCAAAAATGGCTTCTAGTCAATTTTATAAGTGTCACAGAACGGCAAGATACATCTCATAATTCAAATGTATATATCGTAGTTGTGGTTCATTCTCACGCTTTATCTTATATAGCTTAACTCTTTCTGAGTCTGGAATTTCACTTCCTCCTGTAATAAATACTCAACCATAACAAAAAAATATTCTACTCTCTCGTGCTATCGTTTGCCTAAAATAACTTTTATTGATTAAAAGGAAATAAACAAATTAAGAATTTGAGAAATGGTCGCGTTAAATTTTCTAGAATTACACATACACAAGTGTACATATATACATCAAATATCATTAAGATTGAAGCATTATATTCATTTAGTCTTTTTAAAATTAATTTATTATTGGATATTTTTCAAACGTAGAATGATTTATTAGGAGTAGATCTACCGTTAATATTAATTGGTTATTGATAATCAATTTATAAGAAATGATAGGCATTATAAATGAGTTTCTTAAACTCTGTTGAATAAAGCATTCTAAAAAGAAGCAACATGTTAATAAGTAATTCAATTATTTCCCCTGGATATTTACAAAACTGCCGACTGCAGTCGAGCGGAAATTACTTTGCTTTTGAAATTCATTCCTTTTTATTCAAGCTGTAATACAGAGTTTATTGCGATTTTTCGATATATTCATTTTTTTCCTCCGTTCCCAGCTGAGAACTCTCTCTTGTTTTTTAACGAAAGAAAACACAGCTCTCTTTAGCCGAGATAAAAACGGGGGGAGTTCTGCTCCGACTGCCCGAGCAACGACATGCTCCTAATATAAAAGCATCACAGCGGAAGGCTCTGATTAACAGCGTTATCGGCCAATCGCTCGCTGCAGGCCTTATATATATATATACATACATACATACACACTGCGTCGCCACATGTTACGTTCTGCACTCGCAGCTGGCGCTTGAGATATAAAGCAAAATAAATGAAACGAACGAAAAAAATTGGAGAAGCCCCATATATATATATATATAAACAATTCCTGGAGCACAGTCATTGCTTTATTATTCGAAGCTATAAATCGCTCGTAAATGCCCAGCGCCATGCGTTTTCATTGTGTGTTTATATAAAAGCAGGCTGGAGTGTAGGGCTACATATGGGATGGGGTTGGAGTAGGGAAAGAGAGAGGGAGAGAGAGGGAAAAAACCGCCCCGCCTTTGTTGGGGCTGCGATTTATCGTTCCCGCACTTGTCGCCCCACACAAAGGCGGTCACGGGAAATGCGGAGGCCATTGTTTCAATGATTTTGCACTGCGGCTAAAAGTTAAAAAGACGGGGGCCAGTGAGATAGTCCAGAAGAAATCGGCGATTTTCCGTCGACAAAGGCACCCAGGCCTATTTTTCTTCCGGGCCATTGTGCTGAGGGATTTGCAGATTTTTGGAAATGTGCCCGCGCACGCCTACCCCAAAGCAAACATCCCTTAAACAAACAAGGGAAATAGAGAGTGTGAAATACACCAGGAGGGCAGTTTTATGTGCTTCCGTAAATCTGATAGGATTTTGTTTTATTTTACTTCTTTTCCCCCTAAATAGCCTGGATGAAGTCTGTAATGGAGTGGATAATGTTTATAATCTTGTCGGCATGCGCTTGCTTGACACTGTGTAATCTTGTATAACATTATAAACAGGGAATTTTCAACGGAAACCCTAGCTCTTTGCTGACTGTTAAAGTAAGTTATTGCTGCTTGAAAATGGTTTTACGATCACAGGAAAACAACTTTCCATTTGAATGGAATTTTAATGACGTATACATCAGCTCATATAGAGAATGACTCGTAATAAATGTGAGTATTTCAAAAGATCTTACAGAGATCAACATTCTTAAAGGATTATACAGCCACCAAGCATTATTTCAAGTATTATGTATTTTCCATCGTTCTGTCTGTCTTTCGAATTTGAAAGCATGTATTATGTACAGAAGAATTTACGGTTCAATCTCTAAATAAAACGGGAATTTGAAATGCTTTCGAAAATGAGCATATGAAATAATAGCTTTCAACCAAACTAAAGTGCAGTGAAATAGATTCATCTAGGTTTTAATATTTCATATAAGGAATAAATTCCTACTTATATCTTCCTTTTTTCTGGTCAATGACGCAATATACGTTTCACCAGACGTTTGTTAATGCATCTTTACGATGATTATTTGTTCTGTATTGTTCTTTACATTCCTTACATAGGCATTCATGGTCACATGTACAGGTATGCAAGAATTTTACGTGAAATTGTGTTCGCGTGCAATATATGTGAATATTTGAAGATTAAACCGTGTTATAATGAAACTTTATCTTTGTATCTAACTAAAGTGAAGCAAGAACTAATCGAGATTTTAATGGAAGTGTATCTTCGTTTATAATATCGACGTGATTTGAAAACACCCTATTGCGACTGTGAACTAAAATAAAAAATTTTGGTTTTAAGTTTGGCAGCAGTTGAAAATAAATATTTTTACTTAATTATTTATTTTTAATGTACTTAATCCAATTTGGATTTCTTGATACCGTTATGTATTTTTTATGACTGATGACAAATTTTTCAGAATTTAAAATCATTTTTTCCATTCTCGTCAAACAAACGTAAGTTTTTACTTTTTCAAACAAAGCTTGTAAATTATATTAATAAGAGAGAAATATAAAATCATTTGTCTTCTCAAAAAATAATCAATTTTTTTCTATGAACAATAAAATGATAAATATTCGTGAAATATCTGGATATTTACAAGAAATATCTTTGAAATGCAGATGATAGATGATGATATACATAGTAATGTGTGTGTATATATATATATATATATATATATATATATATATATATATATATACCATTACTTCATATTGATTCATATTGACTTCATATTGATTATCTTGAAAAAAAGTCTTTTAAATCCAAAAGTATATTTAAATACATAAAATGAGCTTAGTCCATTTATTGTAATAGAAGGTGTTGTTTTAATCCTTATTTTAATCAATATTTCAATCACTGTCTGTTTGATTTAACATATATGCATACAATTGTCAGAATTTCGGATATTAATAGAAGGGGACAGCTAGAAAAGATTCAAATTTAGATGCTAGTATTGTAACTACCTTTAAGTATTTTTTTTAAACATAACAATTTAATCGATTGCAAAGACTCCTTTTTCAAGGTCTTCCCTTTTCGGCTTGCCTTTGAGGAAACACTCCCAGTTTTCTCCATTTGTGTGCACACACCTTTACTTTAATCTCTTCTCTATCCCATACATATTCCTGCGCACCAAAGTCACCCAAACTCTTAGGATTAAAAAGATAGACGATGCTTACAGCCCCGAGCGAATGGGGCCTTCAAACAAATGTCTTCCTGTGGCGCACGTACTCTACTCTCCCATTGATCAAAGTCAAGCGGTTGATGAATGAAACGAGCTGGCTGCAACCCGTAATTCATAAAAACAGGGAAACGGTGGAGATATTGATTTTGTGGCATCTTGTATGTTATTTATGCCATGCCAAGCCATAGAATGATATGATTTGTTACCTCTATAGCTCGGCTTAGTTTGCGACATCTATTCGGCTAGATGTTAGATATAATTTAACAGACCTATGTGAGGGCTGCTTGCCGTTTGATAACGTTGTCTAAATAGATAGATTGGCTTTCAGAGATAGGCATTATTTCATCGATTTCCTCCCTGGACCGTTATTAGATTGAGCAATTTGCAATGGAATCGGAAGCAAACAGCATTAAACAATACACTATGATTTTTCATTACTTTTTGAAAGTTTATTTGCAATTTTATTTTACCGTCTTAAGATAATAGCATAGATATAATGAAAGTTCTAATGTCGATGGAGATACAACTTTGATGGTTAAAAAAAATCCTAAGTGAAAGGAAATTTTCTTTTCTTTTCGATTCAAATTAATAATTAAGGAATCGTTGATTTTCAGTTATAATTTATTAGTGTTTTCTATATAGATAATATTTGTGAATAGGGAAATAGTGGTAATTTCAAAATGTAAGTGGAAATATCTTGGGAAGATAAATATTTTAGCTTCTACTCCAAATTGGTATGCCTTAAATGTTAATTTAGAACTTCTAAATTTATTTTTAGATATTACTCCTGTTTTCCTTGATCTCCTTCTCTCTCTATCTATCTCTAATCTTCTCTCTGACTCTCTATCTCCCTCTCTATCTCTCTCTATCTCTCTTTCTATCTATATCTCTCTCTATCTATCGCTCTCTATCTATCGCTCTCTATCTATCTCTCTCTATCTATCTCTCTCTATCTCTCTCTCTATCTCTATATCTCTATCTCTATCTATCTCTATATCTCTCTATCTCTCTCTCTCTCTATCTCTCTCTATCTCTATCTATCTATCAATCTATCTACCTATCTATCAATCATCTATCTATACCCCTGAAATCTGTATGGATTTCATTGTACATATAAAGTAAAATAGATATAATATACATAGTAATGAGTGTATGTATGCATGAATGTATATATATATATATATATATATATATATATATATATATATATATATATATATATATATATATAATCTTCATAGTAGCATTACTTCATACTGATTTTTATTTCTTAGGTTGAAAAAAAGTCTTTTAAAGCCAAAAGTTTATTTAAATACATAAAATGAGATCAAACCATTTAATGTAATAGAAGATCTTGTTTTAATCATTATTTTAATCAATATTTCAGTCACTGTCTGTTTGACTAAACATATATGCATGCAATTGTCAGAATGTCATGTATTAGTAGAAGGGAACAAACAGCTAGAAAAGATTCAAATTTAGATGCTAGTAATCCAGTCATGCATTGATCCTCTTTTCGGTGTGACTTAGTCACGTGTCTTTTATCCTTTGAGTCATTCATAGAAAAGATAATGTTTTGTTGATTGGTATCATAGTACGAAAAAAAAATCTGAGCTGGTCATTAAACGCTTCTGCAAAAAAAGAAAAACGTCGAGGGGGGAAAAAAGCGTGTATTGAATGCATAAAAAAAATAGCTTCACCCTCTCTCCCTGGGTTAAGTAGGGTTCTCCACGCAGGAAATGGTATTCAAAACACCCAGCGCGTGCCCCAAATTCGACAACAATGGATACTGATTGCCTGTAGATGTGAAAATGTGATAAACAGTATTGCTAGACACGTTCACTATACGCGTGTGTCAGAAAGTGAAATTTAATGGGAAGTTTTAAGGGAAAAAAAGTAATGGAACATTCATAAATACAGGCAATAACTAGTTCTCCGAATTCTATGGTTTGTGACTGTATACTAATATAATTTCTCAAATAATAAAATTATAAAAAAAAACCTACATTTCAAGCAACTATTTAAATTTATGTCTATTTCTGTGTAGAAAAATATTGATGATATTCAGATTTAAAAAAGGTATTTCTTATATGGAAATCTATACGACAGTGGATTTCGGAAAATGTTTATTAATAAATGCATCCATTATACCATCTGAATATAACTTTTATTATTTTATCCTAAGGGATTATTTAAGTGAAGGTTTAGTCCCCCGTCTCATTATAATCGATCAGATATGATCATAAATTAAGCCTTACGTAATTATAATGTAGATGATCATTGATTACTTTTAATCAATAGTGGTGAGATAAATTGATAATTTGTTAGAAAATTTCAACACTGATGGGTAAAAAGTAAATAATATTATGTATTTATTTATTTGTTAAAATTATTTAACAAAGTATTTTCATTTTAAAAAGTCAAATAACTTTGTGTTCATGTTTTTCATGAAATGTAAAATCCAGTAGTAATAAAATTACTTCATCAGAAATTATATTCTTTTAGGCAGTATTCTGTTCGTAAAGCCAGATGGCACTGATCATTGTAATAAGGAGAATGTCTTTATTCTTAATGTCGGTTTAAAGCTGTCAACGTACTGATCCAGAGTTGGTTTTAATTAGTTTGGTTTAGAGCGCTACGGTCTACTTTTTGCAACACGATGGCTAATGAGATCGGGACCTACAGCTTGAAGCCGATTCCGAACGGCTACGAACATCCGTGCCACATTGGGATTCGAACCCATGAACTCCGGTACCGAAGGCCAGCACCCTAACCAATCGGCCATCGTTCGGCTGGTTTTAATCAGTAATTCTCAATCTAATTATCTCTCGAACAAAACCTCGATGAAACAAACTGTGATTTTAGATGCTTAAATCTGAAATACTGGTGAAACGTAATTCCATTATAAGGATATTATATATTAGAGAATTAATGTATTGTTTTAAATTTAACGTCATCTAACATCTTATTACACGCATGTAAAAATCAAAAAAATATTACTGATAATTTTCAATTAGATATCAGGAAATAGATATGAAATAATTGTTAATAATAAGTTGTTATATAATATTTTTAAACATTCTAAATCTTATTAAAATCTTAAGTATTCTAATTTATTAAAAAATTAATGCGACTTTTCAATCGTAAATTTTATAAATATAATTTATTGAATAAAAATAAGAATCATTAAACACCTTATATGAGACACTTTTCAATTAAACATTTTGAGTTTTAAATTAATATTCAAATATTCGTTATTAAAAAGCAAAAGAAATAAATACGCTTGGTTGGTTGTAGCACTACGATGTGATTTTTTGTTTCATGAAGGCATATGAGATGGGGATCTACTGCTTATTTATAATATTTAAATATGTCTATTTAATGAATGTTCGAGAATGTTGACTTATGTATGTTTTTCTCCCATTTATCTCCTTTGAAACGAATTAAAGTTCCCTGGAAGAATTGTTCTCTAAAGTACGGCAGAAAAGTAAATAGGAAAACAAAATTGAACTCCGGCTTATAGACCACGACGCCATCTTTAGGATTCGATAAAGTCACGACCAACGTCTACCGGGGGGGGGGAGAACCTTGAGTAGCTCCAAAGCAGATAGATCCATTTGTTGATTGAGACGCTGGAGAATGGAAGAAGGGCGCACACACGGTCCATGGGGGGCGTAATGGAAATTTTAAGCGAGGGCGTCATTGTTGAGGCGCCCCATTGAACAGCCGCTGTAGCACGAAATGAAAGCCATCGGTCAAACGTCAAAGAAGATACTCGCTGAGGCACAGGTTTGGGATCGTTGTTATTCCCCCATGAATGATTGTTGTAAAGCTGTGTGGAAAAGATTTTTCTCTTACTTTTCCCAGGGACTACGTATGTTTAGAGAGTAAATACCCGCAAATGTTGTTTCAGCAAGATGAATTTGCCCTGAGATATAGTCCCTCCGATATTTCTAAAGCTTTAAACCTACTCGTTCGGGATTAATTTTGTATCCCCCGAGGCTAAGGCCGTAGAAATCTCTTAGAGAAATATTTCATAAAACACTTAAAACCAAACTAAAGTATACAATATTAGAAGCAATGTGTAGAGCTTAATAATATTTATTTTATGTAAAATGAGTAAAGTCTCCAAAACTGATGTTCATTAACTATTTTTTTCCCCGCAATCTACATATGTTTAAAGGGTTGAGAGCCTCTGTAGCAAAAACGGTAGACCAAACGAAACAAACATTACAGAGAATCATTGTTTAAAATATATATATTCATACACACATATATATTCACACACACTTATATATTCACACACACTTATATATTCACACACACTTATATATTCACACACACTTATATATTCACACACACTTATATATTCACACACACACATATATTCACACACACAAATATATTCACACACACATATATATATTCACACACACATATATATTCACACACACATATATATATATTCACACACACATATATATATATATATATTCACACACACATATATATATATAACACACACATATATATATATACACACACATATATATATATATATATATATATATATTCACACACATATATATATATATATACACACACACACATATATATATATATATATATATATATATATATATATATATATATATATATATATATTCCACATATATATATATATATATTCATACACTCATATATATATATATATATATATATATATATATATATATATTCATACACTCATATATACAGGTATATTATACATAAATATACACATTCACACAAACGTGTACGCCGTAGATACACTGATGGCACATATAAGCCCAAATATGTATACTATATACACCCAGGGCTGGTTCAAAGATTTTAACCGCCTACGAGCGAGATATTTGGCTGACCACTATCAGAGTATTCCATTCCTAGTAGAATCATACTATAACCCAATGCATAGACCCTTATTATTATGATTGAGTGCTTCATATGGCTGAATATGTATAAAAATAAAAATAATTGTGTATAACTAGGTATAAAACACAAAATTTCTTTTAATGATTATATATACATATGGTATCAAAGTGATAAAATGCATCAACGAAGGTACAAATACACGTTTCTTGCATTTTTAATAGGGATTTCATCAGTGAAATCTAAAAAATTTCCCCCCCCCACCCAAATTCAACTTTTGTTTGCTATTAACCCCTTAATGCACAGTTTTCTTTTAAAGGCCGGCAAAAAAATTCTATTTTTTAATGTAAGAAACACAATTTAGAATGTTGAATCTAGAAAAAATATACATATTTTATACTTTAGTAAGTGTTATAACTTACAATCCCATGCAAATGATAAATATCAATAATTTTATATCAATTTTTTTTCTTTGCTTTTACATTGTTATTTCCAATTCTCGATTGCATTCGAGCGTGAACAATTATAGCAACATAAAGTAGTACAACGCCGCTTGCATTATCTCGAGTGTGCACAGTTTGGGCAGTTTAGCTCGCTCGAGTTAACTCGAGTGTACACTTTAAGGGGTTAATCCTAGATTGTTAAATCAATCTTAATTGATTGTCATTATCAAATATTTTAATCATCTCTCTTTCGAAAAACTAATTTTCAGCTTTCCTAAATAAATACATAAACTTAATATTAATTTAAAGGGAAAGATCTAAACCTAAACAGTGATTTAAAAAAAACTATCATATTTTAATATTTATTTCATCAGCCAAGAGATTTAGCCGATTTCGTGCATGAACGAATTGAACAATGACTAACCTCCGGCCCTGTATACACCGATACTCACATATGTATATGAAAAAAAAAACATAAGAAACTTTGGCTTTGTCGTTATCAAAACATTAAGCGTTCAACAACAAAAATGGACGTTTTAATAGAGACCGATGATAAATGGATTTCAGTTAAAAAAAATCATTTCACACTTCCAAAAGTCGTATAATTTTTCCACTATCAGTATAATATTTCCCCATTAAAAGACACCGCGTTCAAAAGCTTTTACGACATATAACTGTAGCGCCATTTTGATCACATGCTTGGCGATAGCGAAGAGGAAAAAAAAATATACCTCGTTTCCTTTATTTTTTTCTTACCATTTTTGTACCAGGCTGACATTTGACCGATTACTCTTCTCTTCCACTCACATAAGATTTTCTGTAGAAAGAAGGTGACGGTAGCACCAGAAAATGTCTAAAATTTTCTATTCTTTTATTCTCAGTAAAGTATACGCCCCTCAATACAATACATTGTTTTGTATTTTAATCAACCAATGCGTTCCCTCCATCAATTATTCTGTCACAATATAATGCATTAGATAAATAAAACTTAACAGCAGGTAAATGAATTTCGGTTTGAGCTGTATACTAACTGCTTCTTGAATGTATTCCAAATAGTTCCTAATAATGGCTTTCCATAATAATCCTTTCACATGTCCTACTACTAAAAGTTAAGTGTCGTGAATAATGGATCTACAACGATGATCCTTTGTTTAACTCCGTATTGCATATCTCTACTTTAAAAATAAGAGCATGTTATAGTTGTAATAATGTTTTACTTAGTACGGAAAGCACCTAATGCTGAGTTTTTCCATGAGCGAATTTGGCTTTTCGGTAGAACTGACTTCTTAGAATAATATATAGAATAAAATTTGTATGCATTTATGTCGACCTATTCATAATTTCCTCCGGGATTTCAAAACACTATGGTTAATAAACTAATAAGACTACAGCAAAAATAGGCTTTGCTTTAATTACGGAAACAATTTAAATTTTTAGACTGCTTTTAATTGTAATTATAGTTTTATATTGTAATTATTTATTGATTATTTATTAATAAATTTGAATTTAAATTGATTAATTATTGTAGTTTTATATTATTATAGTTTTTATATTGTAATACGGAAAGTACCTAATGCTGAGTTTTTCCATGAGCGAATTTGGTTTTTCGGTAGAATAATATATAGAATCAAATTTGTATGGATTTATGTAGACCTATTCATAATTCCTTCCATGATTTCAAAACAGTATTTTTAATAAACTAATAAGAATACAGAAAAAAATGAACTTTTCTTTAATTACGGAAACATTTTAAATTTTTAGACTGCTTTTAATTTAATTATAGTTTATTAATAATTATTATAGTTTTATATTGTAATTATTTATTAATTATTTATTAATCAATATGAATTTAAATTGATTGATTGTTGTAGTTTTATATTATTAATTATAGTTTTATACTGTAATTATTACATTTTACGTAGTACGGAAAGCACCTAAAGCTTAGTTTTTCCATGAGCGATTTTGGTTTTTCGGTAGAATAATATATAGAATCAAATTTGTATGTATTTATGTCGACCTATTCATAATTTCCTCCGGGATTTCAAAATACTATGGTTAATAAACTAATAAGACTACAGCAAAAATGAACTTTACGGAAACAATTTAAATTTTTAGACTGATTTTATCTCGTAATTATAGTTTATTATTAATTATTATAGTTTTGTATTGTAATTATTTATTGATTAATTATTTATTAATCAGTTTGAATTTAAATTGATTAATTATTGTAGTTTTATATTATTATAGTTTTTATATTGTAGTACGGAAAGTACCTAATGCTGAGTTTTTCCATGAGCGAATTTGGTTTTTCGGTAGAATAATATATAAAATCAAATTTGTATGGATTTATGTAGACCTATTCATAATTCCCTCCGGGATTCCAAAACACTATGGTTAATAAACTAATACGAATACATCAAAAATGAATTTTGCATTAAATACGGAAACAATTTAAAGTTTTAGACTGATTTATAGTCTTAGACAAGATGGCATCACATTGTTTGATTATGATTTTGAAATCAAGTTCATTTTTGAATATCAAAGGCTTGCCTGTTTATTCTGGTCGACCAATTTTTTAACTTTGCCCATTTAGAAAATAGCACAGATTGATTGAAGTATATTAAAAATCTCACAAATAGTGATTATCATACAATAAAAATAACAAAATAATTTACAGGTAAGAATAAATATTTCGACTAGCTAATTGGATTTCCGGCTTGAACCCAACTATCCATTTTGATAGAGAGAAATGAAAAGTAGAAGAGAATTTAAAGAATGAAAATTACATAACCTTTTTTAAACTTGTTAATGACAGAGTCAATTCTACTGAATATATATTAATGAATATTTTAAATCTAAGTTATAAAATGCACAGAGTAATTTCAAGGAGAGATTTATTTAGTATTGTACTGTAAAAGAAGACTTTATAATAGATAGAGCTACTTGTAAGTATTTCAGTTGAGGGACCTACTAAAAATATAAATTTATGTGATAGGTTCGAAAAATAATGAAATGTCGATCCAAAGAATAAAATTAGAAATGGTGGAAAGCGCTCAAAAATTTAATAAAAATTATAATATATACATAGAATTGATATCTATCTTTACTGAAAAGGAAAACTCGTACCAGTAAATCATAAAAATTATACAAATTATGTGTACTAAATGTTCCTTAAAAAAGAGAACTAGATATCGATGGATTAAGCTACAACAAGGTTTTTGCCTCTAAATTCTCAAACCCATAGAATTTTGCTGCAGTTCAGCTCCTAAAAGAGAAACGATTTACAGCTTTCTACTACATTTATTTATACAATTATTGTAGATAGTTGCTAACTTATAACGTGAAGAGATTTATGCTATTAAAAGACAATTTATGGGACGTTATTAACCCTATTGCTTCATGTAGGCCATCAGACGTTCGGTCTCGAGGTCCTGACTTTCAGAATACAAAGGCATAAAATTCAATTCCCGCTGTCGGCAACAGTTGTCAAAAGTGTAACGTTGAATAATATTCTTGGGAATGTTAGGTAACATTCACTTTTCAAAAGCCCTTCTGTTACTTCACAGTCTAATATTTTTGATCGCCTATCCCAAATAAGACCCAAAGAAATAGAACTAACTTATATTCTATTGTGCAAAAAGTATTGGCTAAATTAGATATTCTAAATATATTCTTTTATATTAGAAATAGGCTTTTATTTCATAATGTTTTGTGATTAAAGGTTGTATTTATCATCGTATATGCTAATATTATTGTGTTGTAAACATATAAAAGAAAAAGTAAAATTTTGTTGTTTTTCTGTATCGCTTTGTTATATAACCCCTGATTTTTCTGATTTGTATTTGAATTATATATAATTGTAATATTTCGCGTTCCCACACCACAGGTCCGAGGTTCGATCCCCGGGCTGGGCAAGGTTGACTCAGCCTTCATCCCTTTAGTGGGTAATGAAACTGAGGACCAAGTATACTTGGTAACTAAACATTGGGGGTTCTGCGTAAGGCTGACCACCTAAGCAGAACATATGCTTCGCACCCCAGGGCCCTTGGTCTAGAAAACGGTGATTGGCACAGTAGGCCCCGACTCCCTAATGGCTGTTGCGCCTAGGAGTTTAGTTTTAATAATTGTAATACTTGGAAGGTTATCCAACTCCTGTCTGTTATTAATATTGGTTTTACTACAGACTCTGTATCCATGATATTGTTAATTCTTATGAATAATTAAAAATTTTAGAATTCGCTTACCGAACTATGACTAGATAGGTAGTGAGTTGCCTTTCAGTAAGTCTGTGGTAACAAACCCTACTTCTGGCATGGGTTTATAGCTGTTTGATATTAGATTTTGCAAGATGTAGGTTAAGGTCTCATTAGTCCTTGTTTTTACCAAAAATCCAGCTGTTAGCATTCCTAACCAACTAAGTAGCTAACAATTTGCTGGTTTCATAAGAAATTGAAATATGAATCTGGATTTTAGTTTTATAAATATTTGGTGAATAGATGAGACCTATAATTTAAAGAAGAACTTTGATTTAATATTAGTTTTTACTTTATTGATTCTTAAAATAATCTGTAATGAGAAGCAAGATTTAAATGCACAAAGGATTAAATTTTATGACCCGATCAAAACAATGTTTCTTTGTCTCCAGAAATAAAACATACGAGTCAGCGTTGATCCCTTTGTATATTGTAGTAACGAAATTACAAGACCACTACACATCTAAAACTCTACTTAAGACAGATCCTATTTCCTTGATTCGTGCATACTTCAACTTCCTCGACTGAGCAATTTAACTTTTTCATTTATAAAACCCCTACTTTATCGCGTTTCCGTGCTGGCGTCTCTTCTAGGAGTATGTGCCCGAAATTCGAAAACGTAAAATATCTCCCTTTTAAACTGTAAATCTAATGAGCGGGCATTAAAGTCTGCAGCCATTTTCATTAACAACTGCAACCCTAATTAACAGAAAGCGCCAAGAAAAGGGAATACAAAGTGAAGCCCCACGCCATTGTCTGTGTGCCATGCCTCTCCCGGCTTCCACTCCAAGACGCTTACTTTAATTTTGATAAAATGAGTTACTTTTACCGCCAAGTTTGCGCCTTAATTTAATATTCCTCTCTCACGCCAGAGCGTTCAGAGCTGGGGCACATGCCCCCGGAATGCTAAATCGGCGAACGTTTCGAGTGTTGTGTGCTCGAAATCAAACCTCCAATTTCCGTAATTGATCCCCTACGCATTGAAATATGCGGGCACGTAATAACGGCAGAGAGCTACGGTTGTTTACGTTAATTTGGCTGTAGAACTTTTGTTTCGCAATGCCCCCAGTGCGGTCTTTATTCCGATAAAAGATGCAAATGCCAGCAACGATATTAGTCAGGGGTGAAATTTGAGTGCACACTACCCGATTCTCTTTGTATTCATGAAGACGTATAAAGTTTATGGATGGGACGCAATTTTGGCGACATTTAAATTTTTAATTTCAGGTAATTTGGCGTGTGATGGTTTACTGAAATAATAAAATTTCATTGTTTGCCAGCTACCCCTCATATGCAAGTAAGAACATTCGCGCGAGCTCTGCAAGTACATTTGAAACAGGTGTTTCTAAGGTTAATGACAGGAAGGGAAGATTGTGTTTTCCAACAACATTCACTCGGCTATCATCGTAACTATAACAGAAAAGGAAGACCATTTGAAATTTCATAAAAATATTTGGACTGGTTGCTATTTTATTGGTTCTTGTTCATTGGAATTTTGGTTTAAATTATGAAATAGAAACGCAATTAAGGTTTTTTTTCAGTTTGTATTGTTCAACAGTTTACAGTTCATGGAAATTATGGCCTTTTACTCTCACAGATATGAGTAAATAGTCGATAAATAGCATGAGCAGAGTATATTTCGGTATTACCGTCTGCCAGTACATTTGAAACAGGTGTTTCTAAGGTTATGACAAGAAGGGCAGATTGTGTTTTCCAACAACATTCACTCAACTATCATCGTAACTATAACAAAAAAGGAAGACCATTTGAAATTTCATAAAAATATTTGGCCTGGTTGCTATTTTATTGGTTCTTGTTCATTGGAATTTTGGTTTAAATTATGAAATAGAAAAACAATTAAGGATTATTTTTTCAGTTTGTATTGTTCAACAGTTTACAGTTCAAGGAAATTGTCGTTTAATCTCACAGATATGAGCAAATAGTCGATAAATAGAATGAGCATAGTATGTTTCGACATTACCGTCCTGATGGTAAATAAAGCATATCATAAGAATAGTTTTTAGTACCGCTTCAATCGTCTCATTGTGTGTTACTCAAATTTCTTATTTATAATTTTTCATTTTAACAATGCATCAAAAACCCTTTTAGTTGTATACCTGCTTAGTCATTTCCTAAACTAAAAGTAATCGGACAGTAGTCCTAAAGTTTATTCAGTAGTATTTAATGCTTACCAAACAGTGGATTTTGGCATTCGACGTATATAAAAATGTTTAGAAGTATATATTGAGTGAAATTTAGGCTTGAACTATAATTAATTGCAGTGTTCTAAGTACAGGAATACTCCAAGACCTATATTACTTGATCAAATTTTTCTTATGTTTAATTATCGTTAAATTTTAATGACTTAAAAAGGACCATACCCTAGAGGGGTATCTTTTATATAAACCTTTTTTAAAAAAGGAAATTTTTCCATTTTTAGCCTCAACTATACGTATACAGATAAATTTCATTCATTTTATTTATGACTTTCAGTTCAAATAAGCCAACATATTTTACCTTTTAAACTAACTAATAGACAGAAAATTTATTCTAAGGTTTTTTAATTAGATGCTTCAAAGAGTAATTAGACTAATGTAGGCAAAATGTTTGCATTGTAATGCATTTTGCAAAACCAAGAAGCTTGGCACTGTTTGATAACGAAGTACATTAAATTTGTATGCACATTTTTAGCCGTACTGAATAGGCATTAAATTATAATAATCTTTCACATTGTTAGATAATATACATTCATGTCTTATCCACCTTTCCTCACTGACTCAATTTTACTAAGTATTCTTTATTTTATTGCAATATCTGCGACTATATAAAGTGTAATATTTCCTCCTTTGTGGAAATATCCTATACAAATTTTGATAATCATTATACACATATTGTTAGTTAGAATAAACAGATAAACGGAATTATAGCATGCCTTGAAGACAAGAATCATAAACTTGAATTACATCCTTGATAAAATCTTGCCTAGTTAGCAGAAATGACATTTCGAAGCGAGTTTCATGAATTTAACTTAAGACCTTCATTAAGTCCATTAAGGTCTTTAGAGGCAATTTGCCAAGATTTTATTAGCTGCTATGGTAATTTAAAGTTTATTTTAAAGAATGGAATTAAAAAGAAAATACTGACACGAATGACTTCCCGATTTAATCCAAGTAGCATCCTACACTTTTTCTATCAAAGAAAACAATTATAATGAGTTTTCATTATTTAATTAAAATCATTCGTTTATGAACTATATAACTGGTATTTTACTTTATATTACTATAGATGGGTTATGTATGGTTGAATACTATATATGAGATAAATTCAATTTACTGAAGTACATAGTTCTCTACTGAACATACATTAAAAAGAATATATGGGGGAATAAAGCTACCTGCTCGTACCAATGACTTATACTTGGCCCTGGCAACAGTAGTCATTGGATTTTGCTCGGCAGATTTGAAGGCCCCTTCAGAGAAAAAGCAGTCCAAGACAAAGCGAGCGGAGAATTTCAGCAGAGGCAGGGGATTCTCAACCATTTTTTTCATCTGAACATAGCGTCATCAGCGGCAGGGAGTTGCTCCAACATTCTGGCAGTTTACGGCTTCTCCATTTGGAAATTTAATGTTTTATTTTGCGTCACCAGATTGTTCAAAAATAGAATTGTAAATAAAGAGTCTGCAAAAGGGTAAGCCTTCGCTCATTTGTATCTGGTGTCTTAATTCTTTGTGTTATCTCAACAGGCCTGGTATAAGTCATTGGTATGTAATACTGCTGACATTATCGTTGATCATCAAATGGACTGGTTCTACGAACAAAAGACTGCCGATCGATAGCCAAATGTTTAGAGGGCTGACCTTCGGTTCCGGAGTTCGTGAGTTTGAGTTCCACTATGGCATAGATGCTCATAGTGCTTCGGATTCTCCGTTAAATCGTAGGTCCAGGTCTCATTAGCGAAAGTCACTAGCATTAGTCTCTCGTGTAGCAAAAGATTAGACCATATTTCTCAACACCAAACCACAAATGAAAGACTCATTTTCTCTGAACGTACGGGATGGATTTTTAGTGAGATTATTGCTTATCGAATGTAGAACCTTCTTCTTAAACAAGTTGGACAGATACAACTTATTGATGTACCATTAGGCTTAGCCGAAAGGTTTATCAGCCTCGAATGCGGTGAAGTACAGTTGTAGTTAATTTCTAATAACAATATGTTGTTTAGTTATCTGAATCTCACAATTTCAGAGCTGTTGATACATTTAAAGTAAATATGTTGATTTATTTGTATATTTTTAAAATTATTTACCACAGTGGAAAGGCATGAAAAAGAATCTTAAAAAATAATAAGGGGGATAAAAGCATATGTCTCTTCAAATATTATAAATAATAACTTTAAATCTCCTACTCATGCATGTTTCTACATCCGATTAAAAATTATACTTTTTACCCTTGCAACGCACATCAAGTTTTATATATGTAAAGCTGATCCGTTTATTGAAAGATCAAAAACGAAGTACTGAGTTAAACCGCCAGTTGTGAATATGCTTAGAAAATAAGTCAACCCAGTTTTAATTGCATCTGAATTCACCCACAAACAACACGCATTCATATCTACGCTTCAAATTTGAAATAATTTGGTTTAAATTTTAATCCTTGTCGACGTCGCTGCTAACAACATCCCAAAAGTCAGGTATTGATATTCCATTATATGAGACCACATTTAAATGCATCGAAAGTACTCTGGTAATTAAGTTTACTTTATCAGCAAGCGAAGATCTCGATCACTAATTACTTTATTTGTTATTTGGAGAACCCAGGAGTTACATTTCTATTTTTCTCGCATCGTCTTTTAAATAAAAATCTTTTGTTCACATTTTCTAAATTTTCTTTTATTATTACAGCTTCAGATCTTAAAGTTATGTTTCAATTTATGTGCTTAATAAATACGTTATTTGTTCAAAAATAATGATGCTAGTTAATGATACTTATTTTTGTTAATAACACCCTTAAGAGGTATTTTTTTCTTAATTAAAATAAAAAAAAATACTTAACATTTTTTTCGTTCTTAACAATCGCAAAAAATATATATCTATATTAGCTTTATTTTTTGTTATGCATTCAAATATTTCTTTTCACGCGTTATAACGGCAATTAAAACGAGAACTTATGTGACTATTTTAGATTTTTTCTAACTCTGTTTATAAAGTGAAATATTTTTTTTAGTATGCATTGATTTTAAAAATTTTCGCTTATCTAAAAACATAGCATATGTATACTATATGTGATTCAGTATTAAATGTAGGTAATCTATATAGGTAATTTTGTATTAAATATAGGTAATACAGGTAATCCTGTATTGAATGTCTAAGAGTTTTTCATTTAGAAGAGGAATTAATATTTTTGGCTCACGGAAGATCAATTTACAATGGCTTCTAAATGGAGAGTTGCAGGTTCAGGGTTCCAGCCGGGTGTTCTTAAGTCGACTATTAGTGATTTGGGCACGTAAAATAAGTTCGTGGTTAGTTCTCAAGCTATACTTCTGGGGGTGCAGGCCAAGCCTAGGAGTTTTCTGCTTAGTCTTTGCTTCTGAATAACAAAGATCCGTTCTTGAGGTTCAGTCTATCTTCAGCTCTCGTGGTTACTCACTGAAAGTGAAGCTACGTATTACCCTTACCATAGACCTGTCGAATATTGCGGAAGGCTCTATTGAACTAGGTGTAGGCTTTCCTACACCAGGGGGATGAGTTGTTGTTGTTGCTAATCATCGAGTCCAAACCACTACTAGACGAGATCTGCAAGTTTATTCACCATCAAAAACACAGACCATCAGACTACCGTAGGTAAATCTGATAGGTCGACGTAGAACAAATCTAGGCACCTAAGAGTATGTGCTGTAAAAGTATGCTCTTGGTTACATTTCGGACAAATCGGGTTGGTTTTTTGACTACCCTAGAAGACAAGTCCTCTTAGATGACTACTAAGAAACTGGGACAGAGCTGTCTGGATGTATCTGTCGCAGTTCATAGCGAGAGATCCACCAGGGGAATCAGAAAGGAACCAAGGATGTGCCGGGAATACAAGCCAAGGCATTTTATCAATATGTCTTCTAGCAGAATACAGTTCAAGGCGAGTGAGACAATTAGAAGTAGCCATAAGCTCTTCGGCATCCTTCTTCGCCGAAACATCCGCCTCCTCATTATCCCTAATGTCTACATGGGAGGGGATCCACTGTAAATGCACATCACAAGAGTAAGTTTTAATTTAGTGAGAATTCAGTTTTGTCACCAACGTAACACCAGTTTGTCAAATGTTGGATGAATAACAACAACTAATATTAAATATTTATAACTATTTAATTTTTCACGTACTTTCAGATAAAAGTAGTTTTTGTTAAACTTTTCTTAGATAATTCTGGCTGCAGTTGATTTTACTATAATAATTTAAATTGGTGCAAAATACTTCTCCAGTTACTGTTCTAGATTTGCTACCAAATGTTGTCAAACATCATGACTCATATTTTGGAATATTTAACTCTAGATATAGAATATTTATTTTAAAATAAAAATCATAGTTTAAGATGATGTTTTTTAGACAGATTTACATTAATTTAAAAATACTTCAATATATTTTTCTCTCTTCTCCTCTTGGCAGACTCTCGTTGAAGCTAGAATTGTTCTAAATAGTCCACTAAGAATTGGTCCATATTATTATCAATAGAGGAAAGATTTATTCTTGAAATATTTGAATTAATAATGAAGAGCTTGCATGTTGAACATAAATGCATGAATAAAACATAATATATTTTTTTCTAATTGTATTGACTGAAAGTTTCAACAACCAACGAAACATTCTACTTTGTTTAAAATTTAGGACTTTAACAAGCAAGCCTCAATAAAATTTTCGATCGAAGTAAAGCATGATTTTTAATTAAGTTGACAATTAAGTGAGATCTGACCAAAGAATAGTTGCAATACATTGATTTAATTTACGAACAATAAAGTGTCGAAAGTTGTATTTTAAATAGTGTAATTATTACAAAATATGATTATACACATTATAATACAATAGAATGATGACTTTAATCAGTATGTCCCGTTCTCGTTACCCCTTATGTAGCAGAACAGGAGACTACAGCACTCCAAATCAATATAATGCTGTATTTCTTATGTAACGATTAGTGAAGAACTGTTGGTGAAACCGTTACGTTAATTGAATTCAGTACTTCAAACCGAATAAATTGTATTATTCTTGACTCATCAAGTACAGTAACTTTCGACATTGAAATACTTCCTCCGCTGTTGATTATTTTTCCGAATTTTTCCTGCAAAGAATGACTTCCAAACTTTGTATCCACCCCCTCTCTGCTGTCATTCATGCAGGTATGATGGGAGAAGATCTCATCCGCGGCAAACAAGCCTGTATGAGCGGCTTTGCGGCAAGGAGAAGGCTTGTTAAAACCTCCTCGGAGGGTCGGAAACTTGTTGCAAATGCTCATCCTATTACAATGTGGGAATTTGCCATAAGGTGTCACATACGGTGTCACTGGAGAAAAGAGTTTGTCTCTACCTCATCCCGTGCATTCCTTATTTTCTTCTTTAATACTGTTCTACGATCTAGCGAGAGAGCCCTAGAGGTGAGAATGTGGAGGTTTCGAGGATTTTGGATGGGGGCCCGGATCAATGAAGCAATAAATTGGTTCGATCAGAAGTCTCGATCCTTCTTGATGTGGCTCGTTTATTCTTTTTTTTTTTCACTCTTGCCCCGATTTCGATCGTTTCGAATTTTGGCCCTCAAGGGCCCACTCACAAAATAAAGCGGATGTTGCAAGTAGGAGGAGGTTTTTGGAAAATGTTAGACTAAAGTAGATGTCCTCAAAAGAAAAAATGATCGTTCGTTTCCTTTCATTCCATTTTAGCATTTTCGCGAAGAACTAAATCTTGAACATTCAGTATTTATTGCCACATTTAGCGATCGGATTTGGAATATTTTTGTCTCCTCTACTGAAATGATTCCACCATATATTTTCGCATTCTTTATAAACCAATAAAATAATATGGAGGTAATTTACATAATACTCATATATAGGTTGATTTGTCTATTAAATGTGTATATATACCCCTACCCTGTGTGTGTATTTACATATGTAGAATATAATATGTGTAAGAAAGCCATAACTGAACAGTAGAGTCAATGATTTTTAGTTTTGTTTTCATATATGGGTTCATTTTTTGGGGGAATGGATTTATCGATTTAGCTGCTTGAGATTTTTTTTATTAATCTTAATGTTCACACAGTTAAGAATTATACTAAACCTCCAAATATCGATCCCTTCTCTAAAAGTTTCATCGTAAATCTGCCACATTCGGTGCACTCTTAATAAAATATCTTATCCACTACCTGACCAATAAGAGAATTGGTCAATAGGACCAATAAGATAATTGTACCTGAAAAGGGCACACAATTATAACAACCTCTCAACTAGTTGCAAAAATGTATTGAAACATTTGAGGAACAAAACCATGATAGTTATAGCCAGAGATAGAAAACTTTATACCCTTAAAGTTTTCTATCCCTAATTCACGTATTTGCCATGAAAACACATCGCATGTTTTTTTTTTTTTTTTTTTTTTTTTTTTTAAATAAAAATCTTGCGTTAGTAAATTATTAATCACTTTAACCCCTTCCCGGTTTTTCCTGAGTTGAACTCGGGCAGGTGAAATGTACCATCATGACTCATCCCGTGTGTAGCTCGGGGACTATGAAATTTTACACTGTGCAATCAGTCTTTTCCGAATTATCTCGCATGTGCTTTTTATGGTTTCGAATACTTTTGTTTAGTTTTCTGGCTACTAGATTATTTGCTGTTCAAAGAGAGACAGCAGAGTGAAGAAGGTAAGGAGAAACACAGGATTCTACTGTACAGATTGCGATGTTGGACTCTGTGCAATACCGTGTTTTCGATTGTATCGTACACGAAAAACTTTTGATTAATGATATCATAATTATTTATGTAAATGCATAAGATATAAATAAAATTTAATTCAAGATAAAAGCTAGGTATTCTGAACTTTATATTTAGAGTTAGTGTGAATTGACTCCAAAGTCTAATGATTTCTGCCGTACAGAAAGCAAAATAAACATGTAAATTGTTTTAATTGATTTTTTCACATTAATTTTAAGAGATTGTGTATGTGAAGCTATTATATTTAAAAAGCTATGCATGTATAAAAATAAGCATAAAAAATTGACATTTTCTGACCCATAATCCCGAATAAAAATGAACCTGGAAGGGGTTAAAATCTCTCTGGTACTTATGATTACTTACTATAAAAAAAGGGAAATGAGCATTGTTCATAATACATACATTATACTTGTTCAGGTATTTATTCATAATGACTCTACTACTCCAGAGCTAGTATTCAGTACTTGAATATCATCAGTTATTCACTCATTGCATTCTAAATACAGACATTTTTCTCCCTTTCTAATTGTACTCATCGGCGTAATCCAAATCTAACCTATATTCCTCTCGCATTAAAAATTCCTGCCGTTTCCCCCCTAAATATTATCCATGCGACGACACCGCTCATACCCACGTAAGAATTGTTCTTTCGGCACCTCTGGGTTCATGCCATCAATTACTCCGGGTTCCTGCCCCCTTATTATTTCTGTATCTTCCGCAGGGGGAGGGGATGGCAGACATATACCTTTCCTTCCCTGCTCCCTCATAATTCGCTGAGTCCGCGGCTCCGAAAGGAATTATTCTGTTCGGATAATGGGATGGTCCGGAAGTGAGGGGAACAGTGGCTTGGATCTGGCAATCATGGAGGATTAATGTTTTTACTGGGATTACCTGCGAAAGGAATTAGTAAATTTAATCATAAATTTCATCGTGTGTGAAATGTGATGAAATGTAACGATTGCGTAGGAGGCATTTATGGCGATAATCTCCAACAATGTGAGATTCGTTTTTCTGTGAAAAGGATCATTTTGGAGAAGAAAAAAAAATAAAGGATATTTTTGCTTCACTTGCTCATAAGATCAGTTTTCCAATAATAGATAAATTTTTAATTTTCTTTTGTTTACGTTTGCGGGAAACGAAACTTTTTCAAATACAATATTCAATCAATATATTTTGAAGAGGCTAAAATGGGTTGGTTGGTTGGTTGGTTGGGAGCACTACGGTCTATTTTTTGCAACGCTAAAATGGGAGCCTTGATAGATCAACACATGAACCGCTCTCTTTCATTTCATAGAAGTAAATTGTTTGTTAAATTTATCTCCTGTATAAAAATAACGTAAGTTATCTGTCCTCGAAGTTATGAAGCTATTGGATATGGAATGGATAGAAACATCCCTACCGTGCTAATCTCAATTCAAGTAACCTTACTATAAAAAGGTTTGGTTTGGTTTGGTTTGGAGTGCTACGGTCTACTTTTTGCAACACGAGGACTAATGAGACCGGGACCTACAGCTTAAAGCCGATTCCGAACGACTACGAACATCCATGCCACTGTGGGATTCGAACCCACGAACTCCGGTACCGAAGGCCAGCACCCTAACCAATCAGCTATCGTTCGGCTATTGGATTCTTGATGAATTAGGGTTAGCAAAATTCAAAGCGAATTCAAAAATGTTCGAAATCCACCCCTTACCCCCTTTTAGATCGTTTAATGCTATTCAAGACTATTTTCACAGCTTAAGAGCAGACGATTAAATTCAACCACTTATAAGATGAAAATAACATTTTTTCAAGCATTATGACGTCATTCTTTTAACCATCTCATTTAATCATATCTTATTTTAAATTCTTTGAATATCGTCTACATTACTTTCATCCATTTTATCACTGAACTTAGATATTGCGTAAATAATTTTCTTTTATATTTGACTTAAATAATAGATAAGATACATATGTGATAATTTTAAATTTAATCATCGATTATTTTTCGTTGAAATGAAAATTTTATCACCGGTATTAACAAATTCTTTTTATAAAAGTCTAGGAGTCTATTTCACGGACTCACAAATATCTAGCTTTTAAGTTATATATCTTTGAAAATGAAGAAGTTTGTTCGTTTGTGTGTTTGTTTTTTATACATAACCACACGGTTTGCAATCGATTCGCTCAATTTTGGACATCATTCATATATATCGCCAAATAATCACTGTCAATATTAAAATGTTTTCTGTACATCATATCTCGTAATATGACAAGATAAATTAAAGTTGGCAACTAACATGCGGTTAGTAAAGTTAAAAAATTTATTGAGCTTGTATCAGATAATTCTCAGCCCTAAAACAAACCCTTTTTGTACCTGCCTCTTAGGGTACTTTACAAATATGGAAAATTAAAAATTTTACTGATCCCGACATATGACGGGCTGTGTGCTAGTTGATTATAATAAGGGTGTAATAATTATGTGTAAGTTTTTTTCAAATTTCTTCTGGATTTATTTGTATTTAATAACAACTATAACTAGTTTTTTGCTGGGATGCCAGTAAAATTATTTTTTCATTTTATAGTATTAACCCATTCCCTGTTTTGCCCGTACGCCGTACGGGCACAGATTTCGGGCTTTTACTGATTTGTCCGTACGGCGTATGGGTACAGCTGATTTCTATTTCGCTTGTACTGTTTCGGCCGTATTTTTTCTAATTTTAGTAACAGTTTATTCGTATAGATGTCCAGTAAATGATAGTTTGCAGTTTATTGTATTTTCTACTCTGATTGGGTCAAAAGCGAAGGTGTTTTCGAATATTTTGTATCAGAAGACGAATTGTTTCCTTTCAGTGTATAGCTTTCTGGTTATATCAGTGTATATCTTTCTGGTTATAAGAGTTGAATAATATATTTTTACTTTTAAATAATGGATAATTCAGAGCGTATGGAGCTAATTTCTTTTGATTCGAACTGTGACTCGGAATCAGAAACTGAATTATCTGTAAATGATAGTTGCGAAAGTTTACTAGATGACCTGGATAGTAGTGACTCTGATAGTAGTACAGATGGAATCAGTCAAGCAAGACAAATTTTTTAAATCAATTGTGATAATCCTTCGGATCCGCCTCCTAGATTTGCTTTCACTAGAATTAAAAAAATTAACTTGGATATCGATGAGACTAAAGGTAAACTTCAGTTCTATGATGCTTTCATAGAAAGAAAAAAAGTTGTAAAAAATGCTTAAAAATATTAGAAATGTTAATTTTAATAACATATCTTTACTTAAAAATGTAAAAGGAACAAAAAAATGCAATAAAAAATGTGATATTTTTTTTGACCGAATTCTGGTAAAAAAAGGAAATTGTCAAAGGATTAACCTTTTTATACTAAGGTTACTTGAATTCAGATTAACACGGTTGAAATAAAAAATTTTAAAGTTTATTTTACGTCAAACCAGAAATACAAAACCTGATCGACGTTTTACGGTATGCGTTGCAACGTAATGAATTTGTGTTCATGTGATATAAGAATACACTTTCGTGTGATTAATGTTACCAAGTACTTTTGAGATTATTATTCTAACTTCATGAACGATACCCACGTATTTCTTCCAATAATTTACCGCAGGAGCAAAATTTCTCCCTCTTATTACCCGAAACAAACCTGCATTTCCCACCTAACGCGTAACGATATTCCAGGCAGAAAAAAAGAGTAAAAAAAAAGAAGAAAAAAATTCCATTTTCTGCGGCACTAGATATCTGAATGGCGTGCTTCCACCCTATGCGTCAGCGTCACGGCAGAGGCAAATCATTCCTGTGGGCCATCTGCAGTAAATATCACACTCCATCCCTCCCCCGCTTCCATCCCTTTCTGGTACTCGAAGATGCCTGTGGACTGCGAAGGGTGACGTGTAAAAGACGTCACGAAGAGTCATTAGAGGAACGGAGGGGGAGCGTGACATCGAATGGTTATGGAGTAACGCACAGAGGGTGGCATAACCAAGAAGCTGAGACTGCACTGGTCCGAAGTTAATGCACCAGTGTGTGGGTTTTATCGGGTATTGATCAGTATAAGGCGTTAATGAGGAATGTCTGGGAAAAAGAAGAGGTGTGAGTGAGATGGGTACCAGTTTTGCATTTATTGCATTGCATGTATTCTTTACGTTGTATTCGTTGCAATGAATGCAATCATTAAATGCATCGTCTGCAATGAAATGTACTGTATTCTCCTCACCATCGGTTACAAAACTTATTTCCCTGTTATAAAAGAAGAAGGGTTTTTAACCCCTTAACGCATTTGCCCGTGTCTGACACGGGCGAAATTCAAATTAAGCATGTAATAAAATCGTTTACACTTTGTTTGTATAACAATTTTTTTATATACTTTTTACTCTTTCCAAGCTCCCTAGTCACCCCCAAAACTGAAATTGTAAAAAATAACTTACATTGTACCTATATATCTCTTTTCTGTGAAGAAAATATGTCATATTTTATAATTTTTTTCTAAACTAAACTCGTGCTTTAAGGGTTTAAGCATGTAAGAGATCCTTGTTAAAAAATGTCTCGCAAGAATTTCATAGTTTCATAGTTCACTATCTTAACGTAAATACATAGAAAACATTGTGTTAAGATACTGACCAGTAGAAGAATAGCCAATGTAATGCCATTCGGTTATATATATATATATATATATATATATATATATATATATATATATATATATATTTCACACACAAATACCTATAAATCTTTTGATTTTGATTTTAATGGTTAGACGGGTTGGTGTCGTGTTCATTTTGAAATCCTATAATTTGTCGAGAGGTGGGACTTTTAAGAGTGGGGTCCCAATAATTTAGAAGCTGTAACCAAGCAAAAGATCCCAAGGTTTAGTGTACCACATCCAGAGGTATCGTTTAGGAACTTGGCAGGCTGTCAACCTGTTAAAATGCAGTAACCTCCATTCAACACGGCGGATATCCGGCCAACTCGAGCTTAGGTCCCGCTACCCTCAAGATACAAGATCGCTACCTTTGCCGACTGAGATACCGCGACTCTTTTGATTTTAATGATTAAAGAATGGATAACTCCTTTCCCAACCACCCCAAAATAGGTTTACAATTGGTCAAGGCCCAGAGATAGGGGAGATCATTGCGACCGAGTCCCAAATCCTTAACATTATCAAAAACAAAGGAACAACTATAGGCTAAATACAGGACTGAACAGCAATATATAAAATTTAGGTCTTATGAAGGGATGTAGTAAAAGTACACAACAGAGCTGAGATCCATCTCTGCAGTAGAATTTAATTAAATAAATTTAATGACACATTTCATAAGAAACTATGTTTTGTATCTATACCTAGTGGTGCGGCGAACATAACTGTAGACTGGGACACGGTTCATTTTAGATGCCCTCCTTCCGAAATACATATGCAACATATAAAATATATCATTTGGCGACAATCGGCTAGTGATTCCCAATGCATAATAGATCGATCTCTTGCACTCTCTTCACTACACTACAAATCAATGCATAGTTTCTAATACAATTAATTTACAAAATAAAAAGTTTTCGGAAACTTTACCTGACGGCTTTATTATGCTCCCACCTAATATATAAACTCTTTCATCGTGAGGAATGGGGTCATGTTCTTTCACCAACGGAACATTACAGAATTGCTCTGCATAATGGATAATAAAAAAATGAAAAAAAAATCAGGTCATCAGATGTAGTTCTCATGTAGTTTTGCTCATTCACTTCATACAGTCTAATAGTTTACATTCATTTCAAAGCGTCATTGGTCGCAGAACATGTATTTAGTGTTATTGTGTATGTGACCTTCGACATCATTATTATTCTCAAGCAAAGAATCTCTTTCTTGTTTTTTCCGCTCTCTCATTGAGAGAGATTGAAATGTTAAGATAATGAATCGACTCTCACTTGCTAAGAAAGAAAAAAAAATTACATTAGCGAAAATTACTATTTTTCTTTATTCATGGCTCATCTATCTTGAATTGAAAAAAAAATAAAATTCTAAATTGAATTTTACATCATCGCAATAATTTCGACAGATGAATCACAACCGTCGTTGTTAATAAAGGAAAAATTATTGCTGCAGTGTTAAGGCATTTCTGATTAACTTAATGGTGTAAAAAGATGAGCATAAATTAAGCGCAATTATTTGTCCTTCATTTCAAAATCCATGAATTTTCATTTCAAATGATTAAAAAAACCACTTAAAAGCATGTCCGAGTACAGTTTTTTATTTAATTCTTTCCATCTTATAAATTATTAAATACCAATTTTGCCACATATTTCAGTTTTGTGATAGCTTTTGAAAAAAAAGTGAATTAGTTTGTGTTGAAAGGAAAAAAGCTTCTCTGCTCCTATGAATAGTAAATTCAATAATTGTTATTATATCTGGTATTGATAATTAAAATTTGTTGAAAACAAATTTGTTTTAATAATTTATAATGTGTAACCTAACAATTATGTCTCCAAAATAACTAATTTGTTTCTCTTTTTTTTTTTACAGGTAAGCTGAAACCTCTATTATTTTGTATCTTTATAGGAGGTAAGATTAATTTATCTCATTTTGAATACAATTTTAAGCCCTTAAAGCCTTGACTATATTTGCCAAATATATATTACTGAATATCTCAAATCTAAATTGTAATGAACCATTACGAGTAGCACAAAAATGAAATTTAAAAAACTTTAAACACTATAGCTTCTTGTAATTAGCAGTCAGCTGCCATTTTAAACATTGTAGGATTATATATATATATATATATATATATATATATATATATATATATATATATATATATATATATATATATATATATATATAATTTGTGTGTGTGCATGTTAGGTTTAAAAATGGGGATTAAGAATTAAGCGAGTTATAATTAAAAATCTTTGGAACTCTGTAACAATAACGTAATAAGAGATAAACACACCCTCGAACGGGACTATACAGAATAAAGGAGCTAACGCGGAAGGAGACAAGAGGAATATGTTTAGGTAAGCAACGCAAAAGGCACTTCTGAGCGGAAGGTCAGGCTGGTAACATCCTCCATGCTTGTCATCCCAAAATGTGAACAAAGGAATCTAAATGGCGTAACCATAGATAGAAGAAATACAATAAGGAATTTTTTATACAGAAACCAATATATGTCTTCCTATGACATAATTACTCGGAACGTTTCATATATATATGCCCGTTTGTGTATATGTGTATACATGTACATGCATGTATGTTTGCTTTATCTTAAGAGATTAGTTTGCCATTTCATACAAGCACAGAACTGTAAAAAGTTTCATGACAGATATAGCTATTTCTCATGAGTTCAGTCGTTGAACCTGCCAAAAATGTAAAATTATGCAAAATATTCTAAAATGTCGATCCAAATGACAAATTTTTAAAGCATTAGAGATGCTTAAAGATTTGGGATATTGTAGAATTGCTTTCTACCTTCGCTAAAAAGTAAAAAACCAAGAATATACAAAAGTTATTTGATCTATTTTTTATATTTTCTAAAATGGGACGCTAGGCATTAATGGGTTAAAATATGTGTGAACATACGTTGTAGGCAGACACCAGACACTGTTGCTATATTTGATTTTGGTTAAGTACACAAATTCTCGAAATTGTATTTTGTTATTGAGGTAACTGAAAAATGAAAACTTTACTTTAGTTTCAGATATATCACTGAAAATAAAGGTGAAAATTGGTAAAATTATCACTTCAAAATGATCTGTATAGTTTTATATTATTACCTGTGCGTCATAGTAGTTGGCAGTACGAATGAAATGAAGCGGTGCAAACAATGAACGGATAAGTAGATTGAAGAACTAGCATCGAAACAAGTTTAAGCATCATTCTTTTCCTAATTCCGAATATAATTGTTCCCTTCCCAGTAACAGGATTTCTGAAACAGAGAAACAGCTTCATTTCCTTGGGAAAAATTGATTGTAATGGACTGTACCTGGGAGGCAACAACTGAGTATTCAGTAATGCAGCAAAGAGACCACGGGGAAATGAAACAACTAATCCCTACGAAGAGGGAAGATTGTTCAGTCCCGCAGCATTCAACCTTTAGTTCGTCCATCCCCCCTAGTTCCTGTCCACAGTCAGATAATTGCAAGCGTGCGTTCCCCCACAATCCGATAAGTGTCCCAAAATGATTGGGACTGATGAAATAATTGACTGTGGAAACTGGGTACCGAATACCAATGAGTTTTAACTTAATGCCGGTTCTTTTGGGACTGAATGTACCAAAGCAGGGCAGTCCACGCTTATCGATAAGCGAGTAGCTTGGAGGGGGAATCGTCCTTGAACTGTGATACTATTGTTTGACTGCTGAATGAGATATCGTTTCCATAGATCTGGATTGTAGCTGGCGTCAGCTGCAAATTACATACTCGGCAGAGCGTATAAAATAGAGATATATATGTGTTACATAAGTCCAGTGTTTTGTTTGCTCTTTCGTGTTGATGATAATGAAGTCCTTTTGTGTTATTTCGAAACATTTCTTAGATTTGCAAAACAAGTTTAAAAATTTGATGGTTGGTTCATTACAAAAGAAATATAGGACAAGAAACGTATCATTAAATTATCAGTTGCTTTAATTTATAAAAAAAAATATTTCATTGTTATGTCAGAGGATTGTTTTGAGATATTAAGTTTCGACAATGAAAAATAAATTGCCTAGCTTTTATTTCCGTTTCTTTAGCAAAATTTTTTATAAACATGCAGTTGGCTGTAGCGTTAAAAATATTCCTCTACTTGTGATGTGGGTAATATTCTTGTTCGAAATTTACGTTTTATTTGTTATGTTATTGTCTTTTATATAGATAATTTGAATCACAGAGCCAAAATGATGGTAAAGGATGAGACTTTTTACTCTACAAATTATTTTTAGTAGATGATTGCATGTTTCAAAATTGATTCTTAGCTTTTCTATCTTAGAAGCTAGTGCCCTTTAGTTGCCCAATCTCTTGAATATTCAGTCTGCGAAATTTTGAAAGTCATTTGCATTTAGGATACGTCTAAACCAAAAAAAAAAAAAAAAAAAATTCTGGACATGTAGATTTGGACCTAAACCGTATTGAGGAAAATACTGCTTATATCTTTGACTTACTGCTTTTACTGCTTATATCTTTGACATTTATACCTCATAAAGACTACTACATTGATTTTCTGTTCAATAAAAAATTTCGATTAAGCATGATTCTACCCTAGAATTCCTAAGATTTGTTGTGGAATAATACCAATAGCAGCGCTAATAATGTAATATATAAAAATATATAATACCTAGACTTGAATATGGCTTTTGGTTGTTAAAAGGAATTTGCTTCTGGTTGAAATTTAGTAATCGGAATATGTTTTGAGTGCTTGATATAGAACGGTGAATTCTTCCGTGCTATTCCTTATTTACATCACATACATAGCAAAATTTCTAAGGTTATGTGGAATCTTTTGTTGAAAAATTCTGCTGTAGACTTAACTGCCAGGAATTAGAGTAAATAATATCTTATTAAAGTTGGGAATATGAGGCATATCTACTAAAGTAGAAATAATACCACTATTAGTCTAAAGAGGTTTTTGTGGAAATTTCGTTTCTTTATTACTAGAGAGGATTAGATTCTCCCTGTTACCTTCCACTAGCCACCAGTGTTCATAAAAAAATTTCTTATTGTCTTGATGCCTGAAAGATGCGACATTACGTTGACAATTGCCTCCTTTATTGAAGAATTGTTTGCGAAGTATCCCAGCTTCCATATCTATGGCTGATAATTGCGGCGTGCGAAACACTTCCAAACGGAAGCCTTATTGCCTATTCATACGTAATAGGTGTATTTCACGCCAGGCAACGCGAAATATACCCACTAAAAATGCGCGCACCTCTTTGGATAATGGATCATAATGGGATGCATCATTAGACCTTTTGTGTACTTATTTAACACTATGCCATAAAAATACACCCCCCTCCAATTCGAAAAAAACAAAGATGGGATAAAAAGCTCGCTCCTTATAATTCCCTGGAGCTGGGGCCTTGCCGTTGGAGAGGAAGTAGATTATGCACACAAGAAAGATTAGTAAAAGAGGAAATAAATATGAAAAAAAAAAGTTGGAAAAACGTAATAAGTAAAAGGAGGACTGCAGGAGATGGGGAAAAAATGGTGGTCACAAAACTACTAGGCAATCCGCTAGAAGCATTTATTGTCATTACGAAAATATGAAAAGTGGGTGGAGAGGGGTGGGAAGGATACGTTTCGAGTTGAAGAATGGAAATATTTTTTTTTCTTATCCCTTTTCTTTCTTTCGCACTGCTCCTTTATTCTTTACTGCTGAAATATTTTTCCCGTTTTGTTTAAAGACTTAAGTGCGTTTATGTGGGCTCTTTTTTATGTTCCTCTCCTTTCGCTATGTTCTTACGAGCGGATTTTCGCGTGTCTAAATAGCACGAGTTGTTAAGACGGCGCGGTATTGTCCTAGCAAAGGAAGGTATTTATGATGGGTAGGTGTCGCTAGGTAGTGAAATGTTGAAGATGTTAAATGCCGGAAAAATTGCTGTTCTTAAAGAGTCGCGTTTACATTTATTAGGTGTACTAAAACGTTTGCATTGCTTCCGAGCTGAAGATGTTCTGTTTCTATTTGCTCGCGTGCCAGGATTTTTTCTTTATTTAACAGTACACTGCTTTGTATTTGGAACAGAAAAAAAAATTTCGTCTACCAGATTTGGGATTTTCAAATTTTCAGTTTATGTTTAGTCCTTTAAACTGCAATTAAAAGAAGAGTTATTTTTCTCAGCTTTACATCGTGCTGTTAAAAGCATTCCGGAGAAGAAGAGCACAATATGGTTTTGGTTCTTACTCATAATTTCCGTTTAGTGCGACTTTTATAATACCATATTTAAAGGGTTTCAATGTACCTTGTTATAAGGAAAGAATCTTTGCGTTTTTTAAAGGTATATTTTAAAAAGTACTAAGTATATATCGCATTAAATGTCCTAGGAGCAATATACGGTAGCTAAAATTTCCATTTGTACCACTGCATCTGTTTTAAGTAAACACCTCGCGTTACATACGGTAATCTTGTTCAGTCCATAGTCAATGTAGATTGAACCGAAAGTCTACAGTTAAGGCCTGTTCCACTCGAACCGAAAATACGCACTAACTTCTGCAAACAGCTGTTTTGTGCTAAAGTCTCTTGAGAATTCCCTATCCTATACAGTTTCTCAGAAGACTGCAACATAAAACAATCGCGTAAAACAGTTGTGTGTGCGTCTTTTTGTTTCATGTAATATGAACCTAAGGTTATTCCTCGCAGCAGCTGTAATCTGTGTATCATTGCAGAATGTTCTCGAATGACATTGATATTTTCTTTCGCAGTGTCCATTAACTTACATTGAACGGAAATAATTAAATTTTATTGGATATTTGAGAACACAAAATGATTTTTGTAGTACAATTATTACTTTGAAAACAGGGTTCGTAGTTCTACGTAGTCGGATAAAATGAAGCTTGTCGAGTCATATTTTAACATATTAAATCGCATTAAAACTTTAAAGATATCCATATTACTAAAAACACTTTTCTTTTTTAAAAATGAAAATCTCTTAAAACGTATCGTTAAAGCAATAATGCCTGTCGTTAAAATATCTAAAAATTTGTCGACATACGTTTCTTTTAGTGATAGATGCCAGGAAAATGTAGCTCATTTATGAACTAAAGATGTAAATGGATTATACTTAGACGTATTTTCGGACTTCTCTTGAATTCTTCAATATTATATCTGTAATTCTTTAAAGTATTTTTTTCTAAAGTTTATTGAACCTTGTAGTTTTTGTATTAACTTACTGCTATGATTTATTCCATGATTTTTTCTGCTGAGTAGCATGATAGTACGGAAAATCTTTTATTTCAGAAACAAATACTATTGATTTCGGTAGCATAATTATAAAAATTGCATTAAACTGCATCCTATTGATGCTTAATTTAAAAATACATTGATAGGTTTTGTAAAATTAACATAACTCCGCGAATATGAACTGGAGCAGTTTAAAAAATTGCAGTATTAATATCTGTGTAACTATTTCATGTTGCTAATTATACTTATGGGGTACATGAATAAAGAATAATAAATAAAATATTGTTTTATACACTTTCATATTTAATGAACTTTTCAAATGACTACATGCTATACCTCTTAAAGCGTTTACTTTATGCCCTTAACGGGTCTTAATAAAACCTAACTATATCCTCTCTGAACAAGTGTATAGTTCATTTTGTATATCATTACAAAATAGTAGCACCCACTAAAAATTAAACCTCAAATTACCACATTGCACTTCATTTCCCTCCACCCCACCCTAACATCAGTTTTTCTGTTCTTCCCTTCCAAAACCACCGCAAAGTCACTCTCCGATTTTAAACTCCCCCTCAAAAAAGCCCAATGTACAAACTTAACTGTTATAATCACCATAAAAGAGAAGGCTGTAAAATTTCTCACAATCTGCAAATTGCTCTCTCCTACGCATAAAAGGCATATTTCATTACCGAATATTATCGATAAGACGGTCTTATCACCACCGAAGACATTTTATCTTTTCTATTCTTCCCTCATGCTGGCTATAATATCTTTAATAGGTCTATAATTAAGTTAGCCGCGATAGTTCACTCTCCCTTGATAACCCCAAACTTAAATTAGAGTAAAGTCACTGAGGGAAATAAGAATTCTGATGGGCCCAGATCCTGGTGTATACAAATAGGTTGTTATGCAATGTTATATGTTGCATGGATGTTATTTACATTGGGGATGCTCACATTTGTTTTCAAAAAATCTCTTCCATTACGGGTTTCATTGTCTCTCGCAAAGCTTTTCGCTTGTGGTACTTATTAAAATAAATCATATCTTTTGATGTCTGTTCATTATGAGGCTCTTTCGAACAGAGTTTGTTAGCTGGGGGATACGCACGGAAGTTATGCTCTACTTGAAATATAATTTGTTGTTTTTGTAACGTTTTAAGCACTTTACATAACTCTGTTTTATCAAAATAAGAATATTTTCGGCCGTTGTGTGTTAAATTATTCCTATAATATAGCCACTGAGAAAATCAAATGCTTATCAAACTATCAATAATTTTTTTTTTATAATGTTTACATCTGACATTGGATATCTTAATAGATAAAAGTAAATGATTTTTCTGGGTAATTTTTTACTGGAGTTTAATCTTCCTGTATTTAATTATAAAGTTCATCTATCTTTTCTTGTACTCTATCTCTATATATTTCCGTTGTTTTGCACTCCATAGTTACTATTTGTTATCCTAAGATGTTTGTGGATTTTATTTTTTCCATTGTTCAGCAAGATCTTTGTTTTCTTTGGTAGAAATCTAGAGTAGTGAATTAATTAGGTTTTTGGAAACATTTTGAAATGCTCCCTAAAGTGATGCGAAGATACGTTACTTTCAGCTTAAAACACGATTTTAAAGTGTATTAAGAATTAATCTGTGGGAAATTGGAGAAAAGTAAGTAATATTATTATCAAAATTTCTTTTGTATTATTTGGTTAAATTATTGGTGCTCACTTCATAAGATTGCTGATAATTCAATTACGATACAGGGTGTCCTAAAACGACAGCATAAACTCTGCACAGCTAGATTCCTCGTTGGGAGTACATTAAAAATTGTCCATAGAAGCGTTCCTGTACGATCCATAGTTTACGAGAAAAATAAGAAAAAGTATGACGTCACTATTGAACATATCTACAGCAGTATATGCACTGGCATACTCCCTAACAGTTCGTAAGGCATTTCCATTAAATCGGCCGTACATCAGGTACATGTCGCAGTAGTCACGAACGGAATACATGGCCATCATAGGAAGACTAACGGTAGCTGCAAGATGCAGCCTTTTAAATACCAGTTCAACGACGGTTTAACGTCATTCCATGGCGTGCCGCATGCATGACGCAATATGCGCGGTGAACGTTTAAAACATTATCGTCTGGAAAGATATGCAAATACTGTTGTTGATATGTCTAATAAGATGTTTTTATTGCACCGGAAGTGACGTCATACTGTGTTTTTCTTATTTTTCTCGATTTTTTAGGAAGTTTCTATATGTTCCCAATAAGGAATCTAGCTGTGCAAAGTTTATTCGGTCGTTTTGGGACCCTGCATTTTATAATGTTTACATATGACGTTGTATATCATGACATCCTGATAAACGTTAACGATTTTCCAATTTTCCGGTATTTTTCACAAGAAATAGAACTTCCTGTATTCACTAATAAAACTCCCCTCTCTTTCCTGATTATTTATGTAATTTCTCTGTTTTGCTCTCGCTTGTTAGGGTCAAGGTAATTGGGTTTAACGGAGTACCTAGCGAAATGGAAGGTCTTCACTTTAACCTCTGAACGTAAGCAGATCAAAACATACATTTAGGCCTCTAGGCAAAAAGTAAACCAAAAATTTAATACATTCCAGCTCACAAGGAAACGAGGAGGTGAGGACGTTCTCATAAGATATAATGAATAACCATAAATAACTATCGGGATATGGGTTTAACTTTCTGTACGAGGTGGCCTAGTGATGCATACAGGACTAGAATCCTAGGATGCCATGTTCTAGCTTAACAGAAGCACGGAATATCTTCCTGTACACAGAGAGAACGGTCAAGATAATTCTTCGAGTATAGATGTCCTCTCCTTGAGAGGTTTAGCAGGTTGTAGAGAGATGCAAAGTGAGCAGCGGAAATTTCATCTGCTGTAGATATTGAAATTGAGAGAAATTTTCAACATCAGCTTTACACCCACTGTAGGCAACTTATTGCAAACTGGTAAAGGTTTAATGACTTAAAGTTTTTATTATAAGTGATATAAAGCGCCATTTAGTTTTCCAGATCAAAGTCCTTTACCAACGGAACAAATCTGCCGTATTGAAAATACAAATACTTCTCTCCCATAAACCTCGATTCACAACGTTAGCAAACATTTATTCCTTCAAGAGATAATTTTTCCCTTTTTTATGAAAATCTTATGTGCTTTTTCCCCCTTTTTTGTCGTTTTTAAATTTAAACACAAAAAAAAAATGAAAACCCATCGATTATCTAATGCGTCAATGGGCGCTTACAGTTTTACTCTTTTTTCCTTTTTTATCTTTCGAATGTAACGAAAATGTTCCAGAAAATTCAAAATGTGAATAGGATTAAAGAACGAAGCAAAAATTCCAGATTAACTTTTATGTACTTATGCAGAAAAAAAACATAAAAAAAGGAAAGATAATACACATTTAAAATTGGAATGGAAAAAAAAGGGTATACCCGCATAAAATGTTTAAGCCTGTGCTTTTTCGCCATAATTATATAATAACAAAAACTGGAAACGAAATGTATCATCTCCTCTTTTTTTTTTCTCAGAGAAGAAAGGTAAAGGGTGGGAGGAAGGAATAAAAATTTCATCGACTCTTCACACATTCCCTTTCAACAGATGAACTACACACCGTTGTCTCAACATCCTAGACAGGCAGGCAGGCGGGCGGGCGGGCTTTTTGCACTGTTCGCCATTTTATTCCACTGTTATTAAAACCGTCACTCGTGTCTTGAAGAATTCGCCATGACAGTTCGGCTTTCTTTCTATTACATAAAAAGATTAAGAAACTGAAATAAAAAGTTGAGAGGGGGGTGGGAAAAAATGCATTTGTTTCGGGGAAAAAGAACAACTTGTGCCGAGGAAATTATTTTTCGCAATTTACTGGAAGCTGTCACTTCGCTTCCACTAAAGTGATTTCTTTTGTTGTTAAACACGGTCGAGTTGCCGGAAGAAAGGGAGGGGAGGCAAGGAAAAACGGTTATATGGAAAGACAATTGAAAAATGACTTATTTGGATGCAGTTGCTTGCACCCTGCAGTTCACGGAGATCGCGGACCTTGGAGATTGAAACCCGAGTTGTACACCGTTTTCTTTAAAGGCTTGGTGTGCAATGTCGTTTGACAGATTCTAGCTCGAAATAATTTGTGTGAGTTTTAACCTTTTGCATCGTGTAGTATATTTGCAGTATACAGAAAAATTAAGGTAATTTTTACACAGATTTAAAAAAAAGGTTTTGTAGAATGTAGTCATCTTGCAAACTGCAATTAGCACACTTTGCTCAATTTTTGTACCAAATGACGGTACTGAGGGACGGTCTCACCAAAGTCATTTAACGGCTAACCGCGATTAATCTCTGTTTAAACAGAGAATTACGTTCCACCATAAGGCGATTTCACGGAGTTGGGCACATCTCAGTTTAAGACAATTCTGGCTTTAGTTGCAAACGGAAAGGCAGTTTATTGTTTGTCTTTTGGCTGTTGTAAATGGTTGTAAATAATGTCTATTGGTTGTTTTTGAATGGGAAGGGCATTAAAGTAGTTCATGACGTTGAGACAAATCGCTCTATTGGTTGGCACCATGGGTTAATCGCGGTTAGCCATTAAACGACTATGGTCATACCGGGCCATAGTACCTTAAGTTTAATTTCTGCATTCACATTTCATTTATCTTTTGATTGATCGCATATGATTACTGTTGAAATAAATTTCTGAGTTAACTTTTAAACTGCAATAGAGCAATTAGCGTACAAAAATTACAAAGCAAATCACTATAGTGCAATTCTTTTCGAATGTTACATCTAAGGCTTACAAACGTGAAGGTGCAACCTTTATTCTATTGTCACCATATCCCTTATCCGGAGCGCCGAACGATAGCCGATTGGTTAGGGTGCTGGCCTTCGGAACCGGAGTTCGTGGGTTCGAATCCCACTATGGCATGGATGTTCGTAATCGTTCCGAATAGGCTTTAAGCAGTAAGTCCCGATCTCTTAAGCCTCGTGTTGCAAAAAGTAGACCGTAGCACTCCAAAACCAAATCAAACCAATCCCTTTTCCGGAACCCCTACAACTCCAAATAAACATATATACATGTACATGGTTTTTATGAATAAATCTGATGTTTGTTGCATAACTTTTATCATTTTAAAATGCTCTTATATTCACGACATAATCTTTATGTTTATCCTCTAATTTGCTTGACGTACTCAGTGGATCGTAACTCGATCGTAATATGAAAACTACCTGTATAGCTTTGTTTATGCAATGAATAAGAATATTACCTAAGTCAACGTGTAATACATATTGCCATAATTGCAACAGGTATTAGTCGTTTAAATGTATATTTTACTATTTAGTTTTATTTTCTTCTCCATATTTCTCCAAAATTCCAAAAAGGATTAAAGATATTTCAGTTTTTTCTAGATTTTTATTTAACAAACTGCCAATTTCGTCCCATAATAAGTATAATATTTAAATGAATTAATACTTATTTGGGGCACATGGGCTTTAGCCAAATCCCTAGCAATCAAGGTGATCCTTAGGGAGGATCGAGGAGCATCCCTAGCAAGCTTTGCATAAGTAAAGTAAAAATATATATATATAAGGTGCAAAACAGTTATAATAATTATAAAGTCTAAAAATAAATTAAAGTATAAGTCCTAAATAGCGTCTAATTAGAATTTAATAATTAAGGTAAAAAATAAAATTTAAAATTTAATTTTAAAATGTACAGTATGAAATTGCATTAAAAGAAAAAAAAATATTTTTGCGGATGCAAACATGCAAATTTTCAATAATTTTTATAATTTTGGGGTTTTTTTTATATAAATAAATATGCAAAATAATTAAAAATTACAGTTAATTAAAAGAAAATATTTACAGATTAAAAATTGTACACTAACAGAGATTACAAGTTAGGAGAGAAAGAAGAGTCATCGTGGTGCCATCTAGTGTCGGTGTAATCGTTAGGAAAATTTAATATTAAAAATTTTAGAAAAAGAAATTTGGAAAAAATTACGAAAATGGTTTATGACAGCATTACAGCATGAAGTCGGTTACGATTTTTTGGCTTTCCTAAAATAATAATCATGAAGCTCGGATGGAATTTCATTAGTAATATTATTATAAAATTTAGTGGTGTATTTAATGCAAATTTCTTTAAAATTTAGAATATTCAGATCGAGCCTAATAATGTAATTACAAATATACTATAGAGCTCTTGGTATGACTGAAAGTATTTTGTTATGGGTACAATCAAATATATTTAAAATAGCACATGCCCATCATATGACAGGATCAGTAAAGTTTTTAATTTTCCAGAATTGTAAAGTACCCTATGAGACAGGTAAAAAATGGTTTGTTTTTTTTGGCTGAGAATTATCTGATACACGCTCAATAATTTGCTTATGTTCATACTCCTCTAAAATCTTCCGATACTGTGAATGCAGTTTACAATCATGTTGAATTCATTTGAAAGATAATTCAAAGTTTTTTTCTTCCTTTATTTTTCACAGAATAATTAATGGAAATAAAGTAATGAAACTATCATCTCCACTATACCCTGGAGGTACATGGAATATGTTGTTAATACCGGTGATAAAATTTCCATTGCAACAAAAAATAAGCGGTGATTAAATTTAAAATTATCACATATGTACCTAATATATTATTTAAGCCAAATATGAAAGAAAATTATTTATGTAATATCTAAGTTCAGTGATAATACGTATGAAAATAACGCAGACAAATTTTAAATAATTTAAAATAATAAATGATTAAATGAGATGGTCAAATGAATGACGTCATGATGCTAGAAAAAAAGTTATTTTTACCTTTTTATTATGTGATAAATTGATATATTTAATCGCCTGATCTTAACCGGGGAAAAAAGGCTTAAAAGCTTGGCATTAAATGCTAGAAAAGGGGGAAAGGGGTGGATTTAGAACGTTGCTAACCCTAACTCATCAAGAATTCAATATGGATGCCTCTATCTATTTCAGTTCCAACCGCTTCATAAATTCGAGGACAGACCGACAGATAATTTAGGCTATTATTACATAGGGGATTACCAGGCAACACAATAAAATATTTTTTTGTATGACAAATATACATACTCTTCATGTTTAGCTGGTGAGCTAAACATTTCTTTCTTCCAACAACGTTTCACAACATTTTAGTATTCTTCCGACTCAATTTACATCGCGGCCTTCTCTTATAACAAAGTATAAAATAATAATTTATTGCGAGTGTTTTAACAATAAAGCTATATTACGGCCTTAATTGCAAACCTTAAAAATTACCAAGATTAAGCACATTTATTGATATTTGGCGACATTCATTCCCTGTATTCATAATATCATTCTGTCTTTAAAACCTGTCTAGTTCCACCCAGACTTCGTCTAGTCGATCCTTCTGTCGCTATTAAATATCTCGTAAAAATATATGTATTAATTTGTATATCAATTGCATTTCGCGGAAATAAATATCTTACGGTAATGAAGTCGAGGCAATAGATTTTTACAGAATAATGGATAAATTTTTAAGTGGATGATCATTAAATGACAATTTAATTCTGATAAATCAATACACAATATGCGGTACTGATACAACCCTGTTTGTATGGATATTATACAATTGTAAATGTGTATTTTAATTTTTGCTAACTAAAGTACTCAGCGTTCTTCGGGCAAAAATGGGGTTTGATATTTTATTTAGATTAAAGTTAATTATTATGACTGTATTTGCAAATATTATGAAATTCGAAAATGAAATGTAATATGTCGGTTATTTTCGGTTACCGTTTGAAGATACGCAGTTTCTACTTGGCAAAATTCCAGATATTTATCTACTGGTAGATTAGTAAGTGATAGTCACTTGGGAATTTACAAAAAACTGTCTAACAAAAATCAAAAAATTTTTGTAAAGTATATGATTGAAGCAAATGGTTTGGAACTTTTAAGTACAGTCGCTTACATTTTCGAAAATAAAATATTTGTGTCGTCCGGATGAAAATTCACGAAGTTATTAAATGTTTAAGTGAAATATTGTGTTTTGAAAACTATTTAAAAATTATGGAATATACATACATATATATACATATTTGTGTATATATGTGTGTATGTGTGTATGTATATGTATATATATTTATATATATGTGTATGTATATGTATATATATGTGTATGTATATGTATATATATGTATATGTGTATGTATATGTATATATATGTATATATATATATATATATATGTGTATATATATATATATATATATATATATATATATATATATATATATACATATATATATACGTGTGTGTGTGTGTAATATGTAATACATTATACAGTTAGCCAAAAATTGTGGACTTTTCAAAGATGTAAAATATAATAAATAGAACAATTGTGGAAGTGTACAAGATAATTAAAAAATCTATTTTGTTAAAATATTTCAAAATCGAGCTTCTGAAAATAATTTTTTATATTAGCAAAGATCATTATATATATATATATATATATATATATATATATATATATATATATATATATATATATATATATATTCCAAAACAGTTGTATTAGGAAATGGAGGAAAATATCGGGCTCAAGTATTTAGTCAATATTTTTCGTCTATCTCCTTCCAGAAAGAAGAGATGGTAATGTTAAAATGTCCGAAACTCTCGACAAGCACAGTCACTCGTGCCGTATCTCCGAGCCTCTCTGGAAAGTACACTTTAAAAGTAGAAGAATTTAGCACCGTGAAGATTTGAATTAATGTCTACATTAATTAAATACCCGGGAGAATTTAAAATAAAAAGGAATCCTTCTCTTATCTAGAAGATCAAGTGTGAAAAATTTCCTTGAGATAAGTACCAAATAGCAGATGAAGCTGCGGGTACATGAATCCAAAGAAACTCTTTATATAGATTGTCAGAGATTTTTTTTAATGTCTTTTCAATAAATTAAACAGTTTCTTAATATTTTCTTTTCAATATCTTGCACCCGTCACATTTAGTGCTATCATGTTTTCTACCCTTAAGTGGCGCACATCGTGAATTGAGAATCGATGTCTAAGAGGGAGTAAAAAATTCCAAAAGTACAATGCTACAGAAGATTGAAATCGGTTATATACCTCCAAATATATTCGAATTACTGCTTCTCTGTTACAGAATAAACTGAAAAATACTTCGTGGAGCAACAACAAAGCTAACCTATTTTTTTATTATCGCCTTCATGTCAATTATTCTTCCAACCCTCCGTGTTTTGCAACGAAATTCTCAGTTGTTACGCTGTGCACCAACTTTCCAGTAACTTCTGCCTACCCTTTTTATTTATAAAGAAACAGAAAGTAATTATATTTTTTCCTTCCTCAGAAGAAGGGAGAATTTTGGTTACCAACTTTTCTCTATGTACTTTCAAACTTTTTATCTCGGCATTCTTTTAATACGAAATTTTTTTTTCGTTCTTGCTGTCTCCTTAGTTGCGTGTTGCACGAATGCGAACTGCCCGGGTACAGAAATCTTCCCTCGGGTAAATTCTCGAGGCATAGCCACCTGCTTCGATTGCCGATTCGCACTGAAACCGTCAATGATCTGCGATGACTGAGGCCTCCCTACCTAAAAGAGGGGATTGAAAGCAATCCATTTACCGACTATATCTCGTGTTTGGTATTGAGAAAGGAAAAATAATAAATTTCTTTTGAACAAAATTTTTAATTTGATAATTTGCTACAAAAATTAAATAATTTAACATGCGTAAATTATTTTACAAGAATAGTATTGTATATACATACACACTATAGAGAATTACATTACGTTAAGAAACATACGCTTATTTGCTGATAGCTTTTCATACCACAGGAAGATAGTTTTCGAATATATTTTTTATTTCATATTATTTTAATTCAATCAAAGGGTGATAGAAAATAAATGATGCATCAGAACGTAAAAAAAAAAATGCAAAATGTATTTTTTTTCATATTATACGACGAAAACCTCCTTTACCAATGCTCAAGTACTTTCATATTAACTGCAAAGAATAACTTTGTACAATATATTTTGAAACACGTACATTTTGTTATGTATTTGAAAGTCGAACGAATAAAATACTGAACTACAGTTTTTTTTTCATTACTGACCGTGTGTGTGTGCAACAAAATTTAGGACATGATAATGATTATAAAACAATTCGACATTTCTTCGTTGAAGTAAAATCATCCACCAAGTTACAGAAAATTGCATTACTAAGGATTTTAAATATGAATATTTTTATTCTGATATGCCTTTTGAATCTGATACGCAGCTTTTTTATTAAGATCCAGGTTTCTTAAAGTTTGAGCTTGAAGCAGTCAATTCACTTGCTATTTCCATCACTCTATCTGTTTGAGGAACTTTTAACTACGCGTATGCTAAATCTAAAATTTTGTTGGTTTGAATGAGCATTTTAAAACTTTCTGGAAAAACTTTTTTTAGTATATAAACCCTTATTTTTTCGCTTGGAAGTAAAAGAATAGTAGCTCTAAAAATTAAAAAAAAAACGAGGACAATACAAAAAGAAAAAAAAAATTCGTCAATTTAAATTTAATGATGCTAGATTTTTGTCAGCTTAGTCCTTCAGTCGTTAAACGAAAGATCTCTCCTGAAAGATAAGATCTTTAAGATAAACACATCCTGGAAGAGGGTAATCAATCGGTGTGCCAGGATGTTTTTATCTAGATGATTACATCTTTTAGAACCGATCCTTCTTTTAATGATAATGTCGGCATTGTTGACAGCGAGCTTTTATCGTTAAACTGAAATTCATACAGGATTTCGTTTTATTTCTCGTATTTCTCTTTAGATTTAAATACTTTATATTTACAGACAGATCCCAGAAGATTAGTACTTTTGATTTATACTCTCAGCAAATATTAGTACCCTTTACTCTACGTTTTGTTGCTTAGTTATACGGGTGCTATCTTTATTCAAGCTATGTTTATGACTTATTCATATATTTGACTTATTCATATATAGAGAAACATTTTTCTACAAAGATCCTCAAAAATAATGCTTTCTAAAGATAAATTCCAACATTTCGAAGTGTAGTTAATCTTTCTTTGTACACATTCACACGTGTTTCAAGATTCTTACATATGTAACTGTAACATATGCAAATGTGTTCTTTGAAAAAAGAACAGAGATGTTTGTGTCATTGTAATGACTGAGATCATTGAGTCTACAATTTGTAGCGAATAAAATAGAAACCATCTAGGTTAAAAGAAAAGTAGAGTGCATGACGTACAACATTTGAATAACTTACAGAATGAGGAATCAGTAAGTTTACCGAATATGTTTTCCAGCTAAGTAATATATAGAGTCCATAATGTTATGAATGTGTTCTGATTGTATAACATTTAATTTAGTAATACGTAAAGAGAAGGTAGGATAAAGCATTATTTTTCATCAAACATTTATATTTTTAAATTATGAATAAAAGTTGATTATTAATTATTTATTACTATTTGTAAGACTGTTAATTATTAATAATTTGAATATAGAAAGGCAACTCTTCTGTTAAGAACACTAGGTCAACGTTTGAATTTGATCCTTTCTCTCTAGTATTATAGATTCATTTGCAATAAATATGTAGTACATAACAAAAAAGAAATATGAAGAGGTAAAATTGGATGTTTCGTAGACTGTATTACTCCATCACATAAAAAATACACCTTAATTTAGAAAGCTTTGTGCGGTAGAATTCAAAATACATAACATCCTCATGAAGTATATTAAATAATTGAATAAAAACTTGAAATATTTCAGAAATAAAAAGGTTAATAATTCAGTATAGCTGATACCTAACTTTATTTAATACCAGCTGCATAAATCTATTATTACTGTAAAAAATTAATGAATCTAAAAACCTATAAATCATTCACCAATTAATTCTCATTATGCATCAAAGACGTCAAGTTTAATCTTACATTTTTCTGAGCTCTTTGTTCAATGATTATAAACCTAAAACCAATATCTTTGACGCAAGTCTAAGCCATGAATACACACCAAATCTCGAGGTAGAGGCTAATTCAAGCTCTTTTACTAATCAATGACTTTTTTCCGTCTAAGGCTCCTTGCCGCTGCAGAGACACTGATGAATGATGATCTCCGAGAACCATCATTGGTAAACAACACTTTATTCGTGTAGATCTGAGATCCCAAAAGATTTATTAGCCAATGATATGTTTTTTACCATCGGCAGGCTCAGACAATTTTTTTTTATCTTGTGTTCCGCTTTTTCTAAGCTATGAAAAATATCGCGGGGCATGACATACAGATTGATATCAGTATGACTCATTTTTTCTACTGATTTTGCAGATGGGCGAGACAGAGATATGGATAAGGGATGAGATTTATAACTAAATTGAGGGCTTTTGAATTGCTGCTGAATTTCCAGTAGGTGATAAGCGATACCCCATAATATTTTTTTCTTACTGTACGTCCTATTACTTTCAGCGACACGGTTTTGGTTTTGAGATAGAAAGAAGTTGCTTTAGGATAAGTAAGAAATGAGGTTATTTTTTATGCTATCAGAAGTTTTTGCAATTCAGGAAAATAGTGCTTCATAATTAATATTAATTTCCGCAGCTCATTAAGTTTAACCGTTAATTATATATTTATAATGTTTGTATATACAGTGGACCTCGCTTAATGTGGTCGTGGTTAATGTTATCAATCGCTTATTGTTATCGAAATCACTTGGTCCCGATTTTCTCTATTCATTTGTGTGTTAAAATTATCGCTTTATGTGATCGTTACATCGGTTGATGTTATCAGTTTTCAAACCTCATTTTAACTGGCAAAGGAATATTTACAATATATTCAGAAGGAACCAATCCTTTTCTTTCCTTTCACTGTTGTTTGAATTTCCTAAAATTATCCCTCATTCACTTAAGGAAATGGGAAATCAACAAAGAAGTGTGGGAATTACATGATCCTAGAATTTTCAGAAATAAGCACACCCTGCTGGTGGTCAGTGGTTGTCAGATAAGCAGAAGGCAACACATTCTTATCGGAACTGAAAATGAGAGTATTCACATCTTATGTCTTGATTTTACGAATAAAATTACCAGAAATCTCAAAATGTGATAGAAAATCCTTCGGATATGACCTCTGAATAGTTCGAGTCATGGGTGAAAGTAGATCAAAACATTCCAGTAGCTTCCTCATTAACAGAATCTGAAGTCTATCAGATTGTCATAGGAAAACCAGGGCTTCGAACCGTAATTTTTTTTTGCTCCGGTTTTCGTTCCGGTTCAACTAAAAAATTAATATCGGTTCAGTTCCGGTTTTCTCTCCGCCAAAAATAACGGTTTTCGGTTCAGTTCCGGTTTTCGCTCAGCCAAAAATAACTGTTTTCGTTTCAGTTCCAAATGAATAATTTCATTTTATGTATATTCTTATTTGTACTAAAATATAATTCTATCATAAACAAAAAAATGTAATTCTATCAAAATTTAGAAGATTTTATTCTTTTTTTAATTGGTACACTATGTGAATTGATACAAACAGCAGGTACGATAAGAGCGGCGAGCATTGGCATTGTTATCCATTATCAAAATCGCATTTGACAACTAGGTTCATGATTACCCACATTCGTCGTTTGACTCTCACATTGTGCACTTGGCCTTGCAATAATTATGTAAAAAATATATTATTTATTTAACATATGAAAATTGCCTCTAATTATTAATATATCTTCTAACGTGGTTTCACTGAGATTACTTCTGTTGTCTCGGAGAATAAATTTCAAACCTGAAAACGCTCTTTCAACACTAACTTGTGTAGCTGGAGCTGCCAAAACCACCATTGCAATCTTATACAAGTGCGGATATGTAATTATAAAGTTGACGTTAAATTAGAAAATATTGATAAGTTGGTAACAGTAACAAAATGACTGAAAGATATATCGAACCGTAATAAACCGATATTTTTTTCGGTTCAGTTCCGGTTTTCGTTCCGACCAAAATAACGGTTTTTTCCAGTTTTCGGTTTTCGGTTCAGTTTCGGTTCGAAGGCCTGAGGAAAACAGACGAATGACGGAACTCATGAATCCGATGAAAAATCTCTTGATACAGAGCTACCTCCTACAAGTGCTGAAACGAGAAATACATTGAAAGTGTTGAAACATGATTACGAACAATAGATCAATGAGCTTCTTAGAAAAATTGTAGACAGCAAACTGATCAATATTTTTTAATTATGTATACAATTCTTATGTTTTAAAGGATAATATAAGTACATAAATATAAGGTGAGTTTTTTCTTTTTATTTTGAAATTTAGTACGTGTGGATTAAAGGGGGGTAAATTTATCTAATTTTGCATATCGTTTATCGTTATCATTCGGTTATTGTTATCACAATTACGGTGTCCCAAACTGATCACATTAAACTGAGTTTACTGAATTTCAACAAAAAGGAAGCTTAAGTTCTTATTTTAAACCTTGTTTTAATATTTGCCGTTTGGCATGGTACCAAAAATCATTAATGGTTAAAGTCATTGCTTATAAATACGACAAATGATTCAGTAATTATAGATTCACTTACATTTTCTATGTTTGCAGGTAGTATTCTTGGTTTGCTTCGAAGTGTTAACCCTTTCACGGGCAGTGATTTCGCAGCGAAACCATCTGTTAATTCTTATTTCTCTTCTTTTTAAAAACATAGGAAGGATTTTTTTTCTATTTTCTATGCTATGGACTCTTTGATGTAGCAATTGATAATAGAATTTTGCATAGTTTATTTTTCTCTTTGAAATATATTAGTTTAAAATTGCTTTACATGAATAATCTCGATTTTGTTTTTTTTCCTAATGACTTCAAATAAAAACACCTACCTAAAACACCAATGAAGAATTGTGTAGTTATCTATTTATTACATCATTTTTATGATAATTATATTTTGTTCTTCCAGTATAATTAATTTTAAGAGATTCTTGTTCCCATGCTGTACAAGGGATGGGTTTCACAATTACCCTCCTATCAAAAAATTCCCACCTACCAAAGGGATGTAAAATTTGTTTTCATATGTTTCCTATTTATAAGGTTCATAGACAACGTTTATAACCTAATGCCCTTAAATCTGAAAGAATTTTTAATCGGGACCTTTAACACTTTGACTGCCAATTCAAAATTGCAAATGTTCACAACGGGGCCAAACTTTTTTTTGTGTAATTTGTATTTTTTCAACATAAAACTATATATAAAAACAATATTTCAAAACAAACAATATTTTAAAACAAACTCTCTCTATTTATATATATTCCCTTTTTTGTTGCATGTTCCAAATATTTAATTTTTCATAAAACTTAGCTCATAAAATCGTCACATATACCAATTTGCGCAAACCACGTATACCTAACACATCGTAGGGAGCCCAACAATCAAACTCCAATACGATTTTCATGTAACTGATAACATCTTTGATAGCCATGGCCTGAAGTGTTAAAACACCATGGCTATCATATCGGATAGCCAGTGTCATCAACGGAAATATCACTGGATATCACATATGATAGCCATGGCAGTCAAAGTGTTAAAGGGTTAATATGCTACTAAAGGGCTAATGAATCCACGACTTACTGCTTAAAACCAATTTCAAACGGATACAAATATCTCTGCTAACAGAGTTCAAACTTGTGGGTTCTGGTACCGAAATGTAGTGTTCAACCGATTGAGGTCGGAAAGTTGAGGAAAATATAGGACAAAATTAGGAAATAATTGAAAAACAAGATGATTTACACTAAAAAGAGCATCTCATCTGAAAAATGTAATGTAAAAATTTCGTAGGGATCTTTCGAATCCATAATTTTCAAACAATTAATAACAAGGAGTAGAGCATATTGAACAAGATTACAAGTATCTAAAACGATTGCATCTAATCATTTATAAATATGCAAACAAATATTTATGCTTTATGTTAATTTAGATAAATTGATACTCTCCTACACTTCCCGCTTGCAATATTCCACCCTCATACACAAACACACTAAGTTCTTTCTTTAGTCAAAGAGCCAAATGCAACCAATGGGTCAGACAACAGTTTTATTGTTTAGGAAACAAAATGAGCTTTGAGAACAGTTACATAATCCGGAGGTTAAATATCTAAGATTTATGTGTTAATTTAGAGACAATTAGCTAATGCTTATACCCAGTATTTATTGTCTTTCCAAGAAAGGGTATCAGAAAAGAGTATTCAAACATATTACTTTCAAAGGATAAATAAATAGTTTTGCAAAAATTCCTACTTAAAGTCACTGGCTTTTAAGGAAATGTCTAATTTGTTGAATTGTATGATTTTTGAACTGTATGATAATTAGAAGTTTGTAATTTGTTGATAATTTTTGTAAAATACTTTGTTATAATTTTTAAGTTTTTTAATATTTAGTACCTCTGAAAATAAATTTTCAGTTCATGTACTAAAATCTTAATATTTTTTAACGGGTTGAAAAAATAGTAAACTATAAAGAATTCTAGGAAATATGCGAAATAATTCTTAAAACTTCTATTTATGACAATACACAAAGTTTTATTGAATTGAAGTAAAGCTTTTTCCATATTATATATTGTTAAAAAGCTTTATCCCAGCAACTTATTTTATATAATTACCTGAATTTGTTGTTTTATATTTCCTTTTATATAAGAAAAAAAATTTAAAATTTAGAATCATGAAAAATAATCTATTAAAGTCTAGTCAAATAAAAGCAAAGTTTATGATACCATTTTTTTTTTAAAAAAAAAAAGAATGAGTTTTTTCAAGACCTTTAAATTTCATTAAAGAACATAAATCTCGTAGTCTGACGGAATACGCGCTACATGAAAATATTTACCTTATTTTTTTCTTTTACTCTTTTATCACATTTTCTTTCAGGTTTCTTTTGTAAACAATATTTCCACATTCTTTTTCACTTCAGCTTAGAAGTCAATATAAACGTTTTTTTTTTGTTTTGTTTCTAAATAAACACTGAATTTTTATTGACATTCAAAATTTGTTCTACTTTTCAGAAATTTGCATCAGTGTTTGTATTTTGAAGTTATCCGTTTCGCTGGTGAACAGAAATGTTTCTTATAACAGGAAAAAAATTACGTTTGAAAGAAATATTTTTATCATTATGTGTATAAAAAATAGAATTCCCACCTTTTTATAATGGGAAGTCTATATTGAAAGATACATTTCAGGATGGATATTTGATATTTTAGCTTTCTGTTTGATCTAGGATTGCAAGAATGGAATTTTTCATTAAATTTAAGGGGATATAGTACCTTTCAAGACTTAAAATCCTAATAATCTATTTTTTCATTCCTTATAAAATAAAGTTTTATTCTTTTTTTTTCATGATTTTTTACAAGTTCTTTAATAATTTAAAATAATTTTTCTTTAACAATTTAAAATTGAAATATTTCAGTATAGAAAGCTTTATTTCGGATTAGTATAAAATAAAAGGTTCTACTGCTGTTAGTATAAATTTTCGTGTCATTAGAAGAATTACTAATTTTTGTCATTTCAAATAGTACTTTTACAGTAATTTTTTAAAATATGTACAACAAAATGAAACAAAAATTAACTTATCCACAAGAAAATTTTTAAAATACTTTATATTAGAAACTAAATTTTTATACTAAAGAAAAATATCAGTTTTATTCTATGAACTAAAATTTTAAAGTACATTATATTTCAAATTTAAACACAATTTAAAAAAAATTAGGAATTGAAAATTATGAAATTAATACTTATTACACTTTAAAAAAAATATGTTCCTCGTGTTAATATAATTTTAGTTCTAAGATTAGAAATGATAATTATCTTCTATTTGATATATAAATTTCTAATTTAAATATTTTAAACATTATTTTCAGGTATGTAGATTTCAATTCTTTCCCTTGTACATACATAATATTTTTTTTAAAAAAAGTATTACTTCATATCACAAAAGTTTAAGAATATTTTTTATAATGTTAAATTAATTGTTATCTAGGAAAAATTTTACTTTAAACTGATTCGAACATTTCATTTTATAAAGAATCAAACGTAGGCTCTAATAATGAGATCGAATATATTCCTTTAATTGCATTAAAATATTTTGTATTCATTTTGATTTGAATTTAGTTATATTATTAAATTTTTTTAATTTTAAAAAAGTATTCAAAAGTATTAAAAAGGAGGAAAAATCAATGTTCAGACATAAAAAAAATTGTGACAAACTCTTCTATATATCAAAAAAATAAGTCATATATATATATATATATATATATATATATATATATATATATATATATATATATATATATATATATATATATATATATATATATTATAGTAATAATAAAATTAAAAGTAAAAAAATTAAAACCAAAACGCAAGAAATATTTAAAAACTTAACAGAAAATTTAAAAAAAAAATCTTCGATTTTCTAATTATTTTCAATGTAATTTATTTTTTTGCACTTGAATTTTATAAGTGTACTAAGTTTTATAACTAAGCTAATAATTTACATAAACTCATTTTTACGTTCATCATCAATTAAAAATAAAGGTAACTGCAGTAAGTCATATTAATGTTTTTTAAACTTTATGACTGTCGGTCATTACAACAGCTAATATTACAATCTTGTCCGCAATTTGTGTAGAAGCTATTTTTTTAGAAATGTTTTATAAAGTAATCTTGGCTTAATTAGTTTATAAGTTGCTATTTATGTGACATTTTTTATAATGTAATTATTTTTTACTTGTTAACTAGTTGTTCGTAAATGTTAAAATTTTGATTCTAATTTATTTTAATTTTTCTTTTTTAAATGTTTTTAGCGTTGCTAGCAGAGTAATTAATATTAGTCTATTTTAAAATCATCTATAATTAGATTGTACTTGTTAACTAGTTGTACGTAAATTTTAAAATTCTGATCATAATTTATTTTATTTTTATTTTTCAAATATTTTTAGCGGTGTTAGCAGAGTAATTAATATTAGTCTAAATTAAAAGCATCCATAATCAGATTGTTTTTTAATTATTTATTATATTTTTAGAGTTTCTCTGCTTTTTTCGACTTTAAATATACATTTTAAATGATCTTAGAATTTGCCAGTTAATTTTTGTTAATGCACTTAATCGTTCATATCAGGGTTAGTGTTACATTAAATGGGAATTGAAATATGAATTGTTTTTTATAATCTTAATGGTCCGAACAGGTGGTTAATGGATTGCTCTTCAAATACAGCCTATTGTTTCAATAGATACGGGTTCGATTACTTGATGAATCGAATAAGCAAGCTGTGTGGGGTTTCCTAGGTTCTCTCACGCGCAACATCTGTCTAAGCTCGGTGAGCACTGATTTTGTCCTCAAACAGGCACACTGTAAGCCCACTTCTGCGATGCATTTTCAAAATTATTTACAGCCACATCATTTTCTGAGTAAAAGACATCGTATTCATCAATTATCAGCCTTTAAAAAAATTTAGAGTAAGAAATTTTATTTCGGAGGATAGTATTATCGACTAAATATTTTTAACCTTGTCTTTCTGTTATTGTGATAAATGTTGATTGATAATTGGTTTTATGTCTGAGTCAAAACCCCTAACACAATGTAAAGCCACTTAACACGTTGTATGTGGGACACGTACTAGTACGTTTTCTGACGATTGATACTTGAGCGCGGGTCACTTACTAGTACGTTTAATAGCAAACATTTTAAGTAACCCTTGGATGAAATTTAATTTTTAGTCTGGGACAGATAATATGTTAATACTTTAATAAAGTGTTTCTGTTGTGGGAAAAAAAGAAATAATGCAACTATATTTTATCAGATGTAAGGTAATTTAATTTATTAGAGAGATTTATTGCTAAAACTTTTAAGAAAAGAATGTCGTATCTCTCAGTATGCACTTAGACATATCTGTATCCTTGATTTAATGATTAAAATTATTCAATATATGTAAAATGTATCAATTTATATTAACATATTGTATGCGGGACACGTTTTAGTACATTTTCTAACGAGTGATATGTGAGCGCGGGTGAGGTACTAGTACGTTTTCTGACGATTGATACTTGAGGGCGAGTCACATACTAGTACTGGTTAGTGTAACAACATGGTTTGTTTGTAGGTACAAAAATAATGGTATATACAGGAAAACGAAGCCTAATATTCTTGTCTATTACATAGATTCTCGAAAAATTTAGACAAATAAAAACTAATTTTTACATCAGTCGATGCGGAACCACAGAACTTGAAAAATTAAAACTATATACTACTATTTCTATTTGATTTTTCATATTTACGATACTATTATAAATGTATCCACTAAAAATATATTTTTTTTACAAAATTCTTAGGGTTGTTATATATTTCTATTTATATATTTGTGTGTATATTTCAATATAAAATACGAAAAGCTGTTTAAAAAATTAAATATTTTTCGATCTACTGAGATTTAACTGAATACCTAAATTTATGCGCAAAACTTTCGCTCCCGGTACAATTCCGCTGCGAAATGTACCCGCACACAATGTGTTATGGAATTAAATAAAGGATTAAAATCTCAACTTAAGCAGGAAAGGATAGATTATTTAAAATGTATTCTAACTTTTCAACACATAGTTTGTTATATTTGAATATTTTCATAAATTATAGGTACTTTAGAGCATTTATCTGATTACTATTTGATGCAGTCTATGATGTATTATCAAACAAATTTATATCTCAGGAAACTAAATATGTATTTGTAGTGAAGTTGATGTATAATTTAAGCCCTCTCGTTTAGTATTTTATTACAAATATCTTCTTTGTGCTATGTGACCTAATAAAGTAGTAAATTTAAATTTCTATTTTTTAAATAACGTATTCACTTAAAGGAGAAATCTATCGATGACAAGTTCAATTTTTAAATTTGTCTATCGACGTATCTTGTTAAGAAAATACTTAATGACAAAAAGTTTTGTATATTAAGGTTATTCTTTTTTTTACATTTTGGGTGTGAAATTGTTTATAGAAATTTTCAATATGGGATTTACATCCCATGGAAATTAGAATCGTCTATTAAAATTGCTAGATTCGCTTTTGAAATCATTTTTGATATAAGAATTAAATCCAGTAAAAGCACCTCTCTCCCAAATATTTGTTTGCATTGTGACTTATGCATATATTTTCTTACTTCCTGTAAGAAATATAGAACTAGGATAAGCGTGTTTGTTTAGCAAAATTATTTGGATTTATAAATAATCTGACGTTTATCTTTGTTTCTTTTGATGCATTTTGTCATTTGAAATTCGTCCACTTTTTTGTACCACAGGAATACTCATTTTTTCATTACAGGAGCAATATAAAAGAGGAAAAATTTTCTTTAAGGCACAATACAAAAAAGAATATTGCCAAGTTCTATTCTTCCCTGGAAGGAATGAGTTATATTATACAGATATTTTACCTTTCTTCCTTGCCGATCATTCATAGAAAGACCTTTCTGACCAATAGACTTATTTCGTGTAATCTTCCTTTCTACAGAGAAATGACTCGGAAACTTTACAAACTCGAACCTAAAAACTAGTTATCTTGACATGCTCACACCTAGACTATCTCTGAAGTTGAAGGTGATTTTCGATCCCATGCCTTGTGCAAGATTGCATAATGTTTGCCGGGTTAGATTGAATGTACCTGGTTAGAACCGAACTTAACAAGCTCTTGAAGCATCTAACTGTTTCAGCAGTGAGCATCCAGAACAAATATGTAGTTACGAATGTCTTTCTCCTGGAGTTGTAGCAGGTGGGAAAGAAGCTCCCCCTACAGATGATTGAGAAGAAATTATCTGGCATAAACGTTGCAAACGCCTTACATCCATCAGACTTGTCATCAACCGCCTGTCGTGAGTTGTCACTTTTATACCTAGAACTTATATATCCTTAAGCACATCTAGGCTGTTTACGACGTTAATTTTACCTTAGTTCCTTTGTACCGCTAAATTAACTGCGTGAGACCTACCTCTGTCATAACCTACCTAAACGAACCCCCGCCGAATCATCTTCTACAAATGAGTATCTTAATTTCAATCTTCGCATACGGAAGTAATTATAGCGGGTGATTTATTCCTTCGCTCACAAACCGAATCTCGACTTGCACGTTAATATTACTCTTCCCTTCGCATTGTCGTTATTCTTAAATCACCGCGAACAGGAAAAATCCTCAGATTAAAATAAGTTCATCTACGAAATTTTTGTTATTTAAACGAAAAGATGTGCACTTTTGAGGTGTACAAGGTGATAATGCCACTGAAGAAACAAACATTCGGCCAGATCAATCGTTAATCTCGAAGGCCAAGGAAAAGAGGGTGTGCGTGATCGAGTGTTTGCACTCAGTAATTAAAACGTGCAAGAAAGACGAACTGAGATCCGTATTTGTCTTTTCAGCGAGTAAAGTTATTAAAAGAGGAGGAATGGGGCTCCGGTAAAACCGAATGTAAATAGTATCTCTCTTGAGTGGATGGATCTTTGATGCTTCCGTGCCTGAAAAGTTTTGCTTGTAACGTGGGGGGTGCAGAGAAGGTGGTTGAATGGAGTGACTGAGGAAAATCGCGTTGTTAATCTCTTCTTCTCTAGGACTGAGACAGGAGAGTAGAAGCAAAAATGTGTCTTCAGGATTTAATCATTTAAGAAAACATTCAGTGACTGTTCATATATGCAGATCTCTTTTTTTCAGTAGGAAAGAGCATCTATGAGTAGGTGTGACTGTGTTTATTTATGGCATATCCCCTCGGAAAGGTAGTTTAAAGATAATTTAAGAACAATATCCTGTCTCATATTTTTTTTGTTTTTCAATTTTTATGTAAGTTAGTTTTAACGATTTAGATAGAGCCACACGGTAGCTGAGTGACCTTACACAACATTAGGAATCACAACCAGTTTATCTAGTAGTTGTCCTGGGAAAGTCCCGTCATTCTCTGCGTTGTTATAGCTCGTCCAGTGAATGAGTACCCAATATAGGGGGAAGCTAAGTTCCCTGTAAGAACCTAAGAGAAAAGAGACTGAGACCTATGCTTTCTTATTGAATCTGAGATGTGCAGCCCAGCTTTATGAAGGTAGTCCTACTTCTTTGATCGGGATTAGGGTGATTTCTGGCCCGATCAAAGCAGATTTGACACATTTAACGTATTCGAAGCTGATTTAACGCATTCGAGGTGTCGCACTATTCTCCTTAATTTTGGTCATCCTCAGGAAGGGCCAGTTCTTGCTCCTAAATCCTGTATCTCTCTCCCACATACCAAACTATCTATAAGAGGACCTCCAGATCCACTATTACATACATTATATATATGGAGATGTTTCATGCGCCTGCCAGGTCTTGACCTGGTACTCCAAGGTTTTGTAGATTCACGCTAATGGCT
>CM063505.1:80428082-80478082 GCA_032207245.1 Pardosa pseudoannulata
TGTTTTCTCCGACTTAAATTCTTTTTGCCTATTTATCAAAACTATAATTGAAATTAAATCTAAAGATCTGCCCAATAGTCGCATTTTTCAGCTGCCTCAGGAAAATGGTTTCACTTCTACAATAGCTAAATTGCAGATCTGAGAGCTTTCAAGCAAAATTAAATGATCAAGCTTCACTCTTGTCTCCCGATAAATTTTTCATTTGGATTAACATTTTATGATTTTTCGAACAGCGAGCATGAATTTACTTTTTCGGCAGGTACATACAGTAAAATCCTTTTATTTTACATGCAATACCAAATATATCTTTTTCATGAAGTTTTTGCTTTTTCATAAATGGCATCCTCTGATTTGTAATACGATAGTTGATGCCTAATATGACATGCTATAGTATTCAAAGTTGTTTCAACTTCATACTTATTTTATTAAGACAATATGTCGCAACGTCACGAACTACTATAATACACTTCCCATTCATTTTCATGTTTACAACAGCCAAGAGACAAACAATAAACTGCCCTTCCGTTTGAAACTAAAGCCAAAATTGTCATAATTTGAGAATTTGCCATACTGCGTGAAATCGCCTTTTTCCGTGAATTCCATAATAAATTAAATTTAAAATATGTATCATTATGTAATCGTCAGAAATCATTCAGGCATTAAAGGGTTAAAAAAATCCCCTATATAAAATAGCCTAAGTTATCTGTACGTCTGTCATCGATTTTATGAAGCAGTTGGACCTGGAATGGATAAAGGCATCCATAGTTAGCAAAATTCAAAGTTTATCTTCTCCTAAACTATAGATCTGATTCTAAAATAAATTAGTGTAAATGTGCTTCATATCACAGCGAAAAATAATGCCTTCTTTAAAACGTTCGACATCCACCCTTTTTCCTGTTTTTGAGCTTTTAAGGCCATTATTTCAACTCCTATTTTCCCCGGTTAAAAGCAGGCGATTAAATTTATCAATTTATCCCATAATAAATAGGTAAAAATAAAATTTTTTTCTAGCATTATGACGTCATTTCTTCGACCAACTCATTGAATCATTTCTTATTTTAAATTATTTACATTAGGCCTTATTTTCATACGTTTTATTGAACTTAGATATTACGTAAATAGTTTTCTTTTATATTTGGCTTAAATAATAGATTAGGTACATATGAGACAATTTTAAATTGAATCATCGATTATTTTTTGTTGCAAGATAATTCTCAGCCAAACAACAAACCATTTTTTTTACCTGCCTCATAAGGTACTTTAGAATTTTGGAAAATTAAAAATTTTACTGATCCCGTCATATGACGGGCTATATGCTAGTAAATCCAATAATTAGTAGTATAATAAAATATTAAGAAAACTGAAGAAAAGAGATTACATTCTGCATTGTATTAATTAATTTGCCATAACCTTTTCCATGTAATGCAAATAAAAGTAAATGAATTATATATTGGATCTCGAAATTTAACCTTCTAAATTATTTTATTTTATTTTCAACTTTTCTGACTTTTAGAAAATATAGTGTATTCATCAAAAATCAGAAGAATTTATATATTTTTCTTGACTTTCTCTGACCAGTTTGTAATTCCCTAACTTTTCAGGTCACTGAAAACACTGGATAACGCTTTTGTTACTTTGACTACTGTAAGCAAAATTTACTTAAGCGAAAAAAAAAGCCATATTTATTTTACGAAACAATAAAACATTTTGTTTCACTTGATAGCATTTTTTTCATCTTAAAATCCTTTTATATCCCGAATTCCAGATCAATTTCTATTACCCGATTTGAGACAATTTTTTCCCCTTCAAAAATGTATGTCACGTCTTTCTGATTAAATTTTCCCATTAACTGAAAAATCAAACCATGCATTTCTTTTTCTCGGTGTGTGTGTTCTACGTCGGCCACCAGTAAAACCCGAAATGAACGGAAGAAGAGAAAAGAATCCTTATAAAACTAATTTTTATTCGTTTCCTTATATCATTAATCTAGCTCTATAAATACACAGTTTTCCACGGAAATCAGGAACGTCAACAGAAAGACTTCTCCGCGAAAAAAAAAAAAGAAAATCTGGAATCTTAAAGACAAAAGAAAGTAAAGGATCTGGCGCTAAAGCTGGCCGCTTACTTTGACTTTAACAAACCAATGCCCTTATGGGGCCTAGCATTAAAACTCCCCCAAACAACAAAAACCCGTGCATTCTCTATGGAAATGCCCCGGTATGAGAGACTGCGGGATACACAAAAAGGAGGGTGGAAGGATTGAAAAAGTTTTCGCATTGGAGGAGAGGTGGAAGGGGAGGCAGAAGAGAAGAAGAGGGAAATAAAATAGAAAATAAAAATGAAGGAAATACTTTTAATTCAGCCTTTAGCCAATCTTTTTAATAGCGTTGGTAGCGCCGCGAGAAAAGCGATATTCAATATCGCACCAGTGGAGTCCCCTTCGGAATTCGATTAGAAAACGCGACAGTGCGCAACGATGGCGGGAGGGACCGTGCAGAAATTGTAATGAAAGAATTTGAGGGGCGGCCCATAATTTTATAGTGGGGTTTTTATTAAACATTAATGCCCGAGTCATTTCTTCTGACGGATATATACTGTCATGCTTGTGTCATATCGTAAGTTAGAGATTAGGCACACACGAACACATGTGTACATTTAAATATAAAAATAGAGTGAGAAACTTTTGCTAATTCCTTCTTGATGTCGCATGTCATAGATTTGGAATTTTATGACTATACGGTCACATGCTATGTGACGAAGAGAAAAACTGCATTGTTCAAAGGGAATTTGTCACTTCTTGAATGTCTTGCTAAGCTATTCAGTATTTTTTGTGTTGAAAGAGATAAGAAAAGAAATAAGGAACTATTGAGAACAGCATTGAGTGGGACTTAGCTGACTGTCTGACTTGTCCGTGGAGTCGTTTTATGACTAAAATTTTTTTACGTAAGTTTCTGTTAACATTTATTTTCAAACAACTATGCAAGATACTTTAAAAATTTGTAAAAAAAATCATTTTCGGCCAACTTTACCAATTTAACACATTGAAGACTGTATGCGCTGAAAAGTGTCTAGCCTCAGTTCCTGCACATTTTTTGTTAAAGTGATAACAAAAAAATCCAAAAAACGTGAATTTCCGTCCTCACTCGCCAACAGTTGAAAAATAAAAGACTGGAATTCCCGTCTCCCGTCTTCAATGTGTTAAGTTATCTGAAGTTTGAAATTTATCTCACCAATTTATCAGGTTAGTACATTTATAGTGCTTACAGGAACTTAACTATTCTCTTAATTAAGGACACCCAAAATTGACATAGACAAGAACATGTCGCTGAAAAGTGTCTAAAAGTGTATGCGCTGAAAAGTGTCTAGCCTCAGTTCTCGCACATTTTTTGTTAAAGTGATAACAAAAAAATCCAAAAAACGTGAATTTCCGTCCTCACTCGCCAACAGTTGAAAAATAAAAGACTGGAATTCCCGTCTCCCGTCTTCAATGTGTTAAGTTATATGAAGTTTGAAATTTATCTCACCAAATTATCAGGTTAGTACATTTATCGTGCTTACAGGAACTTAACTATTCTCTTAATTAAGGACACCCAAAATTGACATAGACAAGAACATTTATTAAATATATTGGAAATACATTATACAAATTATCTAATAAATAACTCAAACTAAGGCTATAAATGAAAACAAAGTGCTTAAGGCAAAAGAAACGGAGGTGAAGTACCTTTGCAAGTTCCGTGAGACTTCCTGATGTACGAGCAACTACCAGAGAATGGACTTGCAGAATGTTGACATCTACTGCATGGATTCAACTAATATTTTACATTCCAATATTGTTCTCCTCTAGTAGAAGGGATCTTTTTACGGCATTTTGGATTTATCATCACAGGGATATTTTAACTCTTAAGGACTGGTATCCAAAATTGAAAGACAACAGCTTCCAAAATAATAAAAGATAGCATGATTCATGCTTCTGGAAGTTATCCAACATACCAATCAGTTGATAAAGCGACATATTAAAGGGGTAAATTATGCTGCCGAAAGTTAGGTGTTACGCGTGAGGTCAAGTTTCCAGCTTAACTCGGGTATATTGATATTTGCGATTCATCGATACACTTGAACACGGTCATCAGTAAGCGCGCAGTTGTTAGTCGCCCTATTGACTTAGGACTTAATTTAGAGTGTGTTTAAAATTAATATTTGTTATTATGACGGTAGCAGTGACACAATGTTGATGCAGAAGCGTATTTACTCGTATATAACGGGCAAAATTAATTTTTTAATAGAATTAGGGCAAACGTTTGGGGATTTTTTTTTTCTTTATATTTCACGCGAAAGCAATAGGAAAGATTTTTTATTGGTTACAAACATAAAGAAAGAGCTTATACTCTTCGTAATAAATGAGAGGAATATCCATGTTGCCACCGAAAATTTTTAATTTGTTATATATATATATATATATATATATATATATATATACAATCATAATTTAAGCAAATTGTCTAATTTAATTTTAATTATTCTAAAATAAATTTCTTTCGATTCTGTTCCTAAAATGACAATCTTTGGCGGAATGTCTTTGTTTCTCTTTTTATTGTGGTAACTTTATCGATCTCAAGAATACCCAATTAATTTCTGCTTATACAACTAATACTTTATAACTATTTTACACAACTTGAATCATCACCTTGTATACTTTCCACACCGAGTCACGGTGGCTCAGTCAAAGGCAATGACCGATTAACTGAAAGGATAAAAGATTTGTTGTATTTCTTAATGGCGGCTGGGGCACGTAAATAGGTTCATGGTGTCTGATTGTCTTTACAAATTCTACATTTTTATTTTCCCTTTTTGTGGTTTTTTAGGGCCTAACGTCTGCACTTTATACAGCATGGATATAAATTGTAATTTTGCAGTGAGTAAAGAACACACATTTTATTCACACATACACACTATATAATATGTGTATATGTATGCAATCCAGCAAAATAATACAACTGCCCGTCACTATAATTATGTAGCCCCTATTGTTTTTACTTCCCCGGGATACTGGACAAGTAGAAGCCTAATCAGATAGACTAATGAATAATGTTGCAATCGGACAGCCTTGAAAAGAACGGCACATAAGTCGAAGTCTAATTCAAATTTTATTTAAGAGCTGCTAGAAGAGGACATCTTTATAGGTCAGCAGCCGACAAGAGAATGCATACGAAAACTCGTGCTGGAACAGAGGTGAACCCTAGAGCGAGAAGCATAGATTTTCCCAAGGGAGAAGAAACTTAGTCAGCGAACTTAGAATGAGAACTACGAATGAGCCATTTTATTGAGACAGCAGAAAAAAATGTGTTGAATGGACACAAAATTCACATCTATTGCACTGAAAGCTTTGGAAATTGTGTTGGAAGAATTACATGTATGCATGTATATATATATATATATATATATATATATATATATATATATATATATATATATATGACACAGACGAGTGGTTAAGGCATTGAAGACACATTTAATTTCATATATAAAAACATCTTTATTGTCATCCTTCTGTCCATTGAAATGCCAAATACCCTTTATAATTAGATACCCTTTGTTCTCATATTTTGCCACTACAAGCGTGAAGGATGTAATCAGTCCGAGTTCCTGTTCAGAACTGTCTCTTTTGGCGTTGCTACCTAAGCAAATTCCTATGTCTACATAAGCGTCAGCTTTTTTACTCTGTGTAGTTCCGCTCGAAGGTGTGTCTTTCTCCTATTACGTTATTGTTAATGAGTTCTAACTATTTATAATTATAACTCGCTTAATTCTTAACCCCTCATTTTTGAACCTGACATATGTGTATATATATATATATATATATATATATATATATATATATATATATGCGCGTGTTTACATATGTACATGTGTGTATATATAAATTCTATTCTATTCTATTCTTCATGAGTTATTCATAAATTTGAACTTTCAAAAACCAATGTCTTTCTAAATTATTTTCTATTAAAATTTATAAATAACCGATAAATTATATTATTTCTTACTTTATTAAACGACGTTCAACTGAATCTATAAAATGTGAAATTTTCACATCGTTTATTTAAAGACCAATAGAACTTTCTGTCTGCCAATAGAATTTCAGCTAAATCTTTTTCACAGCGATAAACAGAATTGAATTTTTTTTCTTTTTATTTCCTTATAAATAAAAACTTCTAATTCCCCTCAGAACCGTTCCCAACGCTGGCTTTTAAAACAATTTCTAAGCTTTAGCGGTAATCTTTTAACTATCCTAACGAACTAAAATGTTTATTATTGATTCTCTTGCTCGATTCCTTGGGTGTCTCCCATTCTTTAAAGCCATCGATTTTGAGTTACCAATATATCTATACTTGGAATTCCTTAAACACACAAATAACAATGATAAAGTCAATCACGCGGAGGAATAACATTCTGTTTTCCTCGATTTTTAAATGCTGTTAATTAAAATTCAAGCTTTTAGTTGCAACTTATTTGTTTATTTCCAAGTTCACTTTATGTTGCCAGTGAGGGAGGAATCTGGAGAAATAATTTTTCTGAAAATGAGTATCGGTGGAGAATTTTAAAATTATTGTTGCGATACATAATTTTATGTTGCTTGTAATGTAAATAAAATGTTTTACGTTACTTTCACTTAAGAAAAATAAAGTTGTAGCAGTTTGAATAAACGTTGAATATTTTTAATAATAAATGAATAATGGTTGCATATTGGTTACATATAAGTGAAGAATCGATTTTTCTTTTTAAAGACTTTGCTATATTCTAATCCAGAACATAACATAGAATTATTCGATACAATCGTTCGGGAAATTTACATGGCAGTTTCAATATAATAGTTTGTTGAGAGGATTTATGAAGATTTCGTTATACTTTACATTAGAGCGGCCATTGGAATCATTTCGAATCCAAACCACTATATTCTTTTATTAAACCCAGAGATATTTACCTATATATATATATATACATATATATATATATATATATATATATATATATATATATATATATATATATATATATATATATATATATATATATATATATAATATATAAATATATGGAGATATAGTCATGCCATAAAAATAATATTTTTTAAATTTATAAGATGAACACGGGTTATGTAAAAAAAAAGAAAACTAGCATGAAGTTAAAATAAAAAAAGTCAAATATCTGTGGAAAATATATTATAAAATCTGTATATTTTTATGTTTTTTTCTTAATTGTAAAATTTAAATTATTGAAATATAGATTTAGGAATTTTTATTTTAAAACTTGAATAATTAATATATATATATATATATATATATAATATATATATATATATATATATATATATATATATATATATATATATATCGAATGAGAGGCTTCGAGGATGCAGTCATGGCCAAAAAATAGATTTTTCAGAAGTTTTGTAGCACTTAGCGTACAGAGCAAAAATCAAGAGAAGTTTGTAGACACGTATACACCTTGGTACCTGTGACAAAAATCCAGCAAAATTGTTGCATCTCTAATAATCGGGGACGAGTTAAAGCCTTCTAACGTAATTAGAAGTGGATTTAAAAAAAGTGGTGCATTTATGGATTAGTTTAAAGTTTTTACACACACACACACAACATATATATAAATATATATATAATATATATATATATATATAAGTGCAATTTTAATATAAAATTTAAAGATAGTTTTTAATTTTGTACATGTTATTCAATATAGAGTAATATAATTATAATAATTTTCTAATTGATGTTTTACTCTCTAATAGAAGTGGCCTTTGTAATTAATGTTAACGCCAACGGCCACTGATGAAATTTTTGTGTTTTTAATAGTTGTAATTTTAATTTAAATTAGTTAAGTTTTTCCAAGTATAAATATAATATATATATAGATATATGAATATATATGATATAGTATTTATATATTTTCATTTTCTGATTGTTTAATAACTACCTGATACAACCCGACTTTGTTTTGTGCTTTTTGTATATCTGATTCATTTGTGGTTATTTGTATATGTTTCCGAAATAGTTCTCGTAGCAATATAATAACCATAGATATACCATCATATCATTTACCTCCACACATTAATGTACGAAACATGTATATCTTTGCGAAATTGATTTTTGGTTATTTATATCAGAAACCAGAAAACAGAATAAACCACAGAGCTCAACCAATCAATAATCATTTTTATCCCAAATAGTTAAACATATCTCTGCGATTATTTTTGTATATTATCCCGCAACTATGTTACCCGTAATATGAATTCAAGTCGGTTATTTCCGTAGGTTATCCCGCCAACTTATATCACCTCTGTAGCGATATGAAACATTATCTTGCATTATTTCCTTCAAATATCTTCTCCCATACCATTCAATGAAATATTACGATTTATAATTTTCCATTTTCATGAGCCTGATACTTTTATGTAAAGAGCTAAGTTTAAAAGGCTTTTCAAGATTACTCTACCAGAAAATATTAAAAAGAATCTCGCCGAATTTAATCTTAATTCATTTTTCTCCCTCCTTGCAAATGGAATAAACCTGTATATACGAAATAAAGCCTTTTGTTGTGGTTCGGAGAAAAGACGTTATTTCATATTTCACGCGGCATTGAACCGTGAAATGAACTCAATCATATGAGCGATGTATTGGCGCGCTTGTACTGCAGGGGAACCTACCCCTGTACCTGAGAAAGCTCACGAAACCTCATCACCGAATCACCTTCTTTCGGCATCCAGGGGATTAAGGAAATAATGAAAGGATTTGCTTTTCATTGGGTCACGAAAAAGAATGGAAATTATCGGAGATACATCTTCCAGGCCTTGATAATCGGTACTGTAGGAGGTGCAACTTGATAATCACGGAAAATGAACGTCGGGAACGTTAACACCAAGTGGCATGGATGGGAAAGCCATCCGATCGTCTTAGCATTAGTCTCTATATATTGTTATGGGATAATTATCCTGTAAAGCTTCATTCCAGTGTTCCTGAGGACTTGTCCGAATGAAATCTATACATTTCTTAGTGTTCATCACTTTTTCCCGCCATCAGCATGTTTATTCGCAATGAACTTGTTGTAATGAAGCCTTCGAGGGTATGTTTCCGCTAACTAATTATCAGACATCATGATTGTTCTTATTACAACCCGTTTATTTCCTCACTTTAAACATTTACATTAAACATAAAATCACCCCAGTTTAAGATTTTTACGTAGGTAAAATAAAAGTTCATCTCCACACTTACTATATGCCAACCAGGGTACAAAAGCTCCATGTACATATTTATTAAATAAATGTACAATTTGTAAATTTCAACAAAAAGTACGATGAATTTAGGCATAATTTTAATTTTTTATTAACATTTTACTTTGCTATAAATGTTTAAAATATATTGTTAGAGATAAGTGTTTTTTTACTTCTATAAACCTGATATATTAACTTATAAGCTTTACCATTGTTTAAGCATGCAATCAATTTAGATGATAAATTTAATACTTATTTTACCTAGTTATAAATGATACTTCAAAAATATTAGAGAAAAAACAATGTTTATTTTTATTCACTTCTAAATATCTGAGATATTATTTTTTAAGCTTCTCCTATCAGATATTATCGATGACTGAATCAAATATTTGATACCTAGATGTATAAGTGATGCCACTCAAGGTTAAAGATCTGATGAAAATTTATTTATAAACTATTTTTATTCTTTAAATTAGGAGCATCATATTCAGTTCAAATCAATGAGTTGGTTAAACTGGTATTTTCTTTTTAGGTCTTAACGATAAATTTTGTGATAAAACGTAGTTGATTTTCTAATTAATAATACACGTTAATGAGTAATTTTCTTCCCCGTTCACTAATTTACTTTTTACTTTCTTTTCAGGTAAGCTGAATTTCGTTTTCTTTACGCCGAGAGGTAAGACTTTAAGTACATTTGCTTGAGCTTGGAATGATAATCTGAGAAAACATAAATACGAACTGCACATCTACTTCGTTTATAGTACTCACGAATTCAATTTTCTAGCTGTATGAGGAAATAATCATATGCTGGCATAAATAAGCTAAAAAAGAAAGAAAACGAGTAAAATAATTAACTATTTTCAAAAGGAAAAAAAAGAATTTAATCACCGCACTCAAGGATTGTCTTTCAAAACTTTGATCCGAAATTAGATTTGAGTTTGAATCTTCAGCTATAATAGCTGTAATTTAAATTTTTTAATAATCTAATTGGGTTATACACATGTAACCATAATTCAGAACCAACTTAATGGGAACTTGGATTGCAGTGTAAATATACGTAATTGGAATATTTTAAATATATATGAGCATAATTTCGTGGGGTAATCATACAAAGAATTAAAGTTCAAAATTTTCATACCTGTGTGTTTAATTTTTAAGTTATTTAAAAAGAAAGTTATATATTTTATAACATTATTAAGTTAAAACCACGAAACAAATGGTGAGTGATTCACTAGATGTTTGGCGGAGTTCGTATTTGATGACCTTTGTATCTCTAGAACAAAATTTTTACACACACACAACACATTATCTCTCTATCTATCAAGCCGAACAATGGCCGAATGGTTCAAGTGCTGGCCTTCGGTACCAGAGTTCGTGGGTTCAAATCCCAGTGGGGCATAGATGGTAGTAGACGTTCGGAATCGGCTTTGAGCTGTAGGTCTCGGCCTCATTAGCCCCCGTGTTGCGAAATAGTAGACCGTAGCACTCTAAAACAATCCAAACATCTATCTATCAATTAAAATATATAATGTAACTGATTTCATCTCCTATTACATTCTGTTATATTATAAAAATTCTACACCTAGTTGCAATCTTTCCTATCGAAATTCCCATTCTCTCCTGGAAATTCTTTTAACCTGTTGACGAGCTCCAAGTCGCCAAGCTTAATTCTGTTAAGTCTGTTGATTCTGCTAACTAGTCATAATATTTATATAACGATCGGCATGTGTAGAATAGAAACAACCCATGACTAAAGAATGAACACCTAATTGGCTAACATCCGAGTCCCACCAGTCGTTTTTCCTATTTTAAGTAGCATTTTAAGTAGTCCCGTGTGTAAAATCGTCATGCAAATAAAACCTGTTGAAATTTAGGTTCTAAAAGTTCAAGCTTCTTTGCGCATCAATTCCCCATGACTGCAATCTAATTGAGATGGTCCAAAGGCACACATATGTACCATTCCACATATATATTAGAAGTTGTTAAGAAGAAATGAAAATAAAGCAAAACATAAAGCTAAAAACAAAGTTTTAAGTAGTTGTCTCCTCAGCAGTACTCACAAGCATCATTAAACAAAAGGATTGGGTCTGAAATTTGAGATCTATACAGTAAACGCTTCGTGGTACTGTAAAGATATGCTATACAAGGTAACAGTTAGTGAAGCTAACCACTAGTACTGTCAGTTGATTGGAAAATTTAAACCAGGGATGTATAATGCAAGGGACAATCCAATAAGCCACTCACTAACACATAAGTAGAAGTTTTTAACACGTTTATTTGAACTTTCGAACATAGTCCATCCTTTAAGACGGACTTTTGATAGCAGGAACTGAAGTCCTGAAATTAAACAACTTCAAAATTGTATTAGAACCTTTGTTTCAAATAAATTAAAAGTTAGTAGCTGAGGACTATTTACTTGTAATATTTAAGTCTAAGAGGTTTATACATAAACGATTAGTGTTACTAAATAATCCTAAAATTTTAGGATAGAAGATTAAGTCTATGCTGTCATTGCTTTTATGGAATTCTATTGTGTCATCTTTGAACCGGTATAATTCTTAATGATCATTACTTCAGATATTTTGATTTTTCTATTTATTTCTGTAATGAATCTTGAACCACGTTTTTGTGCAGTAACTTTACAATATTACAAAGTCAACATTTTTCAGTATTGACTTAATTTGGCACAAGCTACAGAGGGCAAGCATGCTAAGTATAAAGATATCGCGAGTGACGCACGTGTGGGCCTCGTATAACTTTTCGGCGGATGCAAATTCTGCGGAATATCTGCAACAGAGAGCGAGATTCGTATATGGCTTGTTGCCAAGGGGGGATTAATTGTTTCGAATTAAATTGTCTCTGAGGCTTCCGGGTTATCCGGTCTTTATGCTTCCAGCGAGCTGAAATAAAGAGTTCCCGGGTAAATTTGGCAGTTCACCAGCTGTCAGGGCAGATATAAAACTATTTGTCGTACGTATACCCTCGCGAGCTCTTTTCAGACTCAGCGGGTTGGGGAGCCGAAAAGTAGTTAACTTGTGACTCGGTGTGGGGTGTGTATGTGTATATATTTTGCAGAAATTTACTCTCGATAACTGAATGGATATTGAAAAGTTCCGCTTTTGTTAAGCATTGGTTAAAGACCAGAAATTTCATTGGGACTCAGAAAGATATGTTGATAATTTGGGGACGTGTGCTAAATATGTTTGTTTGGACCAACTTTTATTGTTCTAGTTCCACGCATTAGTGTTTTTTGACATAATCTATTTACCATCAATCTACTTAATTATTATAAATAACTTTAATTTCTTTTGAAGACTGGAGATATCACTGGGACTTATAAAGATATATATGGATGATTTGGGGATGAGTCTTAAATTTGTGTTTGTTTGGACCAGAGTTCACTGCTTTTGTACAGTGTATTAGTTTTCTGCAATACAGTTGAACGGTGTTACACGGAATCGAAGGGATACAAAATATTTTAGTATTAATGGCAATATTAATAGAGCATGACATAAAAAATTCATACTTAAGAGGATATAGTAACTTTCTATACTTATAATCATTATTAAAACAGGTTTTTATCACAATTTTTTTAGCATATTCGCAAGAAATAAAATATTCAGTACCTTTTAGAATAGATTTTTTGTATGTTCTTTATTAACATCCTAGCTTAAAAAATTAAGTTTTGTTATCAAGTCGCATGTTTTTTAAACTCAATAGTATTAATACCAAATTTAAAAATTTGAAATTAACTTACTCGCGATGTAACTTTCAAAACATGTAGAGTAGAAACTAAATTAGTATGTAAAATTGAAAATAAATATATTTTTTTTTCTGTAAGCCTAAATCTTTAAAAGTATCCATAGAGCATGACATAAAAAATTCATACTTAAGAGGATATAGTAACTTTCTATACTTATAATCATTATTAAAACAGGTTTTTATCACAATTTTTTTAGCATATTCGCAAGAAAAAAAATATTCAGTACCTTTTAGAATAGATTTTTTGCATATTCTTTATTAACATCCTAGCTTAAAAAATTAAGTTTTGTTATCAAATCGCATGTTTTTTAAACTAAATAGTATTAATACCAAATTTAAAAATTTGAAATTAACTTACTCGAGATGTAACTGTCAAAACATGGAGAGTAGAAACTAAATTAGTATGTAAAATTCAAAATAAATATATTTTTTTCTGTAAGCCTAAATCTTTAAAAGTATCCAACATTTTAAAATTAAAAAAAAGTAAAAACTGTGAAGGAATTGAATTAAAAATAATCACCTTTTTTGATGCCTGTAAAGTAAAATATACCACTCGTATTAAAAAATAGTTAAATTCCCTGAATAAAAAACATAATTAGTTTCTATTTGGTATAAAAGAATTTGTTTCTAATTTAGTCATCTCAAAAGTTATTTTCCAGGTTAAAAGACACATCTTTTTTCACTTGGTGCATATAATGCATTTTAAAAAACATTGCTTTAAATAGAAAAATAAATATTTTTTTAAATTAGAAAGTCATTTAATTATACAAATTTTTCAACTAACACCATCATTCTTGTTTAATAGATTTTAATCAAGAAAAACAACCCATTGGTTGCTGTTGTCGTTTTTTGGTGCCACTTAATCGAACTAAGTGCGATTAAGGCCAATACTGTTTAAAACTACCACTAAATTCTCAAATGGACATCATTTAATATCTCTTATGTGTATTTAAATACGATCACCAATGTAGTATATTACATGAAAAGCTAAGTACTACATATTTTATAGATTAAATTAGCTTCAACTCGAATTATGTTCGATGCAACATACCAAGAAGCACAATTAGAATACAATAATTAGCAAGCGTATTACCACGATTCATGAACTGATCAAAGCTTCTATCCCTATACGTGAATTTAACCTCGTGTGGGCTAAATCCCTGTTTAGCGGACATGCAAAATTCTGGCGACAATCCGTAAATTCTGGTTGACTTAACACAACCTCTATTTATGTTACAGAACTTATCTATTTTGAGGACACAAATTGGTTGCCATGCTCTGGTGTCAATACTTTTCGTTAATGTAATTCTATTTCTGTTTGCATAATTTTTTATTACTTATTTAACACTAAACATACCAACACTTCATACCTATTTCTACCATAGCCGGTCAAATGACCGGACTTTATTTTTTGTGATTATAAATGTATGAAATATGAAAATTGGAAGCAAATAGACAAATAAACTTTATTATAATTAAACAAAATTGTAGATTGTCAATTTTTATGTATTGCAAACACAAAGAATAAGTATTTTTAATTCATTTCCCATCGCATTTTTTACATAAACCTTATGGGTCATTTGACCCGTTATATGATATGTTTAGTGTTAATGTTTAAATGAAGTAACAAGTATTACAAATTGAAAATTACATCACTTGCCGTCATTGGTTCTGATTGTGTTTCTAAATTTTGCCAAAAAACTTAATGGTTTTAAACTCATCATTACGTTAAGTCATCTTATCTAAAAATGTAAAAGTTTTATTTTTTTAATTGCCTTAACTATAATAACTTAACCCTTAATTTGACAAGATTTTTTTTCAAATATCAATTAAAAATATATTTAAATAAATGATAACAATAATAATAATAATTTAAATAATAATAATAGTAATTAATAATAATATATAATATATTTAATATAGTATATATTATCGATAAAAATATATATTTATTATAAAGATTTTATTTATTTGTTTGTTCGTTGTAGCGGACTTAGCCAAATTAAGGGTTAATAATAACTTTGATCTATAATAATGATATTCTTATAGCTTTGTTTGCATATGTACTGCAACTGTTGGTAAATAGTTGGTAATTAAAAGGGCATAATCTTGAAGATTTGACTCAGATTCATCCATTATTTTACAACTGCCTAACCTAACATAGGGAGTAAATATTATTCCATCTGTAGTTTCATAACTCCCTGGATTTATCTTTTATTCTCTTACTCCAGAGAAATGCACTATAATAAAGTAACGGCCCTTAACAGAAATTGTTGAATGGCAGTCAAAAAGATTTCCATCTTTGAGATATTTTAAAACTAGAAAGTATTCTTAATGCTTCGTGTTCTATCATTTTCCTTTCACTGCTAACCCCTGCCCATTCTTCTGAGACTTAGATCCACATGTTTGCCGGGATTAACTTCTCCCGAAATATTTTGCTCCCGAGAGAAGAAAACTGTTGTCCGTTGAATCCATTCCACGAACAAAAGAGAGAAATTTCTAGGGGAAAATCGAACACAAATGTCGTCAATTTCGATTGGAAAATTGTTTATGACTCAAGGCTGTTTGAACACAAATATTACTAAAGTTATCGGAGTCGGATATTTACGGCGGTGTTTGTATAGAAGGTATTATTTTATAAAACACAGATTTATTTCAATATTGAGCCAAGATCTTCTCCTAGGTCAGGTGTTATTGGAATAATGTTAAATATTCAGAGATTCGGAGAGCGGTTACTTGTCTGTGGGGCACCTTGATTACAGTTTAACTGATTTTTGCAAATTCTTATTATTTAATCCTATACATATTGTAAAGTTGAGCTTGATAAATTTATCTAAAATAACCATTTAAGTTGATGGTGGACTCTCAAATTGGCTAAAAGTGTCGTATTGGGGTTTGTATAGAAGATATTATTTTATAAAACACAGATTTATTACGATATTGAGCGAAGATCCTCTCCGAGGTCAGGTGTTATTGGAATAATGTTAAATATTCAGAGATTAGGAGAGCGGTTATTTGTGTGTGGGACACCTTGATTACAGTTTAACTGATTTTTGCAAATTCTTATTATTTAAACCTGCACGTATTGTAAAGTTGAGCTTGATAAATTTATCTAAAATAATCATTTAAGGCGATGGTGGACTCTCAAATTGGCTAAAATTGACCGAAAATTGTATTTTCGATTTTAGTGAATAGTGAAAGTATATATCATTAGGAATAAGGAGCAAAAAGAATTTTTTCATTTCCATTATTTCATCATTACTTATGGGTATAACAAGCTTATCATTACTTATGGGTATAGCAATAATAACTTCAAATGCTGTTTACTCAGAAGTAAAATTTTCATGTATTACAAATGTTCAAAGTACTCCAAGCGCATTGAAAATAGATCATTGTCTCTGAAATTCCAGTATTTTTTTACGTTAAGATTATAAAATAAAGTCTAGTTAAAACGGGTATGTTTTGAAGCATATAATATGTTAGTTATGCATTTTAATTAACCACTATAGATGTTTATTCTTCAAAATATGGGTATCATCATCATAATTTTTTTTCTCTTTATACTTTTTATTAATGTTTATGAAAACAACTACATTTTTTGTAAAGTCTACAAGGTATACTTAAAATTTTTTTTTATAATATTTTATGGAAAATTGATGCACCTGGAGCATTTTTAATTAATCTAATTATGAAACAATTAATAATTAAACCAAAACTAATTAATATTTTGACTTCAAATTTTTAAAATATTTGTATATTAATAGTACAATTAGCATAGTCAATCTTCAAGGAAATTCATTTAAAATAAAAAAAGTTTGCTCTAAAGGTCCACTGTCGTCTTAACATTTAATTTATAAAGTAGTATTATATTTAAGTATCACCAACCTTTGAAAAGGACCAACAGCAAAACTATGTAATTTCCAATGCATATGTATTTACATAGGTATGCATTGGTAGAATTTTAACTTTACAAGCGAAACTGAATATTTTTTAAATAAACAGTAAGAAAAAAAAACTAAGCATAATTCATAATGGATGTCAATGGTTTAAAAAAAAGAATTATTTTCAATAATTCTTGTTTACAGTATAGTTTTAAAAATTCGTATCAGTTCTCTAGTAAATAATTGGTTTATAATGCTTTAGCTTTAAAGAGTAGGCAATGGTAATTTAATACTCGTGATAAAGAACTTAGCGCTTTTAGGATGCATTAATAAATAGTTGTAAATTATATGATCATCCACCATTCTCTCGGCTTAAAAGCGAAAGAAGAATAGATTAAGAAGAAATTAAGTTGAAAGGGAATTTCCCCACGTCATCGAGGTCATTCATTTTGTTGGTTAGTCAAGATTAAGCTTATCATAATTACTTTTTATCGAATCGGGATGCTTGCCATAAAGCGTTGAAAACTAAAATGAAACTAGTTCATATTGTTAATCGATAGTAGTTGAACATTCTGTTAAACAACTATGACCTTCCTTCCCACTCACAATTTATTACTAGAAATTTAAATTTTTCGGCGTTCTAAATTATTTTACCAATCACAGTTTTTGATTTAAAAAATTCCGGTTTTCATTAATAGAGTCTATTGTTTTATTTCAAAGCAGTAAATTTCACTAAAACAATGTAGTTGAGATAGTCCAAGTTTTCGTTTGAATGGACCAAGTTTACTTTATCGGAGTTGATGTGAAAACCCATGCTCAAAATTTTTAATTTCTCACCGTTACTGTGAAATAATACAACATGGATATATTTTAAATGAAATGAAGTGAGTAACTATAATTTGAAGTGAGTAACAAAAACTTACGAAATGAGTAGTCAAAACAAGCATCAGACTTACTCAATTTTGACACAGTTTTGACGAAACGGGGCGAATGATAAGCTTATTCAAGGTAATGGTCTCAACGATAAGGATACAGATGACCTTTTTGTTATTTCTTGCTGGCAGCGATGTTTTCTCTGATATATGTAAACCAGTAGAAATTATTTCCTCTGGGCACAACAATTAATTGTAGCCCCTATTGTTTTTACTTGCCCCGGCTACTAGGCAAGGAGAAGCTTAATCAGCTAGACTAATGAATAATGTTGCAGTCGGGCCACATTGAAGAGAAGAAATTTTGCGAGTAACTCAAATCTTTATTGAAGAGCTACTAAAAAGATATATTTGACAGTCAAAGACAAACAAGAGAATGATACGAAGAACACTTTGCTGGAACAGAGATGTACTGAGCGAGACAAATAGAATTTTCGCATGGGACAAGAAACTTTTAGATCAGGGGAAAAACTGATAAATTTTGCCGGCGACAGCTGGAAAATGTGTTGAATGAGCAGAAGATTTGAATATATTGTGCATAAAGCTTTGGGAAATGTGTTGGAAGAAATTTAAGTTGAGCACATTCTTTTGATTAAGACATTTTGTGGCCGGGAAAATATATTTTAAGGAATTAGAATGGGGGAGAGGAGATTTCTAAAAATATATTAAAGTGAAATAATTTTGATATATTAAATATATATATATATATATTGTGTGTATTCTATAACAGGAAATAATAGATCATTATGAATAATAACTATAAAAATTTTCCAAAGCAAATCCATAAATATTATGTCAATTAAAAAAATATCAACTGTCCCGATAATTTCTCGCAAAAAATGGAAGAAATATTTTTAATAATATGTTGTTTGAATAATTAACTGCTTACATACCGGTATCCCAATGTTCTAATTTAGATATCTTTAATACCTATCATTAATTTGTTTTATTATGGTCATCTACTTTTCGAAAAGCAATTAACAGGTTCTTTAAAATTTGTAAGGTATCACTGAGGTAGTTAAAAAGACAAAAATAGAGTTTAAACGCGAGGTTAAATAGTATTTCCATGCTCAATTTTTTTAAAACAACTTCTGCCAAGTGTATGCTTGGCTTGACTAAAGAAGGGGATACCCCCGCCAACTTGCGATAAAGCTTTGAGCATGGTAGCCTAACATTTTATCCTATTTTAATTTATTTTCTCTATTTTAATTTATATTATATTTGTATCCAGCTCTCCTTGGGCAACCCTTTTCTTATACATTACATGCGCGTAATGCTTAAAAAATTAGATATAGTGAACCATTGGCTCATTTTGAATAATTTGGATCTGTTGACTTTGTAAACTGTTGAGCGATTAATAACCCATAAATATAAATTTTCAGTTCCTAAGTGGTTGGGGTTGATTAAGTAAATGTATATAATTCTATTACAATGGCACATTCTGCATCAATTAATGTCTCGAAAAAAAGCAAGGGATACAATGGATGGAATACCTTTCTGTTTTAGTAAACATCGCCAATAATTTCACCAAATTTTTCAAAGGGAACCCTATTCTTAGGTACTGTATGCTTTACTATAATACATATTACAATTAAAAAATATATTATGCTATATATAAAGTATACATATTACTGTATGCTTTAAATATAATTTTATCAAATTACCTAAAATTTGAATATAAACCAGAAGCCTAAACTTCATTTATATGTCTAAGTAACCAATTTATGCTTTTGACGAAAATGAATTATGAGTTTAATGCAAGTCTATTTGATTAATGGATAAATATTTCTATGTTTGCATCAGATTTCGAAATGGAGGAAAAATTCCCGTAGTCACCACTGCGCAGAGTAACATAGTAACATGACACTGAGCCAAATATTCATGCAGAGAGTAATTTACTTACTGAGTTAGTTAACGTCTTTTGACTCTGATATTTCTTTTGTATTTAGTGGTTAATTTCCTGTCCCGTGGCCATTCGCCAGGCACAATTAATTGTTACAACTGTCTCCAGAATTTCCGCCTCCGCTTATTTTTTTGTTTCCTCTGACGGTTACACGAAAACAAAATAAATAATCACCTTGTAATATTGGCATTTTACCAGCTGTCAGAACAGATATGAAACGATTCGTCGCACTTGGGTCTTTAAAGTTGATTGGTTAGACAGTTAGAAGCGAAAGAAACTGCGAGAGAGAATATGAGCAAGACTATCGGGAAACGTTAAAGAGCTGTTTACTTTGTCGGAAATATTATATCACTCAGATTTGATGCTTTTAGCGTGTTTTTTACTTAAAATGTTATTTATTGGAAAGACAATAGATATACTTTTGTGTATCTAGAGATTATTGCTTGTTTGTTTTTTCCTATGAGAATCGTTTCTATGGGTGATCTAATGTATTATCTGAAAATATCGTGTTATCGAAATACCCGTGTAAAAGATAAGAAACAATATGGGAATAATTTGTAATTTTCATAAAATATATAGACTGTATACAATTTTTACTGACAACATTTGGTTTTATTCTTTAGTGGAAAATCATTATAGGGACACGGGTTAAAATGTACTACGAATATTTTCTGCCATTTTCAAAATATTTGCTTATGCTGTATTATCACTACGTTTATATATACCTTTGTAACTGTAGTGTTTTTTTATGATCCAGTGTGTTATCTAATAATTTCGAGTTACTAAGATAATACCCGTATTAAAATAAGGAAATAATTTGTAATTTCCATAGAATATATAGAGTGTATACAATCTTTTGCTGACAACTTTTGGTTTTATGCTTTAGTGGAAGATCATTATAGGGATACGGTAACCCGTATAACATAAAATATAGTAAGAATATTTTCTGTCATTTTCAAAATATTAGCTGAAGTTGAATATATTTTATGCTGTATTATCACTAGGTTTATATATACCTTTGTAATTGTAGTGTTTTTTATGATCTAGTGTGTTATTTATAAATTTCGAGTTACTAAAATAACCCGCATTAAAATAAGGGAATAATTTGTAATTTCCATAAAATATATAGACTGTATACAATTTTTCCGTGACATCATTTGATTTTATGCTTTAGTGGAAGATCATTATAGGGATACGGATTAAAATATAGTAAGAATATTTTCTGCCATTTTCAAAATATTATCTGAAGTTGAGCATATTTTATGTTGTATTATCACTAGGTTTATATATACCTTTGTAATTGTAGTATTTTTTATGATCCAGTGTGTTATCTAATAATTTCGAGTTACTAAAATATCCGTATTAAAATAAAGGAGTAATTTGTAATTTCCATAAAATATATAGAGTCTATTCAATCTTTTACTGACAACTTTTGGTTTTATGCTTTAATGGAAGATCATTATAGAGATAGGGGTTACGAATATTTTCTGCCCTTTACAAAATATTAGCTGTAGTTGAATATATTTTATGCTGTATTATCACTAGGATTATAATATACCTTTGTAATTGTAGTACTTTTTATGATCTAGTGTTTTAGCTAATAATCTCGAGTTACTAAAATATCCGTATTAAAATAAGGGAATAATTTGTAGTTTCTATAAAATGTATACAATCTTTTATTGCAACCTTTGGTTTTATGCTCTAGTGGAAGATCATTATAGGGATACGGGTTAAAATATAGTTCGAATATTTTCTGCCATTTTCAAAATAATAGCTGGAGTTAAATATTATTTTATGCTGTATTATGACTATAATTATACATGCCTTTGTAACTGTAGTGTTTTTTTATGATCTAGTGTGTTATCTAATAATTTCGAGTTTCTAAAATACCCCTATTAAAATAAGGGAATAATTTGTAATTTCTATAAAATATATAGACTGTATACAATCTTTTACTGACAACTTTTGGTTTTATGCTTTAGTGGAAAATCATTATAGGGATAGGGGTTACGAATATCTTCTGCCCTTTACAAAATATTAGCTGTAGGTGAATATAATTTATGCGGTATTATCACTAGGATTATATATACCTTTTTAATTGTGGTGTTTTTTATGATCCAGTGTGTTATCTAATAATTACTAAAATACCCGTATTCAAGTAAGGGAATAATTTGTAATTTCCATAAAATATATACAGTGTATACAATCTTTTACTGACAACTTTTGGTTTTATGCTTTTGTGGAAGATCATTATAGGGATACATTATAGCTCTTGCTGATTAAAATACAGTAAATCTATTTTCAGCTTTTTTAAAGAAGGCATAAAAATTGCTTATGAATATATTTTATGTTGTATTATCATTACGTTTATATATACCTTTGTAACTGTACAGTATAATCTAGTTTGTTATCTGAGAATTTTGAGTTATTGAAATAAAACGCAGTATGGGAATAGTGTATAGTTTTCATAAAAATATTATATGAACCACGTACTGTGTGCTTAACTTAAAGCATGGGATTTGGTGGAAGATGATTTTAGTGATAACGAGTTAAAATGCTATAAATGTATATTCATTTTTTAATAAGACAAAAAGTATTTGTAGCTTAACATATTTTATATTGGATTCTCAGTATTGGTATACTTTATACTGAAAAAAAGAATTTCACATCCTGGTAAAATAAACACGGGTGAAATACTATTCTTTTTCTCTCTCTAAAACGTAACTTTTTGTGGATTAAATTTTTCCAGATAAGATTAAAGTTCTAGCGAAATTTTGTTTTGGATTCTCCCGCTAGCCCTGGTGTGTTTTCAAATTATTTGTTAGACAGGTTGCATTTGCGGAATTACTTACTTTAAGGCACATTTTAAAATATGAATATTCATTTTAAATATAAAAATTACGTTAGGCCTTTTATTGTATTATTAAGAACGCTCAATTTTTGCAAATCAGTAGAATATTACAAATAACAGTTAATGGAAACATACGTTAAATTTTAAGTTTGTTAATAGAGTAAATAAATTCCAAACTAAATCTAATTAGTAAAGAAAAAAACCATTTTAAAAATGTGTAGTATACAATTTTAAATCCCTGCTTTTTTAATAATGATACCTACATGTGTAAATGTCGACACACTAAGTTTTTAAAAAATCCTTTAGAGATATGGGTAACTTACTATTTAAACTGGATTAAAATTAATTTTAATTATAGTTTTTATAAGAAATATATTACAGAAAAACGTGATATTTCATAATATCTATCTCATTGAATTAATCGTTAATATTAAGAATTTAACAAATTGTGCTTTTAAGAAATTTTAGAATAATATATTTAATTCAACCTCAAGTGGCTTAAATTTGTTGCTTATCACTTAAACATCACAATGTTTTTTTAATACTAACATTTAGTCCTCACTTCAATGTTATTTGAAGAATATTTTGTTCTTATTGAATTTTTTATTCGCTATTATAGTCATTTATCCACTTGTTAGCAGCACAAATTTCAGTCAAATCAATTATTTCCTAGAACTAAATCCCGACTCTTAGCAAAATTGCTGCTTTACTTTGTTGGACCACCTATTCATGAAAGTGGACATTTGCCAAAACCTCATTAATTGTACCGAACTAAACTGCCTCAATAACTTCAGGATAATCGTCTCTGGAATACATCGAACGAAGCAAATATTATAGAGTTCCCGGATAAATTTGGCATCACACCAGCTGTCAGTAAGGATATGAAACAATTTACCGCTGTGAAATCGTCAAACACAATAGGCAGGGCACTTTGGAGAAAAAGGAAATAATGAATGAATGGAAATCAACACACAAGACGAGCAGATGGGCTGAATTCCTGATGTTATGCTGATCTAGAAAAAAATAAAAGATTTTTGTTTTTTACCGATCTCTCCGCTGTATGATTTTGAATTGAATATGTTTGATAAGACGTTGAAATCGTGACGTTGTCAAGCATTAGTTATAAAATCGGGTTTTAAATTATACTTAGTGCAATAAAATCTTTCACAGGAAGGCACTTTGGAGAAAAAGGAAATAATGAATGAATGGAAATCAACACACAAGACGAGCAGATGGGCTGAATTCCTGATGTTATGCTGATCTAGAAAAAAATAAAAGATTTTTGTTTTTTACCGATCTCTCCGCTGTATGATTTTGAATTGAATATGTTTGATAAGACGTTGAAATCGGGACGTTGTCAAGGATTAGTTATAAAATCGGGTTTAAAATTATACTTAGTGCAATAAAATCTTTCACAGGAAGGCACTTTGGAGAAAAAGGAAATAATGAATGAATGGAAATCAACACACAAGACGAGCAGATGGGCTGAATTCCTGATGTTATGCTGATCTAGAAAAAAATAAAAGATTTTTGTTTTTTACCGATCTCTCCGCTGTATGATTTTGAATTGAATATGTTTGATAAGACGTTGAAATCGGGACGTTGTCAAGGATTAGTTATAAAATCGGGTTTAAAATTATACTTAGTGCAATAAAATCTTTCACAGGAAGATGTTAATATGAAAATAATTGATACGAGAGCAGGGTTTGCATGATTTAAATCAGTTGATTTTTTTTGTTTGAAAAAAAAATTGATTTAAATCCTTTTTTTCTTTTATTTTAAAACCTATATTCCAAAGGCAGGAGAATTGGGAATCAGTCATTACAGTAATACCAATAAGTAAATACCAATAAGTAAATAACTGTAAATAGATAGCATGTGCTTTCCAAGAATTAAGGGTTTGTTATCAGAAAGTATGTAGTAGGGGTAGTACAATGATTGATTATGACTGGTGGAATTCATTTTATGTAATGGGTTGGTTGGTTGGTTGGTTTGTATATATATATATAAATGTATATATATATGTATATATATGTATATGTATATATATATATATATATATGTATATATATATGTATATGTATGTGTATATATATATGTGTGTGTATATATATATATGTATGTGTATATATATGTATATGTATATGTATGTATATATATATGTATGTGTATATATATATATATGTATGTGTATATATATGTATATGTATGTGTATATATATATGTATATGTATGTGTATATATATATGTATATGTATGTGTATATATATGTATATGTATGTGTATATATATATGTATATGTATGTGTATATATATATGTATATGTATGTGTATATATATATGTATATGTATGTGTATATATATATATGTATCTGTGTGTATATATATGTATATCTACCTGTGTGTATATATATGTATATGTATGTGTATATATATGTATATATATATATATATATATATATATATATGTATGTGTATATATATGTATATATATGTATGTATATATATGTGTATATATGTATGTGTATGTGTATGTGTATATATGTGTATGTATGTGTATATATATGTGTATATATGTGTATATATATGTATATATGTATATGTATATATATATGTATGTATATGTATATATATATATGTATATGTATGTATATATATATATGTATGTATGTGTATTATTGTATGTGTATATATATATGTATGTGTATATATATATGTATATATATATGTATATATATGTATGTGTATATATGTGTATATATGTATGTGTATATATATGTGTATATATGTATGTGTATATATGTGTATATGTATGTGTATATGTATATATATATATATATGTGTATGTATATATACACACATGTATATTATATATATGTATTTCTTCATATATATTAATTTAAATTCCCATTTTCAATTTATTTAAATTTCAATTACATTATTAATATGAACATACACAACATTACAAAATAATGGCTCTTAATTACTTAAAATACATTAAATTCTCACGAAAATTATTTTATGAAAACCAAAATTTTGAGATTTTATTTATTGAGTGGTCCAATAACATCGTTTAAAAATACTCTCAGTGCATTATGTATTATTTATTTAACTCAACGTTTTTATTGTACTTGTTCAAAAACGTGTGCGGTTACATTTAGCAGCGGAATTGTACCGGGAGCTGGCGTTTTGCTCGTAAATTTAGTTATTCAGTTAAATCTCAATAAATCGAAAATTATTTAATATTTTAACCAACTTTTCGTATTTTATATTGAAATATATAAACAAATATATAAATAAAAATATATAAATAATAACCATAAGATTTTTGTGAACAAAAAATATATTTTTTTAATGGAAAAACTAATAATATTATCGTAAATATGAAAAATCAAATAGAAATAGTGGTATGAAGTTTTAATTTTTTTGAATTATGTTATATATAAACATTTTTACATTATAAAAAATGAAAAAAGAAATTATAAAACTAAAAATGTAAAAATTAGTTTTTATTTGTCTAAATTTTTCCAGAATCTATGTAGTAGACAAGAATATTCGGCTTAGTTTTCCTGTATATACAGTTATTTTTGTACCCACAAACAAACCATGTTGTTACACTAACCCGTATTAGTACGTGACCCGCGCTAAGTATCAATCGTCAGACAACGTACTAGTATGTATTCCCTATACAATGTGTTAATATGTATTATGAAAATACTCAGCAAAATAATATATATTTTATGTAGGCAGGAAATTTAATATAATTTATAATAAACTTCAATTTAAGATATCTCTAATCGACAGTTGGATAATCAAGCACATTTTTAAAGAAAAGGCTTAAAAGATATGTAAATATATGTAATTTGATCACATTGAATGGGTATTGAATTTTGTTTTTCCGTTGATTCCATTTAAATGCTTTCAGGTTTTAGAATGGATGATTTAATTGATTATAAGTTATCAGAAGAAAAATTACGCGTTATCATTTTTTCAACAGGGAAGGTGTTGTATCTTTTTTTTCTTCAAATTAAGACTCGACTCCTTTGTGAAAAAATTCTCCGATAGATTTATTTTTACTTTCGTGTATTAGATCAACATATTAAATTCCATAAATGTTAGAAAAAATTACTAAGGAGAAGAAAAATTTGTAAATGGAAAGGAAAAATATTTCAAAGCAGAATTTTTTTATCTTATTAAATTACTTAAGATAAAAAAATTCTTATGCGAAATTAGTCTCTTTCATCTATACTTACAGAACACTCTTATATTTTGAAGTAATAGAATGTATTTTACATGAAATAAAAATAAAAAATGTACTCTCCCAGAGGTTTGTAGAGTTCAGAAATTACATCGCATAAGTAAAATGGGTAAGGTATTAGTAACTTTAATAAATTAGTTAAAACTAAAATGATTAAATTTTAAAATGTAACAACTGCTTTCAGATTCATTTCCTTGGATAAGTTTTTTAACTATTCAATATTACGACGCCATTTCTGCTGAGCCCAATAAGAATGAGAACGGAAAAAGAAAAATCTATTTAGAAAGTTTTGCGCGGGATGTAAAAGAAAGAATGAAATAAATTTAAAAAAACGAACTAAAATAAAAATTTCTCTTTTCTTAATCCTCGGCAGAATACTTTTTAATATAGCTTTTATTATTGCCCTGCACCAGTGCGTCTTCCTACTTTTTTTTTAAGTTATTCCCGGTCCCTTGAAATTTAAGTTTTATCTTGTTATTTTTAAGGAAAACTTCTCAAAATGAATTTCTTGGCCAGAAATGAGAGACCGGCGTGTTTGCTAACGGCTGAACCCGCTCGTTTATTTGGAAAATGCGCCTTCTTTTTTAACAGTCTGAATGAAGAAGAAAGCAGGGAATGTATAAAGCTAAGTTAAAAACTCGCCGAGACCCCCTTTGATTTCCTGTAGGAATAGAGAGAGCTTTAAATGGACTTAATTTTGAGACTGAGTAAGTCGACCCAATTGGCATCTATAAAAGATCTTGCTTCCTGCATTTTCACCCGCGTTTTTGCCATCCACTTCTCCTCTTCTGCGTTTCTAGAAGGAGCTGGAAGGGGTCAGTAATATTAGAATGCTATGGAGGTGTTGATTATCTGGAAAGAAAAATCTTTATTGTTGGTTTAAATTTATTTCTTGTCTCTAGTTAAATGAGGCAGGGATTTTTTTTAAGCTCGAGTAATTTCTGTGAATCTTTTTATTTTAAATGTAGGGTTAAGAAAACAACAAAATAGTATTGAGAATTGGAAGAAAAATGTGAGGAATTCTACTGCATTCTTTAACTGTAATTGAAAGTGAATGGTGCTGATTTTTTTTCCATATATGAATTGTTTCCTTGGAAATCTGCAGGGCCTGTGTCAGGATTATTGAGATTTTTTTTTTACTTGAATGTACGTCGCAACAAGATAGCTCTTAAACGAGTTCGAAGTCAGCTTCAAAGCACACCTAGCTTTAAGTGCAAACAAGCTACTGAAAAGTTTCCTATTGCCATTTTAATGGATACCTGTCTAAAAGCTCGGCCAAAATTTAAAAATGCTACGAACAGAAGATGCTTATAAAATGTTCGTGGGATTTAAGATACCGGCTTTGGAGAGGTTTGCCAATATCTAACAAATGTTCAGGAATGAAAGATTGTAAAAATCTGCTATTTTAAAACGGCATTGAATCAAAGTAGATAGAGACTGAATGTGGAAAACAAACTCTGTACAGGGTATTCATCAAGAGAAGAAATGCAGGCAGTGTGGAACATATCCGTAATGTTTTCAGATTAGATTGCCAACCGAGTGTTCAAATGATTACATAAAATGTAAGTATTGATAAAATGACTGTGAACAATATTATTAACGATTTGAAGATAAGAAAATACTGTGTTAAATAAAGCTTCATCGTGACAACGTACCTTGCCATATCTACTTCTTTATCAATTTCCTGGCCTCGAACAAGTATATAGAGTTTTTATAGCTGAGCTGTCTTACAGTACTCATCTGGCACCGGCATAATTTATCGTGTTCCTCCGAGTGAAAATAGCCATCAAGTAATACCGCGATGGCATCAATAGTTCAGGTCCAAGTGGTTTCGACCCGCTACATATAGGACATTCTAGAAAAGTACTTCCATCGCATTTTCCACTCATGGAAAAGCCGTTAGTAGCTATATATCGATGCTTAAAAGTCTATTTAGAAGGATGCTAGTTTGTACCGTTATCTTTATCACAATTTTCATAAATTTGGTTTCATTATTTTTATATAAACACTGTACAATCCGTTTTTTGCTAATCAGGTTAGATCTACATTTTGAACAGTATACTGAATGTGGCCTTGTTCTTGTTTCACCTGCGTGTTCACTCCATCTTTAAGTTCCGTTTCAAAACATCAGCTAACAAATTAATATTAATAAATATTAAACATTTAATAGCAACATGAAGTAATAATTATAATTCTAACAATAAAAATGATTCCATAGTCCAAATTCTCGCATTTGACCACCGAATCCACAATGTCGCTCTTGCATGTACGTGTAACGAATTCTCCATCGGTTGGGGAAAAAAGCATGATGGAATTTTCCCGTTAGAAACTACTGTGGCTAAGTTGCCACATTGAATGGCTTCAAATGTTTACTTCAATAGTTGCAATTTCCCTTTAGGAATTACTGTGGCCAAGTTACCATATTGAATGCCTTCAAATGCTTACTTCAGTAGTTGGAATTTTCCCTTTAGAAATTACTGTGGCCAAGTTACCGCATTCAATGCTTTCAAATGCTTGCTTCAATAGTTGGAATTTTCCCTTTAGAAATTACTGTGGCCAAGTTACCACATTGAATGCCTTCAAATGCTTCCTTCAATAGTTGAAATTTTCCCTTTAGGAATTACTGTGGCGAAGTTGCCACATTCAATGCCTTCAAATGTTTCCTTCAATAGTTGAAATCAGATGATAAATAATTGTGCAACATATGTCAGGTCCTAGGTGTTTTGCTAATATCCGGCATGTCAACTTCAGTAATAAAAAGGAAAACCCAACTACACAAAACATTGGTGTAAATTAAATCATCCATAAAAGGATTTTCTCTTGAAACCAACCCATAACACATAATTCTTGATTTTATTTAATAGGTAATAATAAAAATATTTTATTGAAATTTTCTAAAACAAACTAAAACTATTGTATAGACTTTTTCCTTTATGATTTCACGATTACATAACATTTTTAAAGATGTGATTAATCATAGAGCAAAACTAAGATATTCAAAGATTTGTCTAATTTAATAATTCTTTGAATAACTTTGTAATATTTTTAAAAAGATATGTAAATTAAGAAACGGGATGCAGTTATTGGATATCGATACCCTCATTAAAATATAAATTTCCACCCAAAGAAATAAAGAATTTCTTAAATAAAAGATATCCATTTGAATAAACATTTTTAAATCATAATTTTATTTCCGTTGTTCTAGCAATTTTCATTTTAATGGTTATGACATGCAATGAAAGTATCGTTATTTTATTGAATAATTATTAAGTATAAGGGGTCATGGTCTAAGTGAATTAAGTCCATTTCAAATAGTGTAAAGATATTGAATCCTAAAGCTCCTAGGTCATAATTAATGCAAACAAATTTAAATGAATTTTAAAAAGAAACCTATATAATAATAACCTAAATAATCTGTCTTTCCGTCCTCGAATTTAAGAAGTAGTTGGACCTGGAATAGATAGGAGCATCCATATTAGATTCTTGATGAGTTAGGGTTAGCAAGATTCAAAGCAAGTCTTTAAAACTTTCGAAAACACCCCTTTTTGAGCATTTAATACCATTATATCAAGCCCTATTTTCCCCAGTTAATAGCAGGTGATTAAGTTTATCACATAATAAATAGGTAAAAATAACATTTTTTTCTAGCATTATGACGTCATTCCTTTAACCATCTTATTTAATCATTTCTTATTTTAAATTATTTAAATACCTTCTGCATTATTTTCATACGCTTTATCACTTAGATATTACGTAAATAATTTTCTTTATATTTGGCTTAAATAATAGATTAGGTACATATGAGATAATTTAAAATTTAATCATCGATTATTTTTTGTCGCAATGCAAATTTTATCACCGGTGTTAACAACCAATTCTTTTCATAAAAGTCTAGGATTTTATTTCACGTACTAATAAATATATAGCGTTTAAGTTATTCATCTTTGAAAATTAAGAAGTTTGTTCGTTTGTGTGTTTGTTTTTTATACATAACCATACGATTTGACTACATGAATTCAATTTGATTCCAAACTGCATTCATAGTATCGGGAGACTTTAGAGGAGTATGAAGATAAACAAATTATTACGCGTGTACCAGATAATTCTCAGTAAAAAAACCTGCTTCATAGGGTACTTTACAATTCTGAAAAATTAAAAATTTTACTAATCCCGTCATATGACGCCGAACGATGGCCGATTGGTTAAGGTGCTGGCCTTCGGTTACGGAGTTCGAATCCCGCTGTGGCATGGATGTTCGTAGCCATTCGGAATCGGCTTTAAGGTGTAGGTCCCCATCTCATTAGCCCTCTTGTTGCAAAAAGTAGACCGTAGCACTCCAAACCAAACCCGTCATATGACGGGCTATATGCTTGACTTTATAATATATATATGTAACATGAACCTGGATTACTAAAAAAACATATAGGTACATAAAACCATAAGGTACATATATATTATTAACACAAATATATATTCTTTAATTTGAAATAATAAGTTATTAAACCCCGTAAATTATTTCGTTTTGTTAAAAAAAAATAAAAATAAATATGGATTTGGTTCTCTTTAGTTGCGATTCCCGCATATGTATAGCATCATACAATCAAGCATAGAAGGGGAGAGCTGCATTTCTGCTTTAACTGAAGAGATCTATATCTCGAAAATTCGTAACAGGGGATGATAATTGCAAATATTAAAAAATGTTGTGGAAAACATGGTTCTTTGGGAATCGATACCTCATTAATCAATCCTTAATGTAAATTAAGGTTAATATCTGTTCCCTTTATGCTCTTTGTTGGGCATGTTCTTCACCCTTTCCCGCTTTCCTGTGCTGATGACGAGATCCATATATCCGGTTTTTCGGATACCTATGACTCACCGCATTACCACCTCGTCGGCTTTAATCAATCACTGGCTGGCTTTAATCCTTCAGCGCACAACACTAGTGAAAAAGATGAATAAGAAGTCATTCAACGAGTGATTAAATGAAGCTGGACGGGGATTTAGGGAATAAACTACGCTAGGGAGAGAGGGGGGGGAGAGATATAACCACAGATTTCATGGGAATGGATGAATATGAGTGTGTAGAAAGATGAAATTGCTTGAGATTATAGCCCAAGCTCAAGCCCACTTTTTATAATCTTCTTTCCGCCCCCTTCTTCGTCACAGAGTATGGTTAATTTATGGCAGTGCATTAAGTTTAGTTTTTTAGACAGGTATACCTTACTAAGTATCTCAGATTTTCATAAGAGCCCGGCCATATTTTTCCATTAAATACCGATACACTTTTATGTTACTAGTCTGGATTGATCGTAAATCTGAAAGTTTTAATTTAAGATATGCCTAAATAAAAATTAAGTCTAATCTTCTTTTTCATGAAATTGTAGATCGTCTAAATCAGGTGAAATTTTAGTACAGTAGATGTAAACCCGAGTTCTATCCCAACATCTTCTGTAGTAACTAATTTATTAATGTTCTTTTGGTGGTAAATCATATAAATTTTTGTCAGCTCCCATGGTTAAATCTTATCTCTTGCAGTATCTCTTCCCCGAAGCGTCATTCCGGGACATTCCTAGTTTGTTTAAATACAGTATTTTTGTTGACTTGTTCGTGTGTCTATAGTGGAAGTAGTATTACTTTTGTCTCTTGGCTGGTTCGTTGTTTTTAAGTTGATTTAAGTTTTGTTGACCATTAAATACGATAATTGTTTCATTTCCTTATACTTATGTTTGTTAAATTTAATACCTTAGTTTAAGTCTTATGTTAGTAATAATTAAATTAAGTTGTATACTTTTATACCGTGGTTGTTTTTGTTGTCATCTCGAGCCATTTTTATTTTCCATTGCATTTGAGTTAACATATTAGTTACTATCTCCCGGAAGTAACAATTTGGATTTAGAACTTGCCCCTGTATGTTATTTTTCCTTCTCTGTCAGTCATAAGGATTTATATCCAATTGACATTCTTTTCGTATAAATTGATATTTCGTATAACTGAATGTTCGTATTATTGAATGTTTGTTTAAATGAATAATTTCTTACATAGACATTATGAAAGTTTCACCTAGGAACGAGAAGTACTTCATATAATTAAATATTTTGAATAAGTTTCTATTGAATATCCATTATGTGTAAAACATAAGCTCTATTATGCTTCTTGACCAGAGATTTTCAAAGTTTGTTTCATGGAATCTTAGAGTTTTGTTACGACTCTCCAGGGTTCCTAGAGAAAGTTTTATACACCATCGAAATTTCAAAGAAAAAACGTAAATTTCATGTGTTGAACTTCAATGTTTTTCAACTATAAACCTTACTCTTGGAGTTAAACTCAGAAATGAAAAATAAGCAATATGAGGATGTTACCCAACACGTTGGTTTTTTCAATGATCCTATAAACTAATTCTTTCCCAATAAGCAACAAGAAAATTAAAAAAAAACAATTATGTATCAAGACTTCATCTGTCATAAAAGCCAAATCACCTTATATTTCTTCGGAGGGCTATGAAAAATGTATAGAACTGACATCGGACTGTTCAATATCACCATTTTATAAAATAATGCCAGGATTCTGATGTCGTTTGAAAAGAGAATAACTGTCGTTATCAGAAAAGGTTCTGTCTGTGCATTACCATTTGTAACGACCTGTATTTGTGAAACTGGCTTTTCCGTAATATGTGAATGCAAAGCATAATATGAAAATGAAACTTTCTTCAAAGTAACTAAACTTTAAAGAGCTTTGTGAAGTAAAAAACAAAGCCATTCATCCATGTGTCAGTTTATTTGCCTCATTTCATTAAAAATAAAATTCTTTCTTTCATGTCACCTGTTGTAAGTATTATCTGTATATTTATATTGATTTATAGTGTATAGTTTTTATTTTTATATATAATTAGTGATAAAATATAGGTCTTCAGTATCTTCTGAAGTAATACTTATTCAGAGGTTCCCGTGATATATATATATATATATATATATATATGGTGAAAAAAGAATTCCATGGAATTAAAATGTTTGAGAAACTCTGATCTAGACGATAGTTAATGACTGCAACAGGAGCTATAACTTATAAAATCTTATCCAAATATATCTAAAATTTAAACACAGATGATCAGAAAGTATTTATCATATGAAATTTAAGTAGTGCATAGTATGTAATTTAAGCACTATGATGTGTAGTGATATATATATATATATATATATATATATATATATATATATATATATATATATATATATATATAAGGTTTAAAAATAGGGGTTAAGAATTAAGAGAGTTATAATTAAAAATAGTTGGAACTCATTACGATAATGTAATAGGTACACACCCTCGAGTGGAACTGTACAGAGAAAAGAATCTGAAGTGGAAGTAGACAATATGAATTTTCTTAGGTAGAAATGCCAAAAACACTCTTCTAGGTGGGAAATTGGGCTGGTAACATCCTCCCCGCTTGTCTTCGAAAAATGTGGACAAAGGATATTTAAATGGCATAGCCATGGACAAAGGATATTTAAATGGCATAACCATGGACAAAGCAATTACAATCAAGATTTTATATGCGAAATCTAATGTGTTTCTATGCCTTATCACCCGGAACATGCCACACACACACACACACACACACACACACACACACACACACACATATATATATATATATATATATATATATGTAATATTAAAATCCATTATTTACATATTTTAATATTAATTTAATAACTTTTGTTCATAAAGTAAGTTCGGGGTTTGCGCGGCAATTCTGATTTTTCCCTCCAGACACGCTATAGACTTAATTCAGCCTCTGTCTGTACTACTTTAGCCAATAGTTAGCGCGCTCTCTTTAAACATGGGTATTTTGTATCACGTGATCAATTGTGATTAGGGATTATTGGTAGTCTTTTTACCTTAGGAATAACTACTTGAAAAGTGTATGTTCGGGAATACATTGTCTGTGTGCACGAAGTTGTAAAGGTGTTCGCCTGTTGTACGGATTTCATGTTTCTTACCAGAAATAAACTTTGTGATTTTGAATGAGTCTCGCCCATATTACACACACACACACACACACACACACACATATATATATATATATATATATATATATATATATATTCAATACTCGGTGGTATTTAACTTTGACTAATCTCTGAGCTGCAAATGTTGAATAATTTACTACTCTAATTCTCTCTAAATTTTTCTGTTTAAAATAACTTGTTTATTAAGTAATCACTTCAAAATAACTCCTTTCTCAAAATACTCCATTAATTATCGCTAATCACTTTCCTAATTCTCAAAATTTGTCATTAACCTATCCCATTTTAAAGACGTAATTAATATGTAAATATAGCGGAAACACAATTTCTAAGATAAATATTTAAATTCAAAGTGTATTTCTTAGTAAGACTCATGAACAAACAAAACAAGCTCAAAAATTCTGAAAAATGTTAATCCCAAATACTAAAATCTGTTCGTTTAGAAAACTTTGACTCTGTAGTACTTAAATTTTACCTAAATAATTCAATAGATAAGCATTTAAAAGTTTGATTTTACGTATGAAAGATTTATGGATATGAAATGATACCGGAAAAGCTAAAAGAATAAAATTTGACCACTTTGGAAGCATATTCTATCAATCTCGTTAAGAAACTTTAAGAGTGGTTTTAACGGAATTCATTACAAAAATAATTTTTCCAGTAATTTTAAAACTACAATAATATTATTATACAACTATGTTTTGAGCAGTGGACACTGACTCCTGTCAAAAAAAATATCACTGTACATTTACAGATGTAAGATTTTATTTTATCAGAAGTAATAATTAGGATTTTCTATGTAAATATTGCATGATTTCATATCTGCCCTGTTTCTTCTATTCTGTTATCTACATGCATATAGATATATCTCTCTCTTCTTATACACACACAATATATATATATATATATATATATATATATATATATATATATAATAACGTCCTCATAATTTAAGAATGCAGAAAAATGTAGCCGAATTGATTGATGCAGACTTACAAAAACATCTTTTATTTAGAACACCAGATAATACAAAAAAAAAAAGAGCAGAAAATATTTGATGATAACTTACATCACGTTCTCAAAGGAAAAGCCTCGATATCTGTGAGATAGGCCTTTTATTAACGTCTGGAAATTAAGTGGCTATAGGAATGATGGAATTCCGGTAACCAATCACTTTAATTACTTCTAGTTATTCTAGAAGGTAGTACATCCCAATGATGGGAAAAAATTAATTCTGCGATTCTAAATTTAAAGTTCCAGGAAATGAGCGGTCACCGCCATATTTAAGAAAAATGTATTTTAGAATTTTATTATATATATATATATATATATATATATATAATATATATATAACAGTATTTATATATAATACATACATACATACATACATACTAATATACATACCACATATATATATATATATATATATATACATACATAGTCATACATACATACATACACATATATACTCATAGATATATATGTATATATATATATACATATGTACATATATATATATGTTTATATATATATATATATATGTATATATGTATATATGTATATATATGTATATGTATATATATATATATATATATATATATATATATATAATATATATATATATATATATATATCATAAACACTGAAGTGCTGAATTAAGGATAGTAAGGGCTATGCAAATTGCGTAACTCTGCGCATTATTATGTGTAAGTGAAGGTAGCTGCATATATAGCGAGTACTGTGGTTGCTCTGATCAGTTGTTGGGAATTGATTATGGGTAAATTGCCTGTTTTAGAAGCCTTCGATCGCACACAAATCGCATGTGCGTGACGCATGGGTCACTCAATATCCTAAATCGTCAAACAGCTAGGATTTTTAAGGTCGGCAGTGTCAGGAGTAACCAAGAATACATGGATGGTAGAGAAAGAACTAGCGATCGGGCAAGATGCAAAGGACATTTAGCCTTGACAGTGCGTGGTGAGAGACAGTATTGTTAATAACCAACGAAGACAAACGTTAGCTGAAATTACCACCCAGTTAAATGACGGTGCCAGTCGTACAGTCAGTAAACGGACTGTGCAACGCTCGCTTCACTGTTTGGGTTTCAGGAGCCGTCGACCTTCGATAGTACCATTGCGCTAGACTTGCCATCGGGCTGTACTTCTTGCCTGGGAAAAAGAGCACAGAGACTGGAATGTAGAGGACTGGAAACGAGTAGTATGGAGTGATGACTCTCGATTCAGACTACTTAACGCCGACGGAAGTCTGAGGATATGGCATGAGGCCCATGAAACCATGGATTTTGCATGCCAGGTTGGAACTGTACAAGGGTATGGTGGCTCGATCATGGTCTGGGGTGTTTTTTTTTTGTGCTACTGTTTGCGGTCTGTGGTGCATGTACTAACCTCTCTCAGTGCAATTCTGTACTTAGAGTTGCTGGGTGATCACCTCCATTTGTATATGCTGTTCTGTTATCCACAGGGCAATGGAGTTTTCCAGCAAGACAACTATACGCTCTCACAAGTCCTGATTGGCTGTTTGCTGGTTAGATGAGCATTCCTGTGACTTTTATGTCACAATTGGGTCACCTAGAAACCCAGACATAAATACTATTGAACATCTTTGGGATGTTTTGGAACAAGGCATAAAAACCCTCACACACTACCAACTAACCTTAATGAATTATGGGTAGTTTTAGCAGATATTCGGCAAGCTATTCCCATGGAATGTTTCCATAAACTTGCCTAATCTATGCCTCGTGTGGCAACCATTTTCAAGGCCAGATGAGGTCCAATTCGTTACTGGGTAAGTATCACCCTGGGTAGGTTCAGTGGCACTTTATTATGTGTATACATATGTGTGTAATGGATGTTTTAGTCCCACCTCAAATGAAAAATATCTATGCTGGATACGCTGTGTTCGTAGGCCATCAAAGAAAAGATAAAAAATTGAGCTTAAAATCAAGATAGTTTATTTATACATCTCGTGTATAGCGCTTCTGACTCCAAAACATATACATGGAATTTTATAGAAGTATAATGTAAAGGAGTAACTTAAAGGAGTTATATAAGTATAGTTGATCTAAGCAGGAATTAATTTTGGTGTATGCAACTCTCTAAGGTTACTACAATCAGAAGGTTAAAACATATCACCAAAAGTTACAATTTTACGGATAGAATCTCCAGAAATATATTTTAGAGTATAATTATAATTAAGCTAGTTTTGGATTAAAATATCATTACAAATATAAAGTTAAACCTCCTGATTTCTCAAATTTGTTTTATAGTCTGATTGTTTGTTTTACTAACGAAATTTCGAAACTAAGAGATTTTGAAATAATGTTTTTGTATATTAAAGTTTAAAAGTTAGAGATTTTTCAACAAATATTTACTGCAAAAACACTAAAAAATAACTGAAACGCAATTTATACACGAAACTTGCTGAAATGTAATGAAATTTTATCTAAACTGAGACTGTAAACAAGCAACAAGTATTAATAGGCCAATGACACTAGCCTGAGCATGAAATCAGCTTGTTTTTAATTCTTGGATAAATTAAGCGATCAATACGATCAAAGATTCACTATGCCGGAGGTATGTGAAACGCTAATTTAAGAATACTGAGAAAAAATTTTCAAGCTTAGAATATTCCTCTTTCAACAAATATGAAATGTAAATAAGGATTTCAAAGAATAAACGATGTAATTAAGTTTTAATGCGAATTAGAAAAAAAACAACTGCTGACATAAAGTGTTAAACTCTTCGTAAATTAAGCAAACATTGATAATTGTTAAAAATTATATTAATGTTTTAACTTAAGTTAGTTTATTTTTATTGGATTAAAATTTCTTAAAAATCAGACTTGATTCTGTTTAAATTGAATTCGAGATTAAATACAATCTAAAATTTTAATCCATCTACTAAATTCGTTTATTTTAAGTATTTGTATTTAATTATTGTAATATTTTAAAAGGTATCGTTGAATTAGTGTTTCGGAAATACTTTCAATAGAAATTGGTTTATTTTATTAACTTCTTAAAGTAATCTTACGAAAAACTTTTATTCGGTTTATTTTGAAATTTTATTTGAAAATATTTTATTATACTTGAAATTAATGTTATCCTATATAAGCTATTATATTTTATAAACTGTATCAGAAAATGTGTAAAATTTAAACCTGTTGTTTATTTTGTTAACAATTTATTCATGTTATTTTTCAATCCTCAACTCTTCTCTAATTTATATTATATCTGGAAACTCTGCAATGGAGAAAGGATTTATTATTTTAAATTTTTCGTTAATAATGTCAAAGTGCAGAAATAAGCTAATAAAATAAGCTAATAATGATTTAAACTTGTGCATCACATATATGACATATACGTATATTTCTATATCAATGTTTATGCATGCATGCATGCATGTATGTATGCATGTATGTATGTATATATATGTGTGTGTGTATATATATATATATGTGTGTGTGTGTATGTATATATATATGTATGTATATATGCGTTTGAATCATATGTATATAGATGTATAAATAAATGCACTGGCTTTAGGAAATATTACACACTTCAAACTTTTGAATCTATTAGTTTATTAACTTTTTACCTGATAGGTTTAAAAATCTAATTTTTTTAAGATTCACCCGAAAAAATTGAAAAGATAGCTTTTAATTGGTTTTAAAATATTCTAATACATTTTAATTACTTTTTTTTATTAAACATGTAAATGGATTCATGGATTTGATATCAAAAGGCTTATATTACTTAGAAGTATGTATTTTAGTAACAAAATTCAGAAATAGTTAATGTAGTATCAAATATAGAAAAACATAAATTTTATGTATTTATCTATATATCGTTTAGAATCATAATTAAATCTCAGTATGGTACTTTTATTAAAATCTACAAAACTGCATATAATAATAATTTAGATATTATAAGGTGGATGAAAAAAAATATACCAAACATAAAATGTCTACAATGCGTCCCCCCCTGCTATTATTTCCTACCAATAAAATATTTAAGAAACAGATCTTATTTGTTTGCTACACTTATCTATAATATACCTGAATTAATCAGAAAATAATTGAATACTTAACACATTGTATGCGGGACAAGTACTAGTACGTTTTCTGACGACTGATACTTTAACGCGGGTCACGTACTAGTACGTTTTCTGAAGATTGATACTTTAACGCGGGTCACGTACTAGTACGTTTTCTGAAGATTGATACTTAAGCGCGGATCACGTACTAGTACTTTTTCAGACGATTGATACTTGAACGCGAGACACGTACTAGTACGGGTTAGTGTAACAACAGAGTGGTTTTGTGGGTACAAAAAGAACAGTTTATACAGGAAAACGAAGCCGAATGTTCGTGTCTATTACATAGATTCTGGAAAAATTTAGACAAATAAAAACTAGTTTTTACATCAGTCGATGCGGAAGCACAGAACGGGAAAAAATTAAAACTATATACTACTATTTCTATTTAATTTTTCATATTTACGATACTATTATAAATTTATCCACTAAAAATATATATTTTTCGTTTACAAAAATCTTATGGTTGATATTTATATATTTCTATTTCTATATTTGTTTATATATTTCAATATAAAATACGATAAGTTAGTTAAAATATTAAATAATTTTCGATCTATTGGGATTTAGGCAAATAACTAAATTTACGAACAAAACGCCCGCTACCGGTCCAATTCCGCTGTGAAATGTACCCACACACAATGTGTTAAAATGTAATTGTTAATCTAAGCTTCGTATGTCTGACAAATAAGTAAACTACTGAAGTCTAATATGACCTGGGGATTGTATCTTTCTTGCATTTCTATTAAGTAGCTGTATAGATATAATATCCACTAAAGCCAATGATAAAAGTCTGCAAAGCGTTTTCTCCGTTACAACTGTTTCTTAGCAATAGCATCTTTAACACTTTGAATGCCACGGCAATTGTCAGAAATCTGACCTAGAATGACAATTTGATTTAATCGCATTGTATTATTAAAAATTCTAATTTGTGGACAGAAATTCAATCAAGTCCTGAATTATTTATTTTCCAAGAGCATTGATTTTTTTTCTTTTCCAAGAAGCCATCTATCGATATTAGCACTCATATACTACGAGTTTACTCGTAGCTGCACAAAAATGGCAAGTAAACACAGTACGAGATAACTCGTAGCTGTTGGCGTCCTAGAAAAGAACGCAATCTACGAATTATCTCGTAGTTGGCAGTCTACGTATTAAGTTTACCCAGAGCATCAAGCCAACCCTCAAATTATTTATTTTTGTTACATTTGTTTAAATAATTCAAAGTTGCTTTGATGGAATTCTTAATTGGTATTTCGATGTTTACGATTTAAGTATTAATAACAGTTGATGTCACTCTAAACCTGTTTTGTATCTAAAATCATACTATGTATTAGACTTTAGTACTCCGTTACGGACTTCCAGGTGTTTTTTTTTTCACTCTGCTGATCCAATGCAGTTCAAATTAAGGTAAGAAATCATGTTAAGAAATCTATCAGAATTCGCTATATTTAACTTTAGTAAACCTTTGCATAAAGCAAATGCGTATAGTGTTCAATACTTAAGCTGTCCTTGTTAATTCGCCATTCAGATGTTCGGCAAATAAGAAAACTACTAAAATCTAATTTGCTCTGGGGATTGTATCTTTTTTCCGTTTCTTTTTTTCTAGTCAATAGCAAAAGAAATCAATGAAAATCGAGGCGGTTTAATGCATAAATTACCATACGGGGCGCCAAATTCTTTCTTTTCAAAGCCCACTACACGCAATCAATCAATCAAACGGTTAACACGTATATAATCTGACGAACCCTAACGTGGAAAGACAACAACCGTGTTGATTTAAATGTAACCAAAACAAAAGGAGTCAAATGAAAACCAAACCCGGAAAAATGACCCTCCTCCTCCTTCCGAAAACTCCAGCATTGCTAACGACATTTTAATGGGGCTAAGAAGAAATTGGCCCGTGCCAGGAACCGAAGAATCGAATTTCTGCCCGGCCAAATGGAGCAGGGAGGAGACAAGGGGGGGGGGGCTTGGACTAAAACCGATGATGAGCAGAGATCTTTATAATGCGAAGAATATTTAAATTACGCCAATTACGGGGGTTCTGCATTTCTGTAATTACGCCTGAAAGTACACTTGTTGGTGGGACGCTTAAGCCGGGGGGTGCTTTTACTCGAGGAGGAAGGGAGGTGGGGGTGAGCAGGAATAGAATTTTTGAGGATGATTCGATTATTGTTTCGATTATTCGATCCTGAATTTCCGAAAGGGTTTAGGAGTTAGTAAATTGGAGAGATGAGGAAATGGCGTGAGAATTTGATGACGCGCGTAGCTTGAAGGAGGGGGGCGGCAATTGCATTTAAAATCTGAATTTGGCGTAGGTCGAATCGAGCCTCTGTGGTAGAGAGCAACATGAAAATGATAATCAAGGAGACGGAAAGTTTCTAATCTCCTTCGGGACTTTATTTGAATTTGGGGAATTGTGTGACATTAATTATATTCACCTTAAGCTACATGAATATTATCGGTGGAATATTCATTCCGGTACTAGCTCGGGCGTTGGAAAGTTCGCGTGATTATCATATATAAGACGGTGCATTATGCACTATGGAAAAACAGTCCGCGTCTGAATGTGAGGGTAAAACACATGAGTTATCCCTTATTCTCTATCTTTTTATTTGAAAACATCCAAACTTTGAATACAACTTGCTCTTATAGCTATACTTTATAAGTTCAGATATATAATATTAAGCGAGTGTTGTAGGTTTAACTTCTTCAGAATAGTAAAATAATTTAATGAGTTATGCGAAAACGTCTATCTGCAAAAGTAGATTCGTACAAAAGAGATAATTTAAATTCGCTAAGAAAATTTAAGGAATTTCAGGATGATAACCATTTTTCTAACAATAAAAGAAATTGAATATCTATCTTCAGTCTGGAATTGGTTTATGTATTAATTTTTTTATCCTTAAAAATTTAAATTTGATTCATGTAGCGTGTGCTTGATATTAACACATTGTATGGGGGACACGTATTTGTACGTTTTCTGACGATTGATATTTGAGCCCGAGACACGTGCTAGTACGTTTTCTGACGATTGATACTTGAACGCGGTTCACTTACTAGTAAGGGTTAGTGTAACAACATGGTTTGTTTGTAGGTACAAAAATAATGGTATATACAGGAAAACGAAGCCGAATGCTCTTGTCTACTACATAGATTCTGGAATGTAAAAATGTTTATATATAACATAATTCGAAAAAATTAAAACTATATACTACTATTTCTGTTTGATTGTTCATATTTACGATACTATTATAAATATTTATCAACTAAAAATATGTTTTTGTGTACAAAAATGGTTGTTATTTATGTATTTCTATTTATATATTTCAATATAAAATACGAAAATTTGGTTAAAAAAATGAATAATTTTCGATCTACTGAGATTTAACTGAATAACTAAATTTACGCTCAAAACGCCAGCTCCCGGTACAATTCCGCTGCGAAATGTACCCGCACACAGTGTATTAATACTTATAAGAAAGTGTCAAGTGCGTAAAATTTCCTTCTGCCGGTTATGCAAAAAGAACCAATATCAAATTAGACTTCACAGTATTTTATACCATAGTGAATTTTGTCACAAGAACACTTATACGTTTATTTTATGCATGCAGGTATGCAAACGTATAATATATTATGCCTATACAGTTTATCTTTTCACCACATACATATAATTGAGGAATACATTCGTTTTTAAATACATGTTCGCAGCCCGTTGTAATATTTTTCTGACAAAGAAAGCTGGTCATTTCTAGCGTTTAGTTACATTTCCATTCCAGTTATTATTCACGACAGAATACACAGAGCTGACAAATGTCCTATATGATGTATAATGCGGCAAAAGAGTAGCAGGGTGGTGGTGGTGGGGCTTCACTCCACTGAGTTGAGTTGCAGAAAAACAACCCCAAATGCATTTCCGACTGGGCACCGAGACAAAAGCCTTGCGCCCGGACAGCCATTACGAGGGTCCGTCGCTAAATAAAAACCGTAACAATGAGCGGGCCGAGCGGCGTCCTGGCCGGAAGTGTCCCGGATTTTCCAGAAGATGCCCTTTTTGTCGGCGACCCCACTCCCTTTTATGACCTTCCGAATGCATAAATAATGGGGCAACGGCGTCCAAAGAGCCATTCCTTTTTTTCCCAGGCGATCGCATCCTGTCTGGTCGTTTAGTTCTGTAGATGGCATCCTCTTGAAGGGCTTCGCCATTCACGATTCGGACAGAAAAACTGTTGTTCCGGTTTTAGAGTTGATCGCATAATAAACAGCCCCCTCATTCCGGGTTTACCCAGGCTCCCGTCCGCTCGTTATCTGGATATTCCGGAGAAATTCGTTGGCAAATGGGGATTTTAAAGAAAAGAAAATAGTTCCTCGGAAGACTTGTTGATGAAGAAATGCTTTAATGTGATTCCTAAATTTTCACTGTTAAAGGAAAGTGTTGAGTTAGAGACACTTTCACTGTTATCATTCGTTGATGAGAAGTATTCGATAAACATCAAATTTTCGGATTTAAGATTTCAAATGAGGTTTATGGTTACCTTTGCAATCATTAATGTGAATTACTGTAATAAGCTAATGTGCTTTAGAATAAAGAAGAAATTGTTTTTAGGATAAATTAAGGAAATGGTATCTGTGAATTATAGAAATCTTAAATATTATGTGGAATGAAGAAAGTTGAAACTTCATGGATGGGTTGTAATATTTTATCTAATATTTTTTAACTTTCTATTACATGGTCAAAACTGTGAAACATGTGAATAAACTACTAATCCATCAGCAAAGAAAGATCTTTTAACATCATTTTGTACAATTTCCCAAACATATTTATAACATCCATGTAACTGAAGACCAAACAAATTTTTTTTCTAATTTGCTTAAATTGAAATTAAAGCCAGAGTAAAAATGTAAAATCCATAATGTTTGACAATTTTTTTTTTTAATTTGAGGTTACTGCATACACACATTTTGGAAAAAAATAAGTGTATAATTATTAACAAAGTCCTTAAATACTCAAAAACACGTGAAAAATTGTAAAAATATATATTTTTATAATCATACAGTTCGAGAGAAGAAAGTTTGTATTTTTCAACGACACAAAAACATTCCGAAAGGAGGAATTACGAAAGTGCAATAGGAATTTAAAAAATCTACGTCGTCCCATATTGATTTCTATGAGCTTTTTTAAATTGTTTCAACCTTACGTTATTGTTCTCCGTGAAGTAGCTTCTATTAGCACGATTAACTTCAGGATACTCCCGTTACTCCCGAACACTGGAATCGAATAGTATAATTTGTGACGTCCCGTTCCATCAATCGCCACGTAAAACCAACCATAAGTCATTGGCCGAGCGTCAACAATTTTGTAGAAGGGCCGACTCCTTTCCCTTTAATCTTCGCAAAACGATTACAACATCGGATGCAGGACATGATTTGGAAAATTGCTGACTTAATAATTTCGAGGGGATTTCGCGCTGACTAAATCGCTGTCTTCCCGAATTTTGCGGAAATGGCTGTGAACGGGAATGCTTCAAGAACAGGGGAGAGTAGAGCGCGCTTTGCGAAATGCTGAAGATATATCGTGCAGCTTGTTTCCTTTCAGTTTCTGAACACAATAGTTGGGAATTAATAACACTTCTTGGAAATTGATCGCGGATTGCTCATGTTTGGAGAGAAATAGTGACACCCTCTTTGGTCTGTAGTGGATTTTCTCCCTTTCTTTTCTGTGGGTTGTTTTAGAAATGGTGACTCGTTATTATCATCCCTTTGAGCAAATAACAAAGAAAACATACTGAAATGGTATTGATCAAAAGAAAATTATTATTTTAGCCTGAAAAATATTACTTTTTTTTAACAACAGAATCGAATATATTTCGCTTATATAAGTTTTTCAAAATGATACAATATTTTTTACAACTGGAAAATCTTATAATAATTCACCTTATTGTCTTTTTTTTAAATGAGTATCATATGTACTAAAACATAAAAAAATTTAGGACCCACCAAGGCATTCAACTTTAGAAGATGTGTGTTAAAAACTGTAAACGTGAGTACTGGTTACTTAATATACATTTTATGAAAAACCATAGTTTATGTATAAAATTAATACCAGATTCTTCCACCAAAATAACTATGTTGATCTTTATTTTTACACCAGTCGGAGTATCCGGCTTTGCCTGGGTAAAGATAGAGTTAAGTATTTTATTTAGATTAAAGTTTGAATATTTTAATTGTAATCACTGTAAGTAAGTGGTTTAAGTTCACCAGCAGTCAAAAAATGAAATGTTGATATATTTTTTAAACGTCTTTTTCTGTTAAAAAAAACAACTTTTTTGTTGTTTGGCAGGTGCCAAGATATTGTTTATCTATTTATTAGGGAATGAGAATCAAGAGAAGTTTACGAAGATATTGAACGTTTACCAAAAAGAAAAAAAATATATAAAATCCATAATTTTTGACATAATTTTTTTAAACTTTGGGTAGAACCGCATACTGTATACATACATAAAAATTAGCGTCGTTTGAATAAATATTCGCAGTCATAAAATGCTTAAAAACTCGTAAAAAATTATAGAAATATATTTTTTAATTAAACACTTCGAGAGTGGAAATCCTGTATTTTTTTACGATGCAAATAGATAGCGAAGGGAAGAATTACGAAAGTTTTCTAGCACAATTTAAAATTCTACATTATACTATCCAGTCTGTATTGTTAGCCTAACACTTTCTAGATAGCACAGATGTTAATTTGAAATATCCGAAACTCTCGAAAATTTCTCCGCTTGTGCCGTTTCGCTAAGCATCGCTGAAAAGTACACTTTAGGAGGTGAAGAATTTCTTATTGTGGGGGTTTCAATTCATATTTCCTTTAATTAAAAACCCAGAAAAGTTTAAAATGGACAGTGACCTTCCTCTCTCCAAGATATTTTAGTGTGCAAAATTTCATCGTGATTGAAACAAAACTATAGTCAAAATTCAAGGATATAAAAGCCCACACACAAATGAAAACACCTACTGTATTTGCAGTTGACAAGTATATTACATCTTAATAAAGATTCTAGTAGCAATCAAATGGAAATACCTGCTGTATTTGCAGTTGACAAGTACAGAAAATTGCTTTACTGTGAGATGATTTTGCTATTAATACTATTATAAAAATTTAATGATTATGTGCAAGGGAGGAAAAGGCATAAAAAAAGCAGTTTTAAAGCTTTTTCACGGGGAAAAAAACATTTTTTCATAATTCCAAATTTTTGTAATTCTTAATATTTTAAGAATATTTGAATGTGTCCAATTTCTATACTTCTTCAGAATATCTTAAGAATATTTGAATGTATTCAATTTCTATAATTCTTCAGAATATCTTAAGTTATTTGGCCGACATAAGCCTACATTCTCAAGAAAATTTTCAGATTTATAATCTTAAGATTTTCTGTAGATTACCTTCGTAAGATTTTTCTTTGTTTTATATTCTTAAGAAAATCTTAAGATCGTAGGTTTAAGATATGGGCCAAATAACTTAAAATATTTTTAAGATAATTTCTTTAAAGAAAACTTGAGATTATTTCTAGTAGGGACACGCTTCTGTATGTGTATATAGATTAGTTCATTACTGACCTTGACTCTTATTTAATTAGTAATTATGATCAAATGTTCTTTGCATATGTTTCAGAAAAATGCCTTTTATTTTAGTTACCTTTAATGAAGTTTGATACTGCAATAGCAAAAAAACTTCCACCTTAAAGTTTATTTCACGATCTTATGTGCTTCTTTTATTATAGAGAATAAACGGTTTTTAAAATATGATTATATAACTAACTCTTATCTCTCGTGCTTTCCTTCCACCAGTTTTTCAGTTTATCTAAGATCCACTGTGACTTTCAACTTAACAGAGATAATTATTTGCGGATTCAAATTTCAAACGAGGTAAAATGAGGTAGGACAGAACTCGAGAAAAAAATACGGGAATAATAATCTGATCACTGAACGTTAATGACTTTTTTCAAGCTCATAGATAACTACGAACGTTTCTGTACTTCTAATGAGAAATATGTTATTTTCCTTTGCGTTTGTAAATTAATTGGCGTGCCTTTACTTCCCATTTTTTAAAACTTTAATTTCTCATTTTGCAATGACTGCATTCGCTTTAAACAGAACGTTTCTTAGATTTTAATCTTTAAAAAAAACTAAACTTTTAAATCGTCCTATTTTGTAAAAAAAAATTACTTCTGCCTAATTGAAAGCAACGTTATAAGGCCAAAATATAAAAAAAAATAAAATAAAAAATAATAAAAAAAGTTCTAAAAATATTTTATATTCCTGAAATATTTAAATTCTAAAGAAGAAAACTGGAATGCATAAATGAAAGCAAGAAGTCCAAACTAATATGACCTTTTATTTAATGATAAAAAGTAATAGACTAAAAAAAAACTTAATCGTATTTTGTAAAAAATAACACTTAAAGTTCATTTGACTGAAACGTAACTAATTCTAACAATAATATTATAAAAATTCTAAATTGGTAGAAATAATTCTATAAAAAAATGTGAATTACTTGATTCCGATCGTTTTCGCATGCACACATACTCAAGATTGCTTGCACTTCTACAAATACTCATCTTATTATATAAACTTGTGTAATTTGGGCACATTAGTCGTGTAACAAAAAAATCTAAACCAAGTAACTGAAAATTAAAACTGGATATTAAATAGTAATTATTATGACGTACCCATGTCAGGTCTTTGCAACCAAATGGAAACATTACTAAATTCAGATGCTGGTTGTTCTACAATTTCTTCATCTGCATCGAGACAAAATGTAAAATTACTATGACTCCTGCTCTCGTTAGCTTGCACACATACTGAAGATTTCTTGCACTTCTACAAACACTCATCTTATTATATAAAATTCTGTGTAACTTTGGGGCCCATTAGCCCTCATGTAACAAAACAGAAAAACGTAGGGTTCTAAACCAAAGTAACTAAAATTAAAACTAATGGCTATTAAATAGTAATTATTATGATTTTACCACCTGGGCATGTCAGGTATATTGCACCCGAATGTAACATTACAAAAAATTCAGATCAGCTGATTGTTCTACAATTTTGTCCATCTGCATCGGGCCAGAGCAAAATGTAAAAAGTTCCTTTGACTCCTGCTCTCATTTTTAGCTTGCACACATAATCAAGATTGTTTGCACTTCTACAAATACTCATATTATTATATAAAAACCTATGTAACCTTTGGACACATTAGCCCTCATGTAACAAAACTGTAAACCATAGGGTTCCAAACCAAAGTAACTGAAATTAAAACTAATGGGTATTAAATAGTAATTATGATTTTCCTACCTGGGCATGTCAGGTCTATTGTACCCGAAGAGAACATTACAAAGAAATTCAGATCAGCTGGTTGTTCTACAACTTCGTCCATCTGCATCAGACCACATCCAAATGTAAAAAGTTACTATAACTCCTCTCGTTTATTGCGTGCACACATACTTAAGATTGCTTGCGCTTACACAAACACTCCCGTTGTTATAAAAAAAACCTGTGTAATACTTCTAGCTAATCATCCCACACGGTCTCTGCCGTTGAATTAATCGAAACAGGTCTGAAAAATCTGTATTCCAATTGACAACACATTAAGTTTTGCAAAAATTACTTTCTGTAAAAGATTTTCTTCACATTCTCTTCCCGGACCGAAAATGTGGTGTATTAACTGTTAAGTCAGGGTTTTATAAAAATTCCAAATCTGTAGTCTGTCCTTCCAAATTTATCTCTTTCCACCGAATGTGAAACGTTTCCGCCCCCCCCCCAATCTCTCGTTGTTTGCTTATAATCTTAAAGCTTTCCTGCCATACTATGCTTGCGCTTAAAATCGCCACTCCCCAATATCTTTTTCACATTTTGCAAAACGGTCTTTCTTTTTGAATTAATACGAAATCTTTTAAATTCATTACAAACAATTTTTATTTCTTTTTCTTTCTAATCTGAGA
>CM063505.1:80483082-80493082 GCA_032207245.1 Pardosa pseudoannulata
GATTTGAATTAATTCTGAGTTTCATATAACACGGTTTCCAAATAACGCGGTATGAATTAATCGCATTATAACAGACTAGACTGTATTATTAAGGAATATTCATTTACCTTAAAATCAATCTACATGTTTAATGTCCAAATTAAATGTTTCTATAAAAACGTAATAAAAGTTTGTTTAAAAACACGCAAACAAGCTCAAAAATAAATAACTTTATTAACAGATAGAAGCGAACGTTGGAAGTAAATATTCAGAGTCATTAGGGCTTTGCATTAAAATGCATCCTGGAGGGTATAACAGAAAATGTCACTTTCCATCTCGGCTCCAAATATGATTTTAATGCTGAAGTGTGTACTCGACACACTAATTTAATATAATTGTGTAAAATTGTGTCGCGTATAAAAGATTATTCGGTATCACGGGTGCAGTTTTAAAATTTTGTATAAAAATTTTCCCTTACTAAGACAAACGAATTAGCTTCCTAATTATCCTTTCTGCATAATTTTCCCTAATTGTAACCACCAGCAATTTTATAAATGAGATTAGGCGAGCTTTGCTAACTGAAATTAATAACGGCGTAGATAGTAATATATTCCGCGTGACTTTAAGTAACTGACTGCTTAATTCGGTTAAGCTGTGAACGGCTTACTAAAGATAAATTTCAAATACGATGGGGGTAAGAAATTTCACTGGGCACAATTTCTCGTAGATTCGTTGTTTAAAGGGGCATTAAAATCTTGACTTAATTTATCTCCTTCCTTTTTTAGCGAAATTTAATAAATTTACGTTTTAAATGTACCTTTCGGTTTATAAATTTAAAACTAAACAAATGCGGGGCTTAATTAAAATCGTGAATAATGCTTAGTGTAGAATGGGTAGTTAAATTTATATCTGCAGTTATGAATGACACTTTCATTTGTTTATTTTTTTTTACCTCGGAGACTGTAAACTGTTGTAGGAATAATAGGCATGCTATTTATACCTGGAAGGCACATAAACAGTAGGATTGTTTATACTTAGAATTTATATTGAAGAAAGTCTAAGTATTTGTTAAAAGTTAACATATTAAAAATAGTAGCACGCTAATTATTGAATTGACACATTTGAAATATTATAACTTTGTATACAGTTGCACATATTTCATAAAATTCTCATATCAATTCATTTGCTTGCCAATACACATGTATCACATCCAAGCATATTTATTATATGTATATTGTGTAAGTTTAAATATATTTATACAAACATGTTTTGAAATATATAATACAATAAAATACTATCGAAATATATGCATGTAATGAATGTATGACGATATTTTTTGTTCCCAGTCCACAATTTAGATAAAAAAATTATTTGAGAAGTTAGTAATTTTGTCCTAATTTTTTACTTTTAGTTTTTAAGAGAAATTGAGTTATATTTACTACAATCTAAGATATTATATGTGCAATTCGTACTTAAATATTGGATGCGAAAATTGTCCATCTGACGATAAAGATAACCTGTCAATTGCAATGTTTACTTTAGAAAGTGCTTTTTCAGACCTTATATACAAAATTATAATATAAAAAATACTGTTATAAAAAATCTATTTAAGGATTAATGTACAATTTCTAAAATTTTCGCTAACATCCAAACCAAAAGTAATTGCTTAGTTAAATTGAGAGTAAAAATTATTTTCGAAGCATGAACGATATTTTTTGCTCTATTCAGAGTCATCAGAGATCTATATACAGCTTCGGTCAAACGATGGCCCAATGGTTTTGGTGCTGGCCTTCGGAACCGGAGAATCCCACTATGGCATGGATGTTCGTAGCCGTTCGAAATCGGCTTTAAGCAGTAGGTCCCGGTCTCAATTAGCCCTTGTGTTGCAAAAAGTAGACCGTAGTGCTCCAAAAACCATACGAAATCTATACAGCTTTGGTCTGCCGAGGTTCCCACTTACTTACAATGTAATTGTGCAACATCAGCACCCACCGTTTTTATAAACTCTCAAACTCTCAGAGAGCTAGCTCTCTGTTGTTTTCTTGGCACTGTGTTAACATCGCGCAGCTGCATGCCTGTTGATTTTATACCTAAATTTTAATGAGGATCATCAAATTAATCAAGGAGTTATTCCAACTGCCATTTGTATTTTAATAACATTTTGGAATGTTTTCAGTAATGTTAGCATCACACACACATACTATATATGTGTATATATATATATATATATATATATATATATATATATATATATATATATATTTATATATATATATATATATATATATATATATATATATATATATATATATATATACATATGTACATGTACATGTACATATGTGTATATATTTATGTATGTTTAGGTATATGTATATATATATGTATAAATGTATATATGTATATTATATGTATATATATATATATATATATATATATATATATATATATATATATATATATATATGTATATATTATATATATATGTGTGTATGTGTGTGTGTGTGTGCAGATATATACACACATATTGTCTATTATATATATAATGCATATATATAATAGTTTAATAAAGGATGTATGTATATTTCATATTAATATGTGCAACTGCAGTGTTATATAAATTCATCAAGCATATAGACTAGTTATTTAGAAACTTAATTTGGTAATCAATCATTTTGGACCCAACTACTTCGTTGCCAATATTTGCCAGACGTAGACGAGTATTTCAAGGATAGCATTATAGGAGCGTCCATAATTTTTTCTCCCCCGTTGTGTGTTTTGGACATTTGGCTGCACATCGGGAACTCACCCATGTTCATTCTTGATTTCCCCCCAAAGATTGCTTTTCTCATTTCAGGGATCAAAATAGTGCATAAATCCTAGGATTTCTAAGGGGTAAAGCTCCATTCATCCCCAATTGTATAAAGTTCATCTCAATATATATGGACTTCGAAGACATTAAATTGAAAATGACATTAAATTTCAGTGTTGAAAAAGTGTAGATATGTTTTCAAATTTAACTTACAAAAACAATAAAACTCAGATCACTCATGAAGGTCAGAGGACATTTTAAAAACATTTGTAAATGGTATAAAAAAATACGTTACTATTTTAGAATTACATAAAAATCCACTCAAAATCTTGTGAAGAACGCGGTAATAGATCTAAAAAAAGTTTTTGAAGCACTAATATTAATATTTGTTAAACTGTAAAAAAAATTAATAAAATGAAAACATTTTAAAATTTTAATTGCCGAACGATGGCCGATTGGTTAGGGTGCTGGCCTTCGGTACAAGAGATCGTGGATTCGAATCTCGCAGTGCATTGGATATTAGTAGCCATTCGGAATCGGATTTAAGCAGTAGGTCCCGGTCTCATTAGCCCTCGTGTAGCAAAAAGTACACCGTAGCACTCCAAACTAAACCAAAATTTTAATTGCATGTAAATATGATTTGCTGAAACACACATTATTTTCTTGAATATGCTTTAAATTGGATTATTAAATATAAAACAATTACAATGTCTACTGTAATAAAATAGGATTTTTTAGAAATTTAAAAGACATCGTGTTCCCTTAAAGGAGTATATCATGTGACGCGCATTTGTGGCGATCTTAATAAGAACATAATATTATTTTATGATTCAGCATAATCACTGTGAATATTTAATACATTTATATTAGGTCATCTGGTTTATCAAAAGAACAAATACAACTGTTTACAGCATATTTGTTAGCTAGTATATGTCAGTTAAAAAATTAAAGACTGACTTCAATATAAAATATTTCAATTGACCTTTATTACGAATATGGTTTTAAAGTTTCTTATATCATACTTTGAATAGTTTTCGCTTTTCTATAATAACTTCCCTGCAATGCAACTGGAAGTAAGCAGGAAAATGAATTTTACAGGTCTATATTAAATACTAAATTGCTAACATCACTCTTGACAGCAAAAATATTATGTATATTATGACATATGTAAAGATATAGCAATTTAAATTATCCGTAATTTCTTTCAAGGATTCTAAGAACTATAGAAATTGATAAAATCTTCAAAAAACTCCTGCTCAAGAATTTGAAGAACTTAGTACTTTTAGATATTTCTGGCCCGAATGCAAGTTTTTGATTTGTGTAATCATTCTGTTTTCTTATAAATGTTTGTCTAACCATGAGATCTTGAGAACTAGAACTCAAGGTATCAATGGACGAAATGGGGGAAATTTGCATATGGTGAAAGTTGTAAATCTGAAATCAAGTTTTGGACTTACATTGGAGAAATTCTTTTAAAGTTGCTAGCTAATAGTATTGCTATTGCTCTTAAGGGTTTTTTTATGTATGAGAGATTATTTGAGCGGAAAATACTTACTCCTAAGAATTTTAAAATATAATAGCTGAATTGGTAGTGTCTTGCTTTTCTGTCACTGAGTACATGTATTCGAATCAGTCTGCATGCATAGATGTTTGCAGCCTTTTGGAAAGGATTCGGACTGTAGTTTTGGTATAATCAGGCATCGTGATTGAAAAAGTTTGACCCTAATATTCCCAAAGGCGAACAAAGCTTTTGACCACACTTTATAAATATATCTTTACGTGCATGTGCCGTCTTTGGGAATCTGGTTCGACTTGGTTTCGAGCGTTAGTCTACATAAGGGTTAAAAAGATCGCGATCAACTGCTTGAAGCCTATCCCTGACAGCTATGAACATACATGACAGCAGTGTGGTTCAAACACACAAACTCCGGTAAGGAGAGAATCACCTTACCCATTCGGACATTGGCCTTTCAGAATCAGTCTGTGATTTCGATTTCCAGTGCCGGTACGAGAGTCCGTAGAAATTTGGAGCCAGATTTAAGCAGTAGTTTCTGGTTTAGTTAGTCACAGTTGTAAAAATGTATTGTAGTGCTTCAAAGTAATCCAAATCAAGCATGAGCTAACTATATGTTGGTATTAGAAAACCCTTGGAGTGGCTTACATTTCGGAAGCAGAAGGGGAGGTTCCCTCTCACAAAAGTGAAGTATAATTATTGGCCGTCGCCAGAGAGTCACTACATTATTGAAGAGAAACCAGGGAGGTGAAAAACCGCAAGAAACGACCGAGAGATTTTTCAGGTGCTTGTGGGATTATTTAGAGCGTGTTGAAACACCCAGTCTCGAAAACTCTGATTCATCCATTATTTTTCAGGGAATGTCTTTTTGTTACTTAGTAGCTCCTGTTCAGACTCGCTTCTTGTTCATATCCTCCTGAATATATATTTAAATGTGCTAAATACTGTGTCATAATTATATGAAATTATTTACAGGATGAATAAAACTCTATTTAAAGTTATACATATTGTCAAATTTTTAGCGTAGACTCTAGTTTCTTGAGCCTACAAGATACTTAAGATATGAAAACATACTAAAAAGTTCAAAACTCCTGATGTTTTTCACTACAGTAATGGATAAATTCATTCACTGACTAAGAATAATTTAAGATTAAGTGTATTATCTTCGATTTGTATTCTAAAGAGCTCAATTTGAAAAAAAAACATTTTTGTTAATATCCAGATCTCTTGTTTTACGTTACTTAATATCAGAACACCACATTTTCGAAAACACACTGAATGAACAGACTCGAAATTCAAATGAAACCGCGCCGGTTTTCCAGTCACAGCGCAAATGCTATACACACATACACACACAACCCTGGCTCATTCGCGAAAGCGTCACAGCTACATCCATGTGTGTATATGTGTATTGACAGTGCGAACGTCCAGCTCGGCGAATGCGGCGAGCAGACAAATGTGTTTGTCTCTTCTCGACATAAAAGGGTAAATATTTACAGTCCTGGGTATTCCGTTATTAAGAGCCTTTCACGGCATTCAAAATGGGATTGGAGCTGAAACAGAGTCTAGCTTTGGGACGCATACATTTCGAGCGAAGTGTGTACGTGTGTGCCCGCTGCTGTGTAATTAAGTGAAATTTATCGAGCGGATCGCTGTTGTTAGCGTTTCGGCAGTAAATAAGTTAAAACTCGGTCGGAATTCATCGCTTGAATTGAATGTAAATAACGACTAGTGGAATGGTATCAACACCTAAATGAGCATTCAAAGGATGTTTTTGTCGGCTTAAAATTTCTGATTCAACCAAATTAAAGTTGAATTCATAGAAAAGTTTGTGTGACATTTTAAAGTAAAATTGTGAGTTGATAATCACATCCTACCAGTTGTAAATTCAGATATTAATTCACCAGTTTTGTGTCGTAATATAAAACGTATAGCTTATATGTTTGCAACATAAATATTCAATTCTTTCCTGTCCTGTACATCATATATGATATACACATTTAATGCTTTATATGCTTCTATATTGCATGTGATACACAATAAACAATATTATAAGCGGAAAATTGTGGAATATAGTCTTAAATTTTATTATATTTTCCTGTTAGACTATATGTTAGCTTTTTATCTACGTACGAGATATAATTATTCTCCCATATGAGCACAGTCAAAGAGTTAAATATGAGATCATTAATTAGCAATGAGAACCATTAAAGTAAAAATGACTAGCGAAATGGCATCAAATGAGCATTCGAAAAATGTTTTGCTGCCTAAAAATTTACAATTTTCGAAACTAAAATATGAATCTACAAAATCTAAATTTGTAAAGAGTTTTGAATTGCCTATAATCACAAATTACCGATTGCAGTATATCATTCGTATTCATTCACCAATTTTGTACTACAATATAGGGCGTATGATTAAAGAAATATAAATATGGAGAGAATATAGGGCGTGAATATTTGTAACACAAGTATATAAAGATGGAAAATTTTTGACAGTGTTACTATTAATCATTTAAAAACTCTTAAAGGAAATAACATGCTCTTCTAATTGAAATATTATGTAAAGTGTTCTGAAATTAAAAACACTAAAGTTCTGCCACTTATTTTTAAGTTTGTCGTAGTACGCAGACAAAGGCGTTTTACAATGGAAAGTTCTTTACTGAAATCAAAACTAAGATCATGCTCTGCCAAACATATATATATATATATATATATATATATATATATATATATATATATATAATAAGACGAACTTCACGATGAGTAGTTTCAGTCATGGCCCATAAAAATGACACCGTTTTCGTCAAAACCGTTGTTAGCAGAACGTTGGAGGACGGGTTCCCACTTCCTTTATAGGGACAAGACAAACTGAGGGGTTTGCTGACATATAGTTATAAGTAAAATGCCTTTAATACCTGGATCCACATCTCAGTGGATATCTGTGGGAAAATCTCTAGAAAATTCTGTCTCAGATAGCGTGCATCTTTTTGTTTGAAAATTTCCTAAATTGCCCGCTAAGGCAATGTTGAATAATTGGTTAGACACCTTCCCTGAAGTCGTAAACTGTAGCCCCAGTGGTCAGTTTAGGTTAGGGGTTAAAAAAAGAAAAGCAAAAGGACGCCGGTATTTTCCCCTTGATTTAAGATTTAAAACCCCCTGAGAATCTTCTCGGCCGTCTTTGGAGTTTTATACAAAATGCCTACATTACATTCCCGATTTAGTATACTTTTCCTGATATACATATATATATATATATATATATATATATATATATATATATATATATATATATATATATATATATATATATATAATGTATGTGTGTGTGTGTATATACATAAAGTTAGCTTAAAAGATTATATTTTAGTTTTGCTACACGGTGAAAAAAAATTCTCCATAATTTAAATATTAAAAGTTTTAGTGTAAATAACTTTTTATATTTTATTTTTTAATGGAAATAATTAAAATATTTTGATTTTATTGTGGTTGGAAAATATCAATTAATATTTTTCTAGGCAATATATGGATTTAAATTCTAGTTTGTAAATTGAGTTTTTAGTATTCGGAAATTCTACTTGAAGTTCTACCTACAACTTTGGTGTATATAATCATAAATAGAAATCATTAAACACAAAGGGTTGTCTATTTTTAAAAATTTTTAATAGAAAATATTAAAATCTTTATGGTGGTTACTAGATTAAACTAAAGAAAATAATCTAAAAAGTAGTTCATTTAATATGAAAATCAGCCCTTATTTTAAGGCTTCATCTAATTAAATGTTTTCTGAACAAACAAAAAATCAAAAAGTCTCCAGTGATGCTTAAATTCAATTTTCTGAAATTTAAATAATAACTAATGAAAAATTTCACTTTTATGCTTCCAAACCGTTATTTATTCACCAGGAAAGAATCCTTTTTATTTTTTTCTAACTGTTTCTGTGTTTCAGATTTCGCGATTACCCATCAGTCCATGACAAAAGTGGGCAGCACTAAAAGGCTAAGTCTGATATATCCAAACATCAATTGAGAGCCCTAAACAAACAAAAGAAGGGGAAGGGAACCTCCACGCCTGTCTTTGTCTAGACCTCACTTGACTGCTTAATTAATTCTTGGGTCACCCTTTCCCCAGACCACCGAAAAGAGCCAATCTCCTTTTCAACTTCCTCTCTCTGCTGGGACCCGCAAAGAAGGGCTCAAGTGGTAGGCGACCATCGTCACCAGAGCTAAGCAATCCCCTCATCCCCCAGGGATGGAGAAGCGACCAGGAAACGTGCCTACTGAACGGTGCAATCTTCGGGGACTGGCAATCTCCAGACTCCTAGCACCCCGCCCCCTCCACAATCTTGTTACTGCAGACGCCTTCGTTTGCCTAACGGGTGCTGACTTGGCAGTGACACGTCGTACCCCGCCTGATTGAGCGCCTCTCATAAGTGAGTTTGTTTGGATTTTTGACACCTCTTCTCCCCCTACCTCCTCCTCCTGCTGCCAATTTGCCCTGATCAGTGAAATAAATGTCGAGTTGCCTTTTCCCTCTCCAACCCCCAGCAAGCATCTGTCCGTCTGTCCCTTGATGGCAGTCAAACTCGATTGGTTGAAGGGGCGGAATTTCTATTTTTGATCTTTATTATTTAATTTTCGGAGGAATTGGGAATTTTTTTTTCTGTCGTCTGTTCCTCTTGAGCCCTCTCTGATTTATTTCCGAATTACTGTTTTTCCCCCTCTTCCAATGAAAGCAGTAGTTAGCCATTTTTATTTTCTGGGATTTTCTTAGTTACTTCTATTTTTTTTCTTTCTAGTTTTGCTTATGATCGATTTATTCTTTACCTATTTAGAAGCAAATCACATTCATATTATTAGAATGCTGTATATCTGGAATCTTTACAGAATTAAGAAAATACCCACTGTGCAATAAACACTGTAAATTCTACTTCACAAAACGTGTTTTCACGTTCCATTTTCAGTAAATATTATAACAATATTTACTTCTAAATTCAAGACATTATGTTATATCTTTAATAGCGGAAATATTTTTGAAAAAAAATACAGTTTTTAGAACAGAAAGTCATAAAATGTATGATGCACGGACTTAATTTCGGACTTGTTAATTATTTTACGTTTAATTTTTAATTCTCTTTTTGTGTAAAATGGACATTGGTTTAAATGCTTTTGACTTTTTATTGGTTCTCATATTTTCTAATTTTTAGAGGAACTATTATTATACCAATGATAATAAATAAAATAAGATCATTAAGTATAATTAAGTATTTAAATTATTTGCAACAAAAATTATTGACCATTTTCATGGGTCTATAATGTTTTATCGTTTATGTATTTGATATTACTTTCTTTGAAACCTTTTTTAGGCCGCAATTTTTCTTAGAAATGTTCTTATGTCACTTAAGGTACATTGCGATAAATACCTAAGAGTTCTTATGTTAGGATAGACAATTAGGTTTAAATAAAATTAGACCTTATTTAACACATTTTATGCGGGTCAGGTACTAGTACGTTTTCTGACGATTGATACTTAAAACGATTGAAACATAAAATGTCTACAATGCGTCCCCCTTCCCTGCTATTATTTTCTACCAATAAAATATTTAAGAAACCGATCTTATTTGTTTGCTACACTTATCTGTAATATACCTCTAATGTCATGCCAACTCATTTTCTTAGTTTTCAACGTCACCATCGT
>CM063505.1:80498082-80545582 GCA_032207245.1 Pardosa pseudoannulata
GTGAATATGCAATGAAGACATATAAAATTCAGCTGGAAAAATTTCTTTGGTCTATTTCTATAATTAACCCTTAATTTGGCTAAATCTGGCCGCTACACAGGACATGTATATTTATAACTACTATATAACGTAATTGTCAGTGTTCACCACAGCGGACGTTAATTATCTCAAAAATGGAAAATGATTTATTTTTTTGTTTATTTTACAGAGATCCTAATGTCTATACAGACATGGGATAATAACAGAAATTAAAAAATATTTGAAAAACATCTTGTCGAATAAAGAACTATAAAATAATTCTTGTTCTTTATGAAACTTATGTAACTAGGCTAGTCATATTTATAAAAGATAAAACATTTCAAGTAAAAAATTTCAATATTTTCTGCAATTATTCTTAATTTTCATGTAGTAGTCTCTTGCATTAAGATACATATATAAGGCCGCTTGACTTTCAGTCTAAACTTGCATCTCATAGTTTTAGATAAACGAAGCTATTGAGATAATTTTAACTGAGTTATTTTCATCAGTACAAAAATTTCTATAATTACATTGTATTTATCAACAACGAACAGTTGTTACATAAATGAATTTGTAGCATAAGAAGTACGACAAATTCTTATCTGCGCTGAAAATATGGCATACGTACACTTTATCCCATTTACTTGATGATTAAGACATTTTGAATTTTTGTGTTTTAGGTTTAAATCTGTCATTTTGATTTCCCATTTTTTCAGTAGAGAAAAATTGTGTGTTAATATTTGGCCTGTTCATGTTGATTCTTGTATTTTAACTCCCTGGTTTTATTTTTTTTAATCCAATGATATTACTAGCTGTTAGCTTCTGTAACTGTTATCTTGTCTAGGTCATCTTTAATTAACGTTGCAGCGTCAGATGTTGATTTTTTTGTTATATTTTTAAAATAAGGATTGTGTAGTCACAACATGTTTTTACTGTATAGATCCTATCTTTCAGAAACAATCCTTTTGTTTAATGATATTTATGGGTACGAATGATGAAAACCATAATTAAACATTTTAGTTTTTTCTTTTGTTTTGTTTTCATTTCTCATTTTCAATTGTTAATATATATCCTTAAAATACAGAACCCGTTTATATTATGAAATACAGGATAAATCATTACCTAATCCATATCTTTAATTCAACCGTTTTCTGTTGTACATGAAAAATTAAGAAACCTTTATATATTCGACAGAAACAAACTGTACATACAATACACACGTACAAATATAAAATATTCGTCTAAACTGCAAAACAAACCCTTGTCTGTGCTGGGAAAACGACATACCTACACCTTAAGCCAATCTTCTTGATGATCAAGACTTCATCCCCGGCAAAACCCGGGAACTAAAGCAAAGGAAAAAAAAATCTATCCTAAATCCAGGAGAAGCAAGAAAGCGGTGATCTGCAATCAATACTGATCAATAAATTCGTGCCTCCCTATGGTTCCTAAATAAAATAGGGAGTGAGCGACTGAGCGGGAAAAGAGAGTAAGTGAAAGAATGAGCTGAAGAGCGAGCGAAGGGAGGAATTCGCCTCTAAATGGAAGAATGGTTCCGACGGCAATGAATAGAGGGTCACTCATTATCGTTGTTCGCATTCTTTTGTCGCTAGCTTGGTCAGTTGGGACTTCCTATTTGGCACTGGGAGATCGGTCGAACACTTCAGCGATACCTGCCCCTCTCAATGGGAAAAAATAACGATTCGACGACACAAGATTTATAAATAAATAAATAATATTTTAACCAAATTCATCAATTTGAAATATATTCTAAAACAAAATTTGGCAAATCTATATTTAAAAAGTCAACATTTGACGAAATCCGTATTCTATTTTTAAATTGAATTATAGGAACCCCACTGGCGAACGCCAAAATACCAATCCCTTTTTGTGTGTAATCAACTTTCCTTATGTAACTATCTTATATGAGTTTGACACGTAGGGATGTCATTCGATTCTGTATGGATTTCCATTGAACAATTCTGACTAGCTACTAAAATCTTTCCCGATTATTTTAAATATAATTATTGTCACATTTTCTAGCAGACCAACTCGGAATTTTCTGCAAATAAAACCTCGGTCCAATAATTGGAATTTTGGAATTTTTGTTCTCATCTCTTTACAGATTACGACACGTTACGGCAAACTGCAACGATATACCACAGACCTAATTTCCGCTTCATTTTATATCTGTTTATATGTGTGTATATGTGTATATGTGTAAATATGTATGCATATATATATATGCATATATATATATATATATATATATATATATATATATATATACGTATGTATATATAAAAATGTAATGGATCAAAATTATTTCACTTTAATATTTCCTTAAAAACCTCCTCTTTCTTATTCTAATTCCTTAAAATCTTTTTCTCAGCCTCTAAATGTCTTAATCAAAGAAGCACCCTCGACTTAAAATTCTTTCGTTTCATTTCCCAAAGCTTTCTGCCCTATTGATGTAAATTTTCGGTCTATTTAACACGTTTTCTAGCTATCGCCGGGAAATGGCTCCACGTTTTTCCCGATCTAAACAGTTAAATTCGCTGAGTAAGTGTCTTGTCCCTTGGGAAAATTCTTTTTGTCTTCGCTTTTGGGTGAACCTCTGTTCGAGCAGAGGGATTTTTGTGTCTTTCTCTTGTCTGTCGTTGACTAGTAAATATGTCCGTTTTAGCAGCTCTAAAATAGTTTTAATTAGACTTGTGTTGTCTCTTTCAATGGCCCGACTGTATTGTTATACTGTTGCTGATTAGGTTTTATCCTTGCCCAGTAACCACGTCAAGTAAAAACAATAAGGGCTACATAATTATTGTGACTAGAGGAAATAATTGTTACATATGTATAAATATATATGTATAATATGTGTGAACATATGCTTATATACTCGGTAAAATGTATGTATGGAAAATGTGTATGGAAAATGTGAATGAAGAGTTATTATAAAATCATGAAAATTGTGCAGTAATGATTTATAAAAAATGTATGTACATAGTATAGTCTGTTTATTTGGCTGTGTATTGTTCAGGTAATAGAGCTAAAAATGACTAATCAAAAATTTTACCTTTAGAGAAATTCTGGATGCAATAGTCGCGAAGGAACTTGTTGTAGTGAAATTTCCTTTGTAATCTTTTTTTTTTTTTTTCAAATAAATTAATCGGTACCTACTTAAACGTTAACTAACCGCCACGCTCAACTTTTGAAAACGTTCAGCATTTGGATCCACAGCGTCTTCACATTTTAAAATTGTCGCATTAATTTTAAAAAGTTCTTTAGTTATCCATTTGTATCATGAACTTCTTGAATTCCAAATGCTGCAGAGCTTCAAACTTTGTTAGATTGTAATTTTTCAGGATTCCATCGGTATAATCCAATAATTCATCAATGGCTACCATTTGAACATCTAAATAAATATCGCATTAGGTTAGTCCTCAAAATTATGCTAGTATGATCTGAATTGTCAAGCAGTTGAATATTTTCATAGAATTTTTTCCATATTACATGCCTGTCCTCTTATCTTTCAATTCGTTCGAAGGTACCAAGAAATCCAACAAAAGATTTAATGTTTTTAATGTAATCTAAAAGCTGTGCTACGGAGTTTCCCCGGAAGTAAAGTTGAAACTCTGTAGGTCGTAAGTGCAAGTGATCGTTAGTCATAAAGTGATAAGGTGCTGGCCTTCGGATCCGGAGTTCGTGGGTTCGAATCCCACCATGGCATGGATGTTCGTAGCCGTACGGAATCGGCGTTAAGCAGTAGGTCCCGGTCTCAATAGCCCTCGTGTTGCAAAAAGTAGACCGTAGCACTCCAAACCAAACCAAACCATAAAGTGATAAGAAACTATACTATAAATTCTACTAGAATGTTGAGCAAGCAACACGTGCACCTTTCTGAACAAACACGTGTCAAAGTCGTACTCAATCCTAAGTAAAGTTGCCCATTTGAGCTCATAGATCTGCAAACTAAAGTAAAAAGTAAAAGACAATATTCTCGGAATAACTGGTTTCGTAAAACTCCCGTTCCTTTATCGACTTCTATTCATCCTCTCATTCACCGAGAATTGTTTCTTTTTAAGTAATTTAATGAATTTCCGCAATATAAGCTTTTTTTTTTTCTCTAAGCAGCGGTCGGCTAAAAAGATGCATTTGCGTTTTAAGTAGATAATTAGAACCCTGCGCGTCGCGTCCAAATGATTTCGAACGTAATTACTTACCCGCAAGACGAGTGGAATTAAAAAAAATTTTTTCAATCCTATTTTTTGGTTTAATTACTCGAGGAGGCATTTTATTTGTTTCTGTTACTTTTTTTTTCTCCATTTCTCTCTCTCATATACTCCTCCCGTTCAGTCTCCTTTTTGCACCTGTAGAAATCTTGAAAGTCTGTTATTTTTTCCGCACCGTCTTTCTAAAAACTGTCACGCTTGAAAGACCACGTACAGCTGATTTGTTTAAGGAGCTTGATTTCTCCTTGCCCGGCCCCCCTCCCCCTTTCCACCACCTCCACCACCCCACCAATCCACTTCAACCGAACTTAGTCTAATTTCAACATGCTTAAAGATTTAATGGTATTCTTCATTAAGCTTCGAGAAGTGGAGCTCATTTTAGATTTCTCATTATACACGATTCGCACACACGCATTACTCTTTTTCTCTTTTTACAGAAGGCGGGAGGAATAGAGGGGGTAAAAGGGAAAGATAGAAAAAAAGATCAGTTTTTCATCACCTCAAATAGATGAATGGCTCCAATCACTTGAACACAAAAAAGAGGGGGGGGGTAAATAAAAACTTATTTTTGTAAAGATTGTGAAATAAATCTACTTTTTTTTTAACGGGCTCGTTGTTGAAGGAAGTTTTATTATCAACGGGAAACCCAAGAGAAAACTATGTTTACGTAGATTTTATTGGACATTTCTCTTAAGTTAAATGTCCTATATTGTGATAACATTTGTGGTATTGAATAAAGTTAACAATTAACTATATTCATACATAACCCTAAGAACACAGATGCTCCATTTTACATCCATAGTGTCCATTCGGTATCCATACAACATTCTGGTTGTCAATAGGATATTTAGAAGAAAGAATCAGAAACCAAGGCGAAACTGTGTATACAACATTCTGGTTGTCAACAGGATATTTAGAAGAAATAATCAGAAACCTAGGCGAAACTGTGTTTACGTAGATTTTGTTGGACATTTCTCTTTATTTAAATCTCCTATATAGTGGTAACATTTGTGGTATTGAATAAAATTAACAAAGAACTGTGTTTATATATAACCCTAAAAAACAGATGCTCCATTTTACATCCACAGTGTCCATTAGATATCCATACAGCATTCTGGTTGTCAACGGGACGCCTAGAAGAAAGAATGGGAAACCCCAATTAAAACTGTGTTTACGTAGGATTTTTTGGACGTTTCTCTTTATTTTAATGTCCTATATTGTGGTAACATTTGTGGTATTGAGATTTTTTTGGACGTTTCTCTTTATTTTAATGTCCTATATTGTGGTAACATTTGTGGGATTGAATAAAATTAATATAGAACTTTGTTCACAATAATCCTAAAAATACAGAGGTTCCTTTTTACATCCACAGTGTTCATTCGATATCCGTACAACGTTCTGGTTGTCAACAGGACATCTAAAAGAAAGAATCGTAAAATCCAAGAGAAACAACTGTGATGAAGTAGATTTTATTGGACAATTCTCTTCATTTATAAATGTCCTATATTGTGTAACATTTGTGGTATTGAATAAAGTTAAAGAAGTGTTCACATATAACCCTAAAAAACAAATGTACCATTTTGCATCCTCAATGTCCATTCGATATACATACGACATTCTTGTTGTCAATGGGACATCTAGAAAAAAGAATGATTCTCTTAGGAAAATATGTTAATATAAGTAAGTTACATACATATATACATTCTTATGTATATGGTAGCGTTGGCATTTTTGCCGGGATAGGTAAAGCAAAAAATACCGCCACTCCAGGCTTCATAAATACTTTAAACTAAAAAGTATACAGAACTATAAAGTAGGAGGTATATGTGATAATGGTGGATTAAATATCCTTCTTTGTACCAAGGAAAACCAGTGGATGTGTATAAGCACGAAGTATTTATAACATTTAAGGGATTACCATATTTTAATTGATACCTATTTTAATAATATTAATAACTGGAATAATATTAATAACTTAGATTAAACTGTATGCATAGAAATTATATAATGTCCTTACATATAAATGTGTCTGTTGATTAGGGATAAATAAAACATTTACGAGTATAAACTGTTTGATCATTAAGTATACACTGAGCAACTCAGTTCTAAAAAATGTTTTCATTGTACATAAGGACTAGATATATTAAATACTAAAATATATTAAATATTAAAATATATTGATTATTAAAATATATTAAATATTAAAATATATTGATTATTAAAATATATTAAATATTAAAATATATTGATTATTAAAATATATTAAATATTAAAAAACAGTTATGCATCACATTAATTTAAAATATAACAAAGAGTTTGAAATTTTGACTCAATCAAAATTTGATTTGTGAATATTTTATATATATCATAAAATATTATTTCTAAACAAAAAGTATGTTATCTGATAAAAGAAAATATTGTTATTATGCCGTTATTTCAATTTTATACGGCTTTATAATTGCCCTTACTACCCATTTATGTCAGCACTTTACCTTTTTATATCTTTGTACTCCTAAATCATTATTCGCAATACAATTCTTTAATTATAGTGATCTGATAACTATGATAACTGCCGTAGGTTTCCTGGTGTAACTGAACATAAACTTAGCGTAATTGCACTCTTAAATACCTATATTTTAATGATAGATTTCAAAATGATGCAGTCAATCTCAGTTTAAAAAAACCTTCTCTTCAAATCCATTTCATTGTATAAATCATTCAATCGCCTACAGGAAACATTAAGCTAATTTCTTCTGTCATAGAACCAGAATTTCTGGGCATTATATATGTGAACGTGTTTCAAAGACTTCTCATTTAATCTCCGAAATACTTGAGACAGCTTTTATGAAACTCGTGACTTTAAAGAAGTTGAAACTGAGGTTATGTTAAGTTAGAGGAATCTCCGACTGTTTAAACCGGGGTGTGTTTCCACAGCTACATCTTGATAACTATAATCAGTGCATATTAAGGTCGCAATGAAACCAGTGTTTAGTCCTGTTCTCGCTTGATGGTCACGCAATGCGTTTTAAGTCCTCACGATTGAATAGTTGCTTTCTATTGTAGATGCGTGAGAATTTTCATTCCATTTTATTTTTTCATCACATCTTTATACTTCTGATAATATCAGTATATATTGGTTCCGGCATAAACAATTTTTTTACTTAATGCCTGCTTTCAGTGATTTAATAAGATAGTAAATCATATGTTTTATTTAAAGAACTAACTTATTAGGAAATATAGAGGTTTGTTGTTATTATTATAAGGCTGAATAGAGTTTTTAATACAGGTTGTTTCATATTGAATGGGACAAAAAGAAAACATGATTGTGAACGTTGTAATTCATATGTTCTTTTTACAATGTTTTACTTTTTTCAAGTTTCTACAGTAAATGTGTTCCGGTCGCTATAAAATCAATTTTAGTTCATAATGTCATTTTTTCCAGAAATAAATCTTTAATTATGCATTCTTGCACATAAGTGGAAAAAAAATTTCATATAAAAAAAAACACCAGTTAACATTAATACTGTTAAAATAAACGATAGTTATGGTAATTATTGAAAATTTGAAAAAATTTTTTTTACGATTTTCAAATTTAATCAACATTTGATTTAGCTTTCAACGTAATTTTGAATTGAATTCTAGTCTAACATAGTTCCGTATGTCTTATTTTTGCAATACGATAAGAAAATAAATTAAATTTTTGATAAGACTTTAAAAAACCACTCATTTTGTTCATTTCTTGGGCTTTTGACGTTCTTGGTGAAGCATTTTTCACTCACCGCAGGTTATTATGATGTTTCTTAAAAATTTTTGAAAATTTTTTCGTAAACATACATGCTGCATTCCATAACCAGTAAAATTCACATCTGAATTTAATTTAGCATCATTACGCTGCGGTTTTTCGAATATTGTGCAGATATTGATAATTTTTTTGTAGTCAATACAACATATTTGTCAACAATATGCAGCAATGATTTATTTGATATTCTATTCTTTTGTTTTTATAGTAGTGAAAAAATTTTATTAGACAATTTGTTCAAGAAATAGCAATCTATAAAATTTAATATTTGTTCTAGTTTTGAGTGAAAATAAATATTTCTTTTTGTAACATGTAATATCTTATTTTTATAATACATTTTTAATATTGTATAAAATAAATTATTTTAATTAATGGTTTTCAATTGTTAAAATTTGATGTTAAATCATTAATTACCAAAATAAAAAATCAACATAAAATTTTTGCGATTTTTTCATAATACAAATATAAATTATTTTTAATTTATAACATAATATAAAATCTTTTAAAAAATATATAGTCTATAGTAAAATACAAGTTAACAATTTTTTTTGAGCTATTTAAAATTCATCTAAATAATAAATTTAATTATGTTATTATAAAAAATATTCAACAATTATTTTAACTTTCTTTGTATATGGTATGTTTAGTATGATGAATATTTTTCATTACTCTGTTAAAAAGTAGACATATAAAAAAACAAAATAATATATACATATTTTGATAGTAATATATTCTTAAATTTACTCTGCTTCTTATGAATTATTTCTAAAAATTTCTAAACATTAATTTTATTATAATATTTTTAATGAATCTGTTTATAAACATGAAAGAAAGAAATCGAAAATGAATGTTTCTTTTTTTTTATTTTGTCCAGAAAAAATGTAATTTTCCATAAGTAAAATATGAAGAAAATTAATTTTTTATTATGCAGACAAATGAACTAACGTTAGAAAATAAAAAATGATCTTGTTGTAATTATCTTTTTGCGCATTTGTAATAAATTTTAATTTATAGACTTAAAAATATTAAAAACTCTATATATATTTGGAAATACTCCTTAATTAAAATTGTTAATTTTGTGAAATATTTAGTATTTTTTGTATAAAAAATAATTATCATTGGCCGAATGGGTAGGGTTGCTTTTTGGATAGTTCGTGGTTCGAATCCACTATGGCATGGATGTTTCGTAATTAAATCTGCTTTAAGCAATAGTGATCTTCAGCACTCGTGTGCATAAAACAAAAAAAACCAAAGCCTAAAAACAAAATAAATATTATAACAAAAATTTTATTTAAAAATATTCTAAACTTAATTCTATAAGCATTTCTCTAAAAAATATTAAACGTTTCCATGCTATAAATGATAGTAACACAGAACATATTCTAAAACACCTCCTGGTTGATTACTGAGAATTAAAGTCTATGAATATTTAGCAGCTATTTAGTAAAAATAGAAAAAATTATTCTATAGCGAACTTACATTGGTAGTTAAAACATTAAACCAAGCTTAAATATTTTCCACTCATGTTTCTATTGATTACATATTAAAAAATTAAATTCTTTAATATTTTCCCAATTTCTAAACAGCATTAAGAAATTTAAAGGTTCATGTAAATCCAGATTATGTTGGTAAAACAATAGAGAAATTATCTTCTATGAATTTTCCGTGCTTTTTATTTTGTCCTAGAAAAAAAATTCAAATATGCTCCTTGATAGTAGTAAACAATAAGAAATTACTTCTTAATTTTAGGGTCCTGTTAAGAGAAAAAAAGAATTTTTGTAAAAATCTTTCTGCGTTATTTTTAAATAAATTAGGTATCAATTTATAATGCTATAGGTATTAATGCTACGATATAGAAAAATTATAAGTAACCATTATTAAAAAAACATTTTAAAACATATTCTTAATTCCCCTAAATTTAGTATGGAACTTTTTCTTATAGTGAATCAAACAAAGTGAAGGACGACATAGGGAGTCTTTTAGATTCTTGTAACACGGCACTTAGCATTTAGACTAAAAATGACTTTAAAGCTCCAAAAACCCCAGACTTTGCCCAAGTGATAAAAAGAAAAGAAAAAGAAAAATTAATTTTCAATTTATGACTTGTGAAATGAGGAGCCATTGTGCTTGGAAAAAAAAAAACGAGCTCTGTATTTTAAAATTAAATTAGAGAAAAATTCTGATGAATATTTTTACTCGCTGTTATTTGTAGTTAACAATAGAGAAATTAAACTTCTGATGAATATTTTATCACTCGCTGTTATATTGGTAGTTAACAATCGAGAAATTAATTGATGAATATTTTACAACTCGCTGTTATTTGTAGTTAACATAGAGAAATTAAAGTTCTGATAATATTTTACCCTCGACGCTGTTATATTGGTAGTTAACAATAGAGAAATTAAAGTTCATGAATATTTTACCGGCGACTCGCTGATTGGTAGTAAACAATAGAGAAATTAATGGTTCTGATGAATATTTTACCCTCTACTCGCTGTTATATTGGTAGTTAACAATCGAGAAATTATACTTTCTGATGAATATTTTACCCCCACCTCGCTGTTATGTTGTTAGTTAACAATAGAGAAATTAAAGGTTCTGATGAATATTTTACCGGCGACTCGCTGTTATGTTGTTAGTTAACAATAGAGAAATTAAAGGTTCTGATGAATAATTTACCCTCTACTCGCTGATATGTTGGTAGTTAACAATAGAGAAATTATACGTTCTGATGAATATTTTACCCCCACCTCGCTGTTATGTTGTTAGTTAACAATAGAGAAATTAAAGGTTCTGATGAATATTTTACCGGCGACTCGCTGATTGGTAGTAAACAATAGAGAAATTAATGATTCTGATGAATATTTTACCCGCGACTCACTGTTATATTGGTAGTTAACAACATAGAAATTAAAGGTTCTGATAAATATTTTACCCCTTTCTCGCTGTTATGTTGGTAGTTAACAATAGAGAAATTAAAGGTTCTGATGAATATTTTACCCGTGACTCGCTGTTATATTGGTAATTAACAATAGAGAAATTAAAGGTTCTGATGAATATTTTACCCGCGACTCACTGTTATATTGGTAGTTAAAAACATAGAAATTAAAGGTTCTGATAAATATTTTACCCTCGACTCACTGTTATATTGGTAGTTAACAATAGAGAAATTAAAGATTCTGATAAATATTTTACCCGCGACTCACTGTTATATTAGTAGTTAGCAATAGAGAAATTAAAGGTTATGATGAATATTTTACCCGTGACTCGCTGTTATGTTGGTAATTAACATTAGAGAAATTAAAGGTTCTGATGAATATTTTACCCGCGACTCGGCGTTACATTGGTAGTTAACAACATAGAAATTAAAGGTTCTGATAAATATTTTACCCTCGACTCACTGTTATATTGGTAGTTAACAATAGAGAAATTAAAGGTTCTGATGAATATTTTACCCGCGACTCACTGTTATGTTGGTAGTTAACAATAGAGAAATTATACGTTCTGATGAATATTTTACCCCCGCTTCGCTGTTATGTTGTTAGTTAACATTAGAGAAATTAAAGGTTCTGATGAATATTTTACCCTCGACTCGCTGTTATATTTGTAGTTAACAATAGAGAAATTAAAAGTTCGGATGAATATTTTGCCCAGAAGACTAAGGCTGGGTTTATCATAGGAGCTTTCATTTCGTGAAAATTATTTTCTGTTAAAGAAGCTAATACATAAAAAATATCTCTATTATATCTTCTTGCTTAAAAACAGTATTAAACTGTTTTTTATAAAATATACTATGGTTTTCCAATTCAAGGTTTTATTTGTCGACGGTTAAATTCACAAATGGTGAGCAAGTTTGCTATTTGATCAAAATCAAAAAGGAAATACAAAAGTTCGAGTACAAAATGTTTCTCTAAAAATAAACAAATTAAAAAAATAAATGAAAATAAAAGCTAAGTCAAAAACCGTTTATTATTTATGCAGTAAAAACATCGATATTGAATCGCGATTACGTGAATATTTTGCGTATTCTGTTTACTAATATTCAAATGTTAACCATAATATTTCGCTATATATAGGGAACATAGCCCTTGATACGTAGATTAACTGGATCGTAATTTGAAGTTTTGGGAATTATCTCTGTTACGTGAAGAAAATTTGATGAATTTAACAATATAAATACGAGGAAATATTTAGTGTTTTAAATAAGAATCTTTTGTTTGTAGGTATACGCACTTAAAATATCAGCTGGATTTTATTAATTTAACTGTTGTACTCCCTATTGAGAATATTATACATTCATTTGCACCTTAATAATGTATGAATATGAATGAATTTACCAAAAAGACTTATCTTTCTTTCGAAAAAAGAACTAATTTCTAAAATTATCATGAATGGAAGAGTGATAAAATGTACTATTGTTGAACTAGTTAAACCTGGTCTTTAGAAATTATTACTATTATAATCATGTTTATTTTCTCTCTAAAGACCAATTTTAACAGTGCTTGGAATTTTGAATAGCAAACTCTTTAAACTTTAATAATTCTCATTTCGCGTGAAACATCAAAATTATTGTTATGATAACATAATAGTTGGTTTTAACGTATTATAATTTTTAATTGTTTATTAATATAAAGATGTAAATGTTATGCAAACCGTCGGAAACACTGAGATAAATTTCTCGCTGGAAACAAAGCCCTGTATCTCTGATTCTCCAGGTGACTATATATACTACTAGCATATAATGACGGGTTCAGTAAGATTTTTAATTTTTCGGAATTTCGAACCCTATGAGGCAGGTAAAAAAATGCTTTTTTTCAGATGAGAATTATCTGGTACACCCTCAATAATTTGTTTATCTTCATACTCCTCTAAAGTCTCCCAATACTGTGAATGCAGTTTAGAATCACTTTGAATTTATTTAGTCAGACCGTGTAGTTAGGTATAAAAAACAAACACACAGATTTCTTAATTTTCAAAGCTTTATACCTTAAACGCTAGATATTTATTAGTCCGTGAAATGAACTTCGAGACTTCTATGAAAAGAATTTGTTTTTAATACCTGTGATAAAATTTTCATTGCAACAAAAAATAATCGATCATTAAATTTAAAATTATCACGCATGTACCTAATCTATTATTTAAGCCAAATACAAAAAAAATTATTTGCTTAATATATAAGTTCAGTGATAAAACGTATGAAAATAATGCAGACGATATTTAAATAATTTAAAATAAGAAATGATTAAATGAGAGGATTAAAGAAATGAAGTCAGAATGCTAGAAAAAAATGTTATTTTTACTTAATTTATTATGGGATAAATTGATAAATTTAATCACCTGCTCTTAACCGAGGAAAATAGGGCTTGAAATAATAGCATTAAAGGCTCGAAAAGGATGGAAGGGATGGATTTCGAACGTTTTAAAGACAACAGTTTTTTTCGTTGTGATATGAAGCATATTTATACCAACTTATTTTAGAATCGGATCGATAGTTTAGGAGAAGATAAACGTTATTCGCTTTGAATTTTGCTACCCGTAACTCGTCAAGAATCCAATATGGATGCCTCAATCCATTTCAGGTCCAACAGTTTCATAAATTCGAGGACAAACGGACAGATAACTTAGGCTATTATTATATAGGGGGATCCTATAGAAAACAGAATGAAATATAGTGGACATATTTTGCATCTTGGTTTATATTTTCAGTCATCTTAGATAACAAATACAGAAACATGTTCCCTTCACCACACGTTCCTTTTTTCTTCGTTCTCGGAGCTTTAAGAAAGTTTTATGAGGGCGCGAAGAAATTCTATTTTGGGATTCTTATGCATTTGCATGTTTTTGAAGATGGCGACATACTTACAAGGAGTGAGTTACGGGCTATTTTTTAACGGAATGCACTAACGGGTGCATGATCGTAAAATGTGCTTTGGCAAAAGTTGTTTACACAGAAATGTTATTTTTTCGCAATCTTAGTTTTTCTCAGCGTATGACTAATTTAGGAAGCGGAAGCAAACATATAAATATTAGGCTACATTGATGGTTTAAGCAACTTTTTACGATATGCTAATTCCTCACAGATATCTGTCATATTTTATCGATTCAAATAACTAATGTAAAAACTTGTTACCTTTCTTAGACTTAGTGCCTTTTTAAGATTTTCACTAATATGTCGAGCATAACTCGACTTTAGTTTTTATATCAGGATCTTTGTCGATTCTCGTTCGACATTTTCGCAAGTCCAAAACAACAGATGAGGCAAATGTGTTATAATTCCGGGTTCTTTTTTAACATTAAACATACCAACACTTAATACACACCTATTTCTACCATAGCCGGTCAAATGACCGGACTTTATATTTTCTGATTATAAATGTATGAAATATGAAAATTGGAAGGAAATAGACAAACTTTATTATAATTAAACAAAATTATATATTGTCAATTTTTATGTATTGCAAACACAAAGAATAAGAATTTTTAATTCATTTCCCATCGCATTTTTTACATAAACCTTATGGGTCATTTGACCCGTTATATGGTATGTTTAGTGTTAATATCAAAGTAAACATTTACCAGCAATGTTAAAATCATTTACTTTTAACATTTTGTAAGGTTTTAAATGAAGCTAATGAACTGTTTTGAGTTTCAGGTCCGCTTTCCCCCCTTTCACTCATTGGAAAAATGGAAGGTTAAGAATTATTTGGAATATACATACATAAAATGTAGATTTTTAAGAAAAGGAGTTCTGGTAGTGGCTACAAAAATATTATATTAAAACGAGATTACAATTTGCGGAAAAGTTGTCATAGAACAAAAGGTCATCAGGAGACATAATTTAATATTTGCATCATTCTACATTGAAAGGTATATATATATATATATATATATATATATATATATATATATATATATATATATATATATATGTATATATATATATATATATATATATGTATATGTGTATATATATGTGTGTATATGTATATGTGTATATGTATGTATATGTGTATGTATATGTGTATATGTGTGTGTATGTGTGTATATGTGTGTATATGTATATGTATAAGTGTAATGTATATGTATATATATGTATGTATATATATGTATGTATATATATATGTATATGTATATATGTATATGTATATGTATATGTATAAGTGTAATGTATATGTATATATGTATATATATATGTATATATGTATATATATATATATGTATATATATATATATATGTATATGCATATGTATATATATATATATATATATATATATATATATATATATATTTATATATATATACATATATATATATATATATATATATATATATATATATATATATATATATATATATATATATATCGAAAGAGAATTTCATAGCTATTTTTTATTTATGCATTTATATAATAAAGGATTTCTAGTGAATTAGTTCAAATAAGATTTGGTCTTACAGTGATGTAAGAAATTATGAATTATTTTTTCTTGTAGATATACTAATTAAGCGAAATATCATCAGGAAATTGCTGGGTTTGGGTCAGTAAATAAATAATTATAATAAACATGAACTCAAAATCTAATCAGCATTTAGTTAGGATATACTATAAGCGCATCACAAAAAAAAATTCAGACTTATATTTTGTAGAGATTAAGTATTTAGGTGGTTGTGCAACATATATATGAAAGCTTATACATTGTTTAATTTTGAGGATCTTTATTTGTAGTCAAAACGTTGTCTGGGACATAAAAATATTAATAGTTATTTATTGTTCATGCATATATGAAATATTATTGCATCAGGCATACATTACAATCTTGTTAACGTGGATATTTTATGAAGAATCTTCTGCTGGGAAATAAAACCCACAAAAATAGATGAGATGAACATATTGCAAAAAATATTAATTCGCAGAGTACTAGAAAAGAAATCCGTACATGGTAATGATGATAAATAGTAGCGAAAAAATTGCCATCGTATATTTTTACGGCTGGCCGGATTTCTTACTTCATAATCTATCAAGTCTATAAAGCCTACATTAATTCATGATGCAATAAGTAAAAAAAAAAAAACTCTAGAGGAGAAAATGAGGAGAGAAAAAGAAACTGGGTTTTTGCCAATCATATATCCACGTGCACTCAATCTGAGAACGAGTTCAGCGATCGTGGAAAAAAAAGGGGAGATTCAGAGAAGGAGGAACAAAAACAAAGCGAGATAGGTAAGGCAAAAATAAATGGAAATAAGAAATGAACAGCATAAAACATTCGGCTACTACAAGTAGTAGTTCTTACAACCAGTTAGATGAGACATCCATCGCCTGAAGCAATCCTAGTAAAAAAAAAAGGGCTAAAAAGAAACTACAACAAGGCATACTTCCCGTAATATTTTTTTTTACTGGAATGGTATTGAAAAACAGTTTGTAAAAGCGTCACTAGAGGTCTCTGCGGGTCAGTGGGGAAAAGTGGAAAAAAAATGTTTTCAATAGAGTTTCCATTGCAAGCATTGAAGGGTAAAATTGCGGTCAGGATAAATGTACCTTTTTTAAATAAGATTTTTTTTTCAGTCTGTTTTAATCTAATTTTTCAATTTTCTGCTAGAATTCAAGTTAGAAACGCTGACATAATTTACATGAAAATAAAGTTGTTTCGCCAGGTGTAGGTTGTTAGAAAAACGGTCAGTGATTGTTCGCTTTCCAGGTTAACGGGAAAAAACGAGAGTTTGAAACGATTGAGAGAGCGTGTATAGATAAAAAAAAAGTTACAAAGTATTCATGTTAGTTATACTTGGGAAAGCTTTGTTAGTAAACTCACCGAACAATATTAACTTCTAGCTGCATTACCGTGCTTTGCAATGGTAATTCTGTGTTTATTGAAGTAATTGAAAGAATCTCTTTTACTAATATAGGAAATATTTCTGATTTCTATAACTATACATTCCCATAATATTAATAACATTTACATATACCTCTAATAACTAAAAAGCTATCGATGAAATTTATATAGCAATGTAATATAAAAATTTTACAGTACGTAAATAGTTTTAAAATATTGGTAATCTATTCTTAATATTCTTTTAAAATACCCATTATGTTTTTAGGTATACATTTTTAAGCATTAGGCATTTATTCTGACCGAAGCTAACATAAATTATGAAAGTGGTACAAAATAATATTACACAACAAGAGGTTGTAAAATGAAATGAAATGAAAAGAAAAGAAAATTGGATTTTGCAGCATTTGTATACACGTATTTATTCAAAATACGAATCATTTTTGAATTAACAATCTTGGAATGAATAATTTTTATTTATATAAACCTCTTATAACTAAAAAGCTATTGATAAAATTTATATTGTGATATACAAAATTTTACAAATGGTAAATAAATTGTTCATTATACAACAAGAGGTTGTATAATGAAATGAAATGAAAAGAAAATTGGATTTTTCAGTATTTGTATATACGTATTTATTCAAAATATGAATCATTTTTGAATTAACAAACTTGGAATGAATCATTTTTATTTATATAGACCTCTTAAAATTAAAAAGCTATTGATAAAATTTATATATTGTAATATACAAAATTTTAGAATTGGTAAATAAATTGTTTTAAAATATTAGTGATCTATTCTTAATATTCTTTTAAAATACCCCTTTATGTTTTTAGATATATATTTTTAAGCATTAGGCATTTATTCTGAACAAGGCTAACATAAATTATGAGAGTGGTACAAAATAATATTACACAACAAGAGGTTGTTAAGTGAAATGAAAAGAAAATTGGATTTGATTTTGCAGCATTCGTATATACGTATTTATTCAAAATACGAATCATTTTTAAATTAACAATCTTGGAATGAATCTTGGAATCTTTTTTTATTTTTTCAGCAAGAATCATCTTTTATCTTATTCGTAATAGAACTTTTCCGTGGTATTTGTAATATGTAATACGTGCTTTGATATAGATTTAGAAAGGAAAATGATTCATAAAATAAATTTATGAAGGTGAAGCGCCCGAAATAATTCTTGACAGAGATACAAATATGGTTAGTATAATAGATTTGGGTTATCGGTTTTTTTATATAGGGTGAAAATTTTATCAGTGAATTGGGACAAATCGACAAAAATATCGAATTAATTAAAAAAAACATTTAAATACTGATTTACACTTTTGTAGTGTAACGCGAGGAATTAGTATATAATTTATATTAAAAAAACTCCTAGGAAAAATAGAGTTAGAAAATGGAGGTAAATATAATTTCAATATCTAAATTAACTTAAGCAAGTTCTCCCCCTTTGCACCTCAAAGAATCAGATTAACGTGTAAAATCCATATTTTAAACTTAAAATAATCTTATCAGAACAATAGAATTTATAGTCGAAGCTCAACTTGTAGAATCAAAACTTGTAATTTATTCACCCTCTGTTCAGACTCTAAGATAAATTGAGTTATAAAACATGATTAACAGCGTCTGTAATTCTGAGAAACTACGACCAGTTTTCCGTTAATTTTATGAGAAACCCCTAACTGTGTTTTTATTAGCATTAGAAATTTAAAACGAGGTACATGTATCGGTTATAAAACAAACAGTTTTTCGTGCTTGGCCATGATAAACATAATTTAAGACATCCTAATTTCCTTTAAAGTTATTTTTAGAAATTCCCTCCATTTTTCTTTTTTGAATTTCCTAGGTAATTTAAAGAAATGAATTACTTGAACAGCATTTCTGTTGTGATGCTTAAAATAGCCCCGTGCTTTTACGGGGTGCGTGAGTGGATCGCCGCACAGCATCACGCATGCTGTTTCCTAGACTGACTTTAGAGGGTTATTTCAACTTGTCAAAACAATACATTCCTAATATTTGCAAGGAGAGTTGTTTGGTAAAGAATGTCTGCTTCTTGTACAAGGAAGACTGATTCCGCATTGTGTTCGAAGCTTATATATCTCGAACTTTAAAGATTATTAAATTGTCGCAAGACTATTAAATTTTGCAAATATTTGTGAACATGTCTAAATAACTATTTTTGCTCTATCCTCAATGAAACGATATTATAGCGAATTAATTATTTTTATTTTATGTTAGTTCATGTATAACTCTTATTTTATTTCTCAGATTTCATTTATTTAGTTGTGCGAATATGTTTGTGAAATTTCACGTAAGTGCATATATATATATATATATATATATATATATATATATATATATATATTCCTCGTTGGGAGTACTTAAAAACTGCCCAAAGAAACGTTCCTGTACGATCCATAGTCTACAATAAAAATACGAAAAACAAGTATGACGTCACTGCCGGTGCAAGGAAAAAAATCACTGTCGTTTTGAGACTCACACACTCACACACACACACACACATATATATCTATATATATATATATATATATATATATATATATATATATATATATAAAAATTAGTTATATCTATATAAGTCTAATAATCTTGTTTAAAAGCTGTCTAACTTTTCTTTAAAGAAATATTAATTTAACGAAATTTCATCTATCTGAAAGTCTACTGTCGCTTTAACTGGAGTATAACAGGTTTATGGCTTCCGCGGGTATGAGTAAGAACTCTTTGTGTGTTCGAGAGAGTCACTATCCACTATACCTTAATTACTTGGTTTAAAATAGTGACTAAAATAACTAGAGGCAAGTCATTTAGAATATAAAATCCCTTAACCCGCTCAATCTCTGATATGAAAATCAAAGTGAAGCCCAAAATGGTACAACCAACACTAAACTGAATATTACAGCTGGTAATCTTTTACTGAAATATTTTCAAAACAAGTCGTGGTCATTTTTTAGTAGTCACATATGTTTCCTAATATATAATAATACTTTTGGACCAACAAACAATAATAACGGTTGATTATCAGCAATAAAGCCTACTTGACGATATCTGCGACGGCGAAATGGAAATCAGCAAAAAATTGTCAGCAGTAAAGAAACAGAAATGAAATACAAAAAACAAAATCTTTGCTTCTGTAATCACTTCTTTAAGAATCCTAGAAATCAATTGTTTAATCTTGTGTAAATATATATATATATATATATATATATATATATTATATATATATATATATATATATATATATATATATATATATATATATATATATATATTATACAAGTCTAATAAAACTGTTAAAAAGCTGTCTAACTTTTCTTTAAAGAAATATTAATTTAACGAAATTTCATCTATCTGAAAGTCTACTGTCGCTTTAACTGGAGTATAGCAAGTGTATAACTTCCAGAGTTATGAGTACGAATTACTTCTATGTACGAGAGAATCACTATCCCCTATACCTTAATAACTTGGTGTAAAATAGTCACTAAAATAAATAGAGGCAAGTCATTTAGAATATAAAATCCCTTAACCCGCTCAATCTCTGATATGAAAATCAAAGTGAAGCCCAAAATGGTACAACCAACACTAAACTGAATATTACAGCTGGTAATCTTTTACTGAAATATTTTCAAAACAAGTCGTGGTCATTTTTTAGTAGTCACATATGTTTCCTAATATATAATAATACTTTTGGACCAACAAACAATAATAACGGTTGATTATCAGCAATAAAGCCTACTTGACGAGATCTGCGACGGCGAAATGGAAATCAGCAAAAAATTGTCAGCAGTAAAGAAACAGAAATGAAATACAAAAAACAAAATCTTTGCTTCTGTAATCACTTCTTTAAGAATCCTAGAAATCAATTGTTTAATCTTGTGCTACCAACTGTTACCAATAACCTAATAAAACTTTGATTTACGTATTAGGCCTAAGTATATAAGACGTGTCCGTTAAGAATAAAATTTGTGCAAAAATTATTTTTAAACTATTTACATTATTTAAATTGGGAGCCTCGTATGAGGTTCAGAGAAGCAAGGGGATTAATGTGGTATTTCATCTTACTGTTTTGCAGAATAATTTATTGATAAAGCATAATTTTTTTTCTAAATATTAATATGCATTAATGTATGAATTTCTTAAGAGTTTCCTAATTTGTTGTTTTCTCTCTTTTGCAGGTAAGCTAAAAATTCCTTTCTATTCGTCGAGAGGTAAGGTGTTTAAGTACATTTCCATGATCCTAGCTGTGCAAATTAAGAAAACAGAAATAAAAATCACACGACTGGTTCGTTGATAGTACTCACGAATTCAATTTTCTGCCTTATGAGGAAATAATCATATACTGCTAGAAATGAGCCGAGAAATAAAGAAAACGAGCTTAATAATTAGTTATTTTCTAAAGGAAAAATTTTATAATTTCACTTGAGGATTATCTTTTAGAACTATAATCCAATATTAGATTTGAATTTGACTCTTGACCTGCAATTTAAATCTTGGAGTTGTTTACTATCTTAGTGGGTTATGCACATGTATTTACAATTCTGAAATAACTTGACGAGAAGAGGGATTGCATCATAAATATACATATTTGAAATATTTTAAATATGTATATAAATATTTGAGTGGGATAATTACTCAAAAAAATTTTAAGTTTATAGTTTTCATAATTTTTGCATCAGTAGGGATTATTTTTGAATAATCATCAAAAGCATCAAATTTTTTATTGCGGTACGAATAAATTTAAACCTTTATGAAAAAAATAGTAAATAATTTACTAGATGTTGGGATTTATACTATTTGATGGCCATCGTATATCATGATATTCTGGCTTTTTTGGAGTTATTTTTTATCTGTAATTATATATAATCTAGCATCACATTTTTGCACAGTAACCTTACGGTATAATTCCAGACACTAAGACAATATCTTTCAGTGTTATCTTGATGTTACCTGATCAACAGAAGACATACAAGATATGTACTGTAATAAATCACGAATGACGTACGGACTTCATAGAAATTTTGGTTGAGTCAAACTCTGAGAGATAGAAGGTTTAAGCTTTTATTGAGCAGCATGTCCGCATTGATTATTATTTTAGGTGCCAAATTCAAGTCAAACGCAAATCCCTCGTATCTCACCTACCGTCCGCAAAATTGGAGATAAACAAGTTTCGGGTTTGGTTGGATTTGGTGTTAAGCGCTAAGGTCTACTTTTGCAACACGAGGCTAATGAGACCGGAACCTACTACTTAAAGCCGAATCAGAACTTTTACGAACATCAGTGCCACAGTGAGATTCGAACTCACGAATTCTTATAAGTTCGAATCCTACTGAGACGTGGATGTTCATAACCTTTTGGAATAGGCTTTAAGCAGTAGATTCCTGTCTCATTAGCCCTCATGTTGCAAAAGTAGACCGTAGAGCTCCAAACCCGAAACTTGACTATCTCCGCAAATTTGCGGACGGAAGGGGAGATACAAGAAATACTCGTTTGGCTTGAATTTGATCGTAAATCATTTAATTTATTGCGTACGATTGTGGGGTAAAACGCGGAGAGGAACTTTAGCGTAAACTAAAAATAACGCAGGATACAAAAGCTTTTTTACCTTGTTATTGCTAATTAGGAAGTGCCCGACCTTAGTACATTTTAGTTATTATATAACTGGATGATGCCAGCTGCATAGAAAGCGTAATAGGAAATGGGAGAGAATAGTATTAGTTAGCATTTAATCTGATAATCTCATCGTGATATTAAAAAAAAAAACAACTCACTTAATCATGACTGCATATTAAATTAGGGTTTTAACTTTTATCATTTATATGAAGAAAAAATATTTGGTAGTACTTCTTTTCATTGAACGAAAGAAGTAAAATACTAATCTTACAATTTCTTATTAGGCGGAACCTTGTTAGGGACGAAGCTACCCAATTCTCTTTACTAAATCCTGATGTTATTGCGCTTATATATTTTATTCATTGTTAATTACAATTACAGCATTGAGGAGTGTTTAATCATTCACGTACAAATCAAAATATGCGCATTTCGGTAAATTTCTGAAGTAAATTCCAGGATTTTTGAATGTTATCAAGAGAAGATTATGTTTATCCCTGCAAGCGTTAAAAAAAATAGATTTCCTAAGTGGGGATATGGAGAATAAATTCTCTCTACAGACGTGAGGGAGATAGCTTTGCCTACAGTAAATTTCATAAAATCGCGTTTGCACGAAAGTAAATCTTCTAAAATTACTTTTCCATTTGTATTTGAGCACGGTCTTATTTTAATATGAAACGGATGAATAATTTCAAATGCCGGTGGAGTTCGTACTTCATATTTCTTGAGTTTCGGATTAAGGGAGTTGTGGGGGGGCCTTCGATGTTTGACATCGCAACACATGTCGGGATTACTACTCACATATGATCATAACCTTACCGGAGATCCGCAAGCTCTATCGATTCTTCTTCCTTTCGAAAGGTGTGCCCTTATCTCCACCTTGCAATACATACGGAGGGAATGGGGAAAAAAAAAACTTTTCCATTTGCAGTTTTATTCCGAAAATTTCCCTCCTCCCACCAAATAGTCACAAAAACGGGTCTTTTGCGGGGAAAACATATAAGAGAACGCCGGTCCGGAATCTTTTATTTTGATTTTTATTTTTCGGTGCACTCGCACGCCCCAACGGTTATCAAAAAAGTCAGGAAATATGTGTATATGAGGTGCCATATAATACCCGAATTCCATTTGGAGAAGGAAGCAAGGTGGCTGTTGCACCCCCTTGTGCAAACTCTGAAAATCCTTTCTTTGCCCCGCCCAGGTACACACGGGGGTGAGTCAGCTGAAAAGTCAACGCTTTCGAGTGATTTTCGACCCCTCCTCCGCCCTGAAAATCCGTTTTTAATAACATCCGAGTGCCGACCAGTTGTGATAAGAAATCTCCCGGTACGTTATTGCGGAAAAGAACATGTCTCGGTATTTGTTGTAATAAGAGAAGACTCTTCTGCCTCTATCTCCGAGCCCGTGGGTGGAAGAACTGTGGGTGACACCTGACCTTTTCCACAATAAAGTTGCTTTAGTGGATTATGATATTTAATTATCTCTATGTTCCGAATTATAATGAAGGATGAAAGAGTATATGATGCCTTTCATATTTTTGTTGAGTTAACAACCCACATCACTGTTGCAGGTTAAAATTGAGTGGTAACTTATGAAATTACTGAAAAATATCCTATTAATAATTGCTGCAGGAGTAAGAAATTATTTTTGCAGAAACCTCAAATAAAAATAAAACAAGAATGCTTAGAATCCGCCAATAATAGGAGAAATAGAACTTAATGATGACAAGTTTTGATAAGTAATTTCCGGAATTTTATTGCGGAAAGGAATACGTCTTGGTATTTTTTTGTAATAAGAGAAGATTCTTCTGCATCTTTCTCAGAGTCTATGGGTGGAAGAATTACGGGTGATATCTAACCGTTTTGCCCAACACGGTTTTTTCAAGGTTTACGATATTTAATCTATCTTTCTTCATAATTGTAATGAAGGATAAAAGAAAATATGATTACTTTATTTATTTAGTTGTTAATTTAACAAATTGAGTCAAGGTTATAGGATTCAAAACTGCATGGTGATATAATAAATTTAAATTAAAAAAATTCTATTGATACATTGATCGCCAAGGCGGTTATCAATTACCGACATCTTGTTATATATATCCGTTATGAAGTGGGGACTGTAGCTGACTGGCAAATTAGATTGATGTTTGAGTATCGTTTAGCGCTAGTCACACTCTGTATATTTCAGTCACTGCCAAAGCTAGTTTGAACCAATCTAGTTTAGACGAACTTCATTACGGTTGACAGCCAATGTATTAAAAACAGCTCTAGGAGTAGGATTGGTTTTGGTTTTGGAGCGCTACAGTCTACTTTTTGCAACACGAGGGCTATTGAGACCGGGACTTACCTAGGAGTAAAGAGTTATATGTAAAGAAAGCTTACATGAAAATAAAATATGAATAGTTGATATCCAGCAGTTTGATGAAGAAAGCAGAACGTAATGCTACCCAGATGTGATAAGTAATTTCGGCAACCTAAAGCTGAAAATAACTTGTGTGTTTCTTCTCTGAAGAGTTTTCTTTTATCACAATAAGATTCTTCCCACTCTTTCTCCAAGACAGTGGGTGGAAAAGTTGCGGATGACACATGACATTTTTCACAGTTATATTTTGTGGATTTAGGGGCTTTAGATGTTTAATTTTCCTTTTGTTCGGAATTAAAATGAAGGGTAAAAGGACATAATGCATTTCAAATTATTACTTCTTAATATATTCTTGGCTATCAGTTATAAAAATTGCTTTATGGAGTATGGTAACCTAATAAATTATAATTTCTCAGAAATATCTTACCAAAAAAAATCTTTATGGAATAAGAAATCATTTATGTAGAAATCTCAAAATTAAATGAAAAACGTTTGGTATCCGTCCCTATAATAAGGAAACATAACTTTTTAAAAAAATACATGAAAGATTAGCAAACTTTCATTTAAAATTATCAGCAAGCTTATAACTAAAAATAAAAATAAATCTCTTTATTTTATAACTCGTGTTTTACTTAATATTCCGATTTTTATATGATAGTTGAAATGTAATTTAAATATTATTATAAAAATCGTAACCTATAATTTTTTTTCTAAAAATGTTCATGCATAATGCTTAATATATAACTATGCTGGAAGATTGTGTGAAAAAATTTAAATAATAAAAAATTTTAAAACCACCTCAACCTGAAATCGATTTTTTGAGAATTTTTTTTCTGTAAAGTACTAAAAAATGAAAGTACGATTCATCGAAATAATTGTCTACTGTGCTCACATTTTTACTATTGTTCTGATTTTTTTTAAATTTATTTCACTAGATATAACGTTGAAATTATTTTTTGCCAAAATCTTATCTTTTGGTTGGCTAATTAATAATTTTAATAAAAAATAACGATAAAAGTGATATTTGTAAAAAGTTTAATGTTACATTTAGTGTATTAGCCTATCGATAAAAATAAATTTTGGTAATAAACGAGAGGTAAAAATATTTAATGGTTAGTAAGTTTGTTATTTTTGTCGTTTAAAAAAATTTGAAGTAGTAAATAATTGATCATGTTTATCTTTAGAGTAAAAAAAAGCCACCTCTATACTTAAGTAATAAAAGCTTAAATCTGCTTATTTTCAGCCGATAGTAATATGTATGAAAAAATTTTTCGAGTAAGAAGAAGAAAAAATTCATTTATGCACAAGATATAAAAAATCTCAATCAAGATGATTTGTTTTCTGTTTTTATTTGTATTACTACATGTAATCTTAAAATTTAATCAGCCTACAAAAAGATGAAACTTTTAAGATTTTAACAATAATCCAATGATAAATATTAAAAATGCAAAGTTGAATGTTATATTTATAGTAATATGTATCGATAAAAATAAATTTAGATTTTAAACAAGAGCATAAATTGTCTAATGATAAAGCCGATTATTATATTTATTATATAAAAGTTTTGAACAACATATATCTTTGGAATAAAAAATCTCAATAATTTGATTAACCAATTCTTCATTCTGGCTAATTTTACCGCTATACGAAAATAGGTTTATAATAAAAGATATATAGAGTGAACAATATTTTAACATTTGGTATAATTAACAATAATGGAAGAGGACATGAGAACTTTCTTTTTTCTTCTAAAGGGAGGAAGGGGTGGTCAAGAAAAGGTTGGGTATCTCTGCAATGGAGAGGCAATGCCTCAAATTGTAAGTAATTGCTAGTAAAATTTAAATTTGTAAAAAGTTGTTTATATTTAGCGATGTATCTATCGATGAAAGTATTTTAAATAAAATCAAAACATACTTAATACTAAAGGAGAGTGTTATTATTATTGTCTAAGAAGTTTCAAAACAAATTGATCAGATCTATGTCTGGAGTTAAAAAAAAAAAAATCTGACAATTGATACTTGAGCGCGGGTCGCGTACTAGTACGGGTTAGTGTAACAAAATGGTTTGTTTGTGGGTACTAAAATAACGCTATGTACAGGAAAACGAAGCCGAATGCTCTTGTCTACTACATAGATTCTGGAAAAACTTAGACTAATAAAAACTAGTTTTTACATCTGTCGATGCGGAACCACAGAACGGGAAAAAATTAAAACTATATACTACTATTTCTATTTGATTTTTCACATTTACGATACTATTATAAATTTATCCAGTAAAAATTTATATTTTTTGTTTACAAAAATCTTATGGCTGTTATTTATATACTTCTATTTATATATTTGTATATATATTTCAATATAAAATACGAAAAGTTGGTTAAAAAATGAAATAATTTTCGATCTATTGAGATTTAACTGAATTACTAAATTCATGCGCAAAACGCCCGCTCCCTGTACAATTCCGCTGCGAAATGTACCCGCAAACAATGTGTTAATAAATGTTTCCTTCCGTATATTTTTATCACTACCTATGGCAATAAAAGACTTGTAAGGATAGAGGGAACGTGATTCGAATAGTAAAAGTTAAATTTGATAAAAGTGTTCCATATTTAGTGTAATATTTATTGGTGAAATTATTCTCATTTTGAATAAAATCTAAAGATACTCAATACTAAAGAATTTTATTATGTTTATCGTCTCTGAAGTTAAAAAAAAATAATGAATCAAATCTATCTTTGGGATTAAAAAAACTCTCTTCTTTAGTATTTTAGGATGTATACCTTATTTCGTGTATTTTTTTATCACTTTCTATGTGATTAAAAGTAAAGTGTAAGGCACAGAGAGGGCGAGAAGATATTTGTAATCGCTATCTATGTGAATAAAAAATATTGTGTTTGGCACATTGAGCATAAAGCATTAGTAAATTTTACACACCAAAATACCTCATATTTAATGTAATACCTATCGATGAAAGTGTTTTGATTTTGAACGAAATTTAAAAATATTTTATTTAAAAAAATTTTATTATTACCGTCTAAGTTTCGAAACTAATTTATCACCTTTATATTTGAAGTAAAAATTCACTACTTTAATAAAGTCGTTAATAAAGTCATTTTCTGTATATTTTTTATCACCGCCTATGCGAATGAAAGAATTGTGTGAGGGGGTGGGGAGAAAAGAGGAATCAAAAGAAATTCATTTATGTAACAAAATATAAAAATTCTCAATCATGCGAATCCGTATTCCCCTTTCACTAAGCAGATCAGATGACGTCATTATTTTCTGATCCTCATTTCACTTTCCCCCTTTTCGTCGAAATACAGAAGAAAAAAAAATTTAAAAGAGTATTACAAGGGTATGATACTTGGAAGTGATTCCTTCATTCGAACTCTAAAATCCTCTAGAATCTTTTCGAAAGCAATTTGTTTCGATTTTGCTTGGGGTTGAAATCCATAATTTATAAGAGGGAAAAATCCACTTATTTTGCCCCTTACATATATGTTGGAATTATTTGTATATCGGGACTGTATTAACGTACAATATTTGACTGATAAAAATACTGAGCAACGCTGTTTATGATCAGATCAATATCCGAGAAGATGTTGCGGGTAGCGAAAGCTGTTACCTAGCGATTATTACATAAAACCCCTTTTTTATCAGAATTATCAGCGGAATATTATGCATTTATTGCGATGTGTTTATAAATATAATGAGAAAAGGTTTATACTTAGTTTTCAAGCAAATCATTTTCTAGGGGGAAATAAGTATATATTTTTAAAGATTTAGTGCATATGAGTAGAAGACGTGTGTTTTGTAAGAGATTTATTTGAAATATTTTGAATTTAATTTTATCGCGATATATTTAATAAACTTATAAATATTGCCATCTATTTCTTCAAATGATCAGAATCTTTTGGAAATTGAAAGAGTGAACTTGGTTTATTGTAATGAACAACAATACACTTTCAAATGCTAAAACAGATCTTAAATATTTTAAGGGGACAGTGAAAACTATAGTGAACTTTGAAAATTATTAAAAACATATGCAAAAAACAACTAAACATTAAAAAAATAATTGTGAGCAGACTATTATAGATAAAATAACTATAGTAAAGTTATAATTAAAAATAAATAAAAATCACATTTAAAGATACTTTAAATATCAGATACATTTTAATAGTTTTGACTTTAACCCCTTAAAGCACGAGTTTATTTTAGAAAAAATTATAAAATATGACATATTTTCTTCACAGAAAAGGGATATATAGGTACAATGTAAGTTATTTTTTACACTTTCAGTTTTGGGGGTGACTAGGGAGCTTGGAAAGAGTAAAAAGTATATAAAAAAATTGTTATACAAACAAAGTGTAAACGATTTTATTACATGCTTAATTTGAATTTCGCCCGTGTCAGACACGGGCAAATGCGTTAAGGGGTTAAAAAGCTTTGTTGCAAGGCTTACAAGGCGATGGTATAACTGGAATGCCTGGACTGAGTCCTATAAAACAGCTAAAGATGAAAGAAGAGGATAGGGAGATGTATTTGTGAGTTCCTAACACAAGAACTAGAAAGTAGAAAGTTTAATAGAAAAACGGCCAGGGACATTCGTAAACTGCGACGGCCAGAGATGAAGCGAGTAGTTTTGTCAATGTGTGACGATTCAAACGACCAAGAGAGAACCAATAGAATTGCAGGGATTCGTCCAATCAAATTTTAGGTATTTTCAATGTTAGAAATAGGTACGAAACATAAAATGCTTTGTTGATTTTTAATATGTTTAATATGTTAAAAGCTTTTAAGGAAATAGTGGAAGTTACAATGTATTTATGACAATTAATCTAAATGTATACCTATACAAAAATATAACCGTACAATTAAAATAATAATAAACTAATATAATTATTTAAAAAGTTATAATTAAAAATAAATATCACTTTTTAAAATATTTTAAATATGCGATAATTTTTTTAAACTTACTTTTTATAGGTTTTTGATTTGTAATATGTTCCGCGTGAGCTAATTTTCCATTTGTTCTTTTATTTCAGTTTTATTATTACTTGTAAAGTATCTTTCAAACATATTTAGGTATTGTTTTGTACAAAGACTGAATAGTTAATTTATAGGAAATATTTTTACGCATGTATTTTAAATTTTCACTAAATTTTGAAACTTAAATTAAGTTTTAGCATTCTAAAACTACATTAAAATAAAGCCTAAATTTAAAATGGATATCCATACTTGTTTTAATATATATTAGATGTGTTTGATAAACATGTTATGAGAATCTATGAAAAAAGAAATTGCAAGGAGTATTTTAAAACTAGCAAAAGTTTTTGAAAAATGAATTATGCAAAAATGTTAAGGTGATTTTAAGAAGATTTTAATATTCTTAATTTGATAATACTTTAATTTGTATGTATGGAATTTTTAAAATTTAAGTTTATAATTTATAAAAACATTTTGTAATGTCCATCAACCCATAAAAGTAACTAGGTCAAAATTAAAATGTAAATAATAAATGTTTTTATTTATTTACTCTTCTCTTTATACTTCCTTTATTGCATTTTTTTTTTGGTTTTTTATTTTTTTTCTCTTTGTCTCAATTTATAGCTTATTCCAGATCACTCATAATTCTGTAATTCTGTAATTTCCTGATGTATATATTTTTTAAATGTATATTTTGGTCATTATAAGCAGTTTAAGAAAACATATACAGTATTTACCCCTTTCATGTTGATTGTTAAATTTGGAAAAATACAGACATCCGAAAATGCTCTTCTTTTTACCCCCCCGCCCTCACCCCCCGAAAAAAAATTAAAACAGTTGATTTAATTTAGAATTTTGTTCAAATACATATTCATTAATCTCTAAAGTATAAAAAAACCCAGAATTTTTTAAATAACTTTTCTGTGTGACAGAAAGTTTATAATAGCTTGACACATATTCGTTTAAAATATAGTTTATGCGTTTAAATATCAATGCCTCCCTGTTGCAAAGCTGTAAGTGATGAACTCATTTGTTAAACCACTGAAAGTTTTGGACGCTTTTCAAAACCTGAAATTTCCAAAGTTAAATTATATGTTCAAGCATATTACATGTATCTGAAACAATTGCGTTTTTAATCTGGAAACCGGCCTCAAGTTTCAAGATTTGGCCTCCTGATTGAAATCACTTTTTTGTTTATATTTGTAGTCATTGTGGAATAATTTACTTCATAACTATACAATTTTGATCGCAATCAAGCGGAATTAGGGTCACAGGCGTGGAAAAATATTGTATTACGCATTAGCATAATTTTTTCTTGTTGTTGTTGCTGGAAGTACAATATTATTCTTTTATCTATTTATATGTTAAAATGGTTATACTCCTGGTATTGGGTTCCTAGTAATGTTTCTAATCATGGTAGATTTGTGTCTAAAGATTTTTTTAAACAAATATTATCACGTGTTAAAACAAACATTTTTACCGAGTTATGCAAGACTTTTTAGAAAATTTATGTTGTTAAATGGTATTATTTGCTTTCAAGCAGGTAATTCAAGAATGTTTCACAAAAATGTTTAAAATTACACACACACACACACACACACACACACACACACACACACACACATATATATATATATATATATATATATATATATATATATATATATATATATACACACACACAGAGAGGGAGAGAAAGAGAGAGTGGGGGTATAGCAAATATCCTGCATTACACTGTTGATATTTCCTTTGTATCACATGGTATAATTTAGTCTAAGAAACTTTTAAACGCAAAATGTCTAAAAGTAAAACAAATTTCCCCATATTTTAACATAGACGAGTTCATTATGGTTTATACCCAAACATCTGAGTCAAAAATGCGATATATTTGTTATAAATAAATCATATGTTCAAAGATGAATTAATTTGGAAATAGTCAAAGAATTTCAGAGTTCTGGAGAGTTTCATATTCCATAAATTTTTCTTTTAATGCATTGGAACTATTAAATGGATTGTTCTAGACAAGGTCCAAATACAAACATTTGTTAAAACCTATTAAAGTGTACTCATGTAATTAAAGCTAAGCTTCTGCCACAGCTAACAAATCGTCTGCAGTCCAGTGTTCTTCAGTCACCCCCTCCCCCCTCCCCGAGAATCCAATCCAACCCAACTCTTATCCGCTTCAGATGACTTCTGAGAAGCCATCCCCTTCATATCTCTGGCACTAAACGATGATCCCCCTCTGCCTCTGAGAATCCTTCCGCTCTTCCGCATCACTTAGCATCCTCGCTGCAAGAAGGAAAAACTTATTTTCGCTGTCCGTTATCGCCGATTTTATGGTCGGCACAAAACAGCGTTCATGAGAGGTAAAATTCCCGCTCTTGGAAAGGCGCGGCACACGCACCAACCCTGTGTTTCAGCGATCGTAACGCTGTTTTTATCAGCCCATTGTAATGGCGAAGTGTTTTCGGGGGTCTGTGGAACAACCCCCTTCTTGTTATCGTGTTGGCAGTACACAGCTTTTGAAGCCTGTTTTTAACACCTCATAATGCGCTTTTATAATGGACCTCCTATCGCGCTTTACTACGGCCGTAATTTTTCCTTAACTCCCACATTGGTTGCACTTTTTGATACTTTTAGGAGAATAAGCCTGCGTGATAATGACCAGGAAAAAAAAAATAAGGCCCAGCGGATTTATTTTTCAAACATCATAGGCTCTTTTCTTTTGATTAAAATTCAGAGAGCTTTTAGCTTTCTCCGTCAACGGTCTGTAATTTAATTTGTGAGTGGGTAAGTCGAGATATGAACATGAAAAATGTTTTCCACTTGTTTTCCATGTGCATCGAAGTCTGTATATGATTAGAGACAAAACGAAAACACCATAACACATAAGATAGTGAATTTAAAGAAAAGATATGACTGCCAATTTACGGTCTCTTTTCCTGTATATTGAGATCCAGTCTAAGGATAGTTGTATAGCTAAGTCACTGTGGGACAAAAGTTACATGTGGGGGACAGAAGTTACGTGGGGCTAAGTCACGTGTGGGACATAAGTTTATAAACATAGGCAGATATGTTTGTATCGGGGTTAGTTAAAATCTTGATTTTTTGAAAAAATATATCAATTGGATTTATTTTTATTCAAATCGAGTGTTTTAACACACTATATGCGGGACACGTACTAGAACGTTTTCTGACGATTGATACTTGAGCGCGGGTCACGTACTAGTACTGGTTAGTGTAACAACGTTTGTTTGTGGGTACCAAAAATAACGGTATATACCGGAAAACGAAGACAAATCTTCTTGTCTACTACATAGATTCTAGAAAAATTTAGAAAAATAAAAACTAGTTTTTACATCAGTTGATGCGGAACCACAGAACGGGAAGATTGATTAAATATATATATAATATATTTATATATATAATATAATATATATATATATATTATATATATATAATATATTATATATATATATTTATTATATATTTATATATTATATATATATATATATATATATATATATATATATATATATATATATATTATATATATATATATATATATATATATATATATATATATATATATATTATATATATATATATATTATATATATATATATATATATATATATATATATATATATATATATATATATATATATATTATATATATATATATATATATATATTATATATATATATATATATATATATATATATATATATATATATATATATATATATATATATATATATATATATATGTCTATTTATATATTTGTTTGTATATTTCAATATAAAATACGAATAGTTGGTTAAAAAATTAAATAATTTTCGATCTATTGAGATTTAACTGAATAACTAAATTTATGCGCAAAACGCCCCGGTACAATTCCGCTGCGATATGTACCCGCATACAATGTGTTAAAATAAATCAGCCACTTTTTTTACAAATTAAACATTAACAATGAAGTTACTTATGTTCCACCTCGCACTTTTTATACATACTTTTTCTTTTCAAAATGGCTGCCTTTTAGTGAATCTTTGAGCGTAGTAAATAACCAGAAGTCATACAATACGAGATAAGGACTATAAGACGATTTCATATTGTACATACGTAATTTTTCAGTAAAACGCCAGCATTATGAGGCGCTGTATTGTAGTGACAACTGCAGGATACGCGAAACAAGTTTGATTTTGGCAACGTGACCTTCCAGCATATCAGCTCGTACGTATAGCTGTCTACTACTATTGTTAATAGAGAGGCAAACATTTATTTTATTATACTGTAGCGGGTACAATTACTGCTCTATCCTTTTATGATAGCTGGCGCTAGGAGAGCAATCTTGTTAGTTTTTCTATAGTACAAAGCTGTTGAAGGGTTTCCTGGGGTACCTTGGCCGAAGGCCTTATTCCCTGTAGCAAGTTAATGAATTAATTACCAGGTGTCCAGTCTTTTAAATTGAAACACAATAAATATTAAAATGCAGGTCTTTAAGATGGGAAAAATAGTGCTAGGCCCTTAACAGGTTAAATAATTAAGATGAATGAAAAAATTATATGATGAGAAAGGAAGTTTAAGGATAGCAAATAATTTTTATTTGGTTTTTAAATTAAAAAATTTTTTATTAGGAAAATACTGTACAAGACAGTAAGATAAAGTGAAAAATGAAAAAAAAAGATAAAATTAAAATTAAATTAACTAAGGAAAAATAAAAGTGAATACAAGGGATGAAAAAGTTAAGATTAAAAATTAAGTTGAGCTTAAAATTGGTGACGAGGTTTTTTTCTATAGTGCCAGTCATCTCTCTCAATGTGTACGTTGTATATGTTGTTTTTTTTTGTACTGGGTTGAGGAACATAGGGAACGAAATAAAAATGGTTCCTAAAAATAGACTAATTATTTCATAACGCCTTTTCGAATAAATGAGTCTCGTCCTTCTACAATTCCAAAGTTATTGTGATGAGTAGTTTCTCGACAATAAAATGAGTTTCAATACGTCTTAAACAATTTACGTAAATTAATACATAATTATATATAAATATCTAAGAATAAATTTTATGTATTTCATAACTATAATTTTGAATATATATAATTATATTTGTCTAATATTTGTTTATTGTTTAATTTTATTAGTTTTCAACAATATTTGTGATCTTTAAGATATTTGATACTAAAGCCAAATATCTAAGGGCGGCAACTGATTATTATCTATCCTAAGTAACCCTAGACAATACAAACATTTTACAATAGGACTCTAAACTAATTTGAAATCTAATTAGCTGCTATAAAGAAACTAATTACAATATTCTAAGTATATATTAATTATAATATAACATTTATTAAGGCAATAATAAAAATTGTGCTCAAAATAAAGAAAATTTAAAATAAATTTCCTTGACTCGAAATTATGAACTTCGGTGGTTCTAAATAGAATAAAACCATTAAAGAATATCATCTTCGGTAATTCACTAATGCGTAAATAACTTGTAAACATACAGTTGTTTCGATGCCCTAAAGAAGCTTTGTTTTCAAGTACTAAAATGATGATAGGTGCTGTTAACACGATATTGTTTAGTCTGAGACAGCATATACGGCTATTTGTTTTTCGCCATAAAGGCTTTTAGATTGTTTATTTTCTAATTTAGAAAATTATCCATAAGTGTGTACTTTTCAAATAATATGATGGATCTTTCAATCTACACAAATGCTTACATTGCAAACTATTTGATAATTAATGTTATCATTAGTTGACAGTGAGGAAAACTAATTTCTCAATATCATTAAAACTTTCATGATTAAATGGTAAAAATTATATTACTATTGCTGAGTTTTTTCTATTTTATGTAAAAGCTCAGATTTAGCCGTCGTTAATAATCTAAGATATAATTTAAAGCATTTAAAAAGATTTTATTACTAACTTTAATGATATTCAGAAAAATTATTTTCTGGAAATCATTTAAAAACTGTTTAACTCTACCCAGACGTTTTTGTCTTTTGTTGAAACACGACTTTAACTATAAGTAGTAACTTATGTTAAACTATTAAACACTTAAATAGACCTTAAATGTTTGTCTCACCATCTTTTATGCAGCAAATAACAAAAAAAAACATATTTGTCTATCGTTTCCTAAAGAAATTTACATTTTGTTGGTCTCAAAAATTTGTTGTTTTGTAAAGTTTTAATGTAAAGTGTATTTTAAACCGCGAGACAAAACTGTCTACCTTTTAAGCCATTTTTTACACCGAAAATGTCTTCCATTTGCTGATTTTATAAATAATCCTTGAAACCGATGTTTCAGTATGCTGCAAATTTTCTCCTGATAATGGAATGTCTATTGTTTACAGCTATAAAGAAATCATTTACTTTGAAAAACGGCAACAAAGAGCTTTGAAAAAAAAATGGAGTACACTTTACAGGATCTTATGTCGAGAACGGAAAAGTGCTGATGACAAAAGAACGTTTTGCTGAAATAGACGATTTTTAATCTGTTAAGGCTTAAGGAACGAAAACGAGGATTCGAACGCTCTAACCTTCTTCTCTTATACACCAGTCCTTCTCCGTTTCTGGTCGTCATTTTGAGTCTCCGAAAAAAGGGAAAAAAATTATACAGACCAAACTAGCCCTTTGTCTGGACCAAAGAGTTTAAGGGGAAGGGAGGAAATAAGCAAAGAAGAGGGAAATAAAAGGAAAAAAAGAGGAAAACTTCAAACAAAACCCCCACACGAATGTAACGAATGGATGGGAAAAAAGAAACAGAAAAATTCTAGGAGATATTTTTGGGATCGTTGAATTTCTCGCCCCATAAAATTTTCTGTTTTCTTCTTTTCTTTCCCTTCTTTTCATTTTCCTTTTTTCTTTCTTTTTCTCTTACTTTCGTCCCCGCGGGCTTTCTGCCAGGTTTTGACTGGATGGTTGCAGGACTATTCTTTCGCAATTTCGGCGACAAATTTTATTCTTTGGCGTACATTCTGAATTGCCTCGTAATGTCCTGTTTATACATCAAGGAAGATTTGAATTCGTTTCCCAGACGTAACACTTTCTTACTTTTTGGCCTTCTGTCACTTTTATTCTATTCTTTCAGGGGGAACACACATAACCAAAGCGTTCCCGTGGTGACAACAGACTTGTTTTTTTCTTTGTAGTACTCGGTAGGTTTTCGCGGTAACTTCCGTAGAAAAAAAGTTAAAATTTCACTGTTGAGTAAATATTTCATGTTTGAAACTGTCAAGTGCTTCCATAACAAAACATTTCTACCATCTAGGTTGAATGACACAGTAGAACGTGTTCAGTAACTCTTCTTAGGTAAAAGCTTCACGAATAGATCTGCGAGACAGTTAGGGGCAAATCTTTCACTTTTTGTGTGTGTTTAGTTTGTTTTTTACCTCGAAACTAAATCAAACGATTGGTGCTTAAGCTTCTAATAAATGCGCATTCAGGAAGAATTTATAGGCATTGAATGACAAGGAAACATTTTCTCTGTAAAATTTGTTGTTTATACAGTAGCTGTGTAGTTTGAAATTTCTTCACTTTGAATTTTTTTCCTTAGCATATATGTAACACATATATTTTCAGTTTGGCCATCTCCCTTAAAATGCAGACATGTCACTTTTTTTTTACTTCGAGAAAAGGCACACATTTTAGAGTTCCATTTGGGGAAGTTTTCTTGGACAGATGATCTTAGCTGCTCTCCACCATTATGAAAATGGTTATAATCAGGTGAAAAAGGATAAGCGGGGAAAAATAAGCATTATCTAATTAGCGTCTAGTTCTCTTGTTACGGGTAGGGCTATCTTTGTTATGTAAATAGTTATATAATTATTTAATATAATATAATAGTTATATAATAGTTATATATGCTGACTTAAATAAATATAGCTTGACGAATGGCTTAACAAATTTATTTTGGTTGGATGAGGTATTGGAGAGTAGTTGGATGAGGCAGGAAAGATATTTGAAGGTATAGAATGTCTAAAAAATGATTAAAACATATAATTATAATCGGTATCAGTTAATTCATTAAAATATCACTATATACATATTATATATATATATATATATATATTATATTATATATTATATATATATTATATATTATATATTATATATATATTATATATTATATATATTATATATATATATATATATATATATATTATATATATATATATATATATATATATATATATATATATATATATATATATATATATATATATATATATATATATATATATATATATATATATATATATATAGTGATGCTTTAACCCAGAACTAGATCACTTAATTGTATTTTAGAATAAATTTCTGGTGATTTTATCCGTAAAAGTGCAACCTTTAGCAAAAGTTCTTTGTTTCTCTTCTCACTGTAAAGACTTCGCATACACCAAAATTAATTCCTGATTAACCTAGCTATTGTTATATTACTTCTTTATGTAACTTAGTTTTGCTTCTTAAGTGTCATGTGACTAATTATAATCATTTCCTAGAGGCCAACGCTGCTATAAATTCCATATACAAGTTTTGGCGAGCAGAAGCTGCAAAGAGGAGGTGCCAGGATAAACTAAATGTTTTTATTTCCAAATTTCCGTTTGTTCTTTCTTGGTCTCACTTCTGCCCCTTATCCAGTATGAATATGATTCTTCATTTATGATGTGTCTAATGCGCCCATTACTTATGGTGTAAATTTTTGTGATAGCAAAATTGGGCAGTTTTTAAAGCTGTATGTCTCAAGCTAAGTATTCCGTGTTAAACAGTATCATTTAAGATATCGTATATTTTTAGTAGAATATAAGATTACAGAATAGTAGTAAGATATAGGATTTTAAGAAATATATTGTCCAACGATGACAGAGTGGGAAGGGTATTGCTCTTTAGTACCAGAGGTCTTTTGTTCAAATCCAACATACACCTGGCACTGATGTTCGTGGCCATTTGTAACCACCCTTAAACAGTAGATCATTGATTCATTCACTTTGATGTAAAAGAGAAACAAACCGTAGCGTCCTTCTAAACCAACCAAGTCTGCGTAATAGCTTTCTACTACTAAGAATATTTTATGATAGTAGATATTAAATAATCAGCCAAATATAAAGAAGAATATGAATAATTACTATTTAGATTTTTTTTATAAGAGGTCAGTACCCTTAACGTTTGCCACAGATTTAACTATTTTTTATAAAGGAGTGAGAGGAATTATTTATATTCTAAAGTACATAGTATAGAAGAACAAATTAAAGCTCATTTTGTAAATACAGTAAGAGATTTAATCTAATTAACAAAGAATTATTTTATCGTTAGAAAACACAATAAAGCACAAAGATATATAAACATATTTTTTGGATTGTACGTCACTTTTTTGTTCAAAGCATGACACGTAAGTTACATTATAAGTAATAAATATATGATGTTTGTTGTTATATATACGAGACAATCTATTGGAGAAAGGTAATCGATAAGAACAAGCTGCCGATAAATATGTAATAAACAGATGTAATAAATAATACATAAGATTTATTGCAGTAGACAGTATTTTGGACTTTTGCCTGAGATTCATGTATGAAACAGCACGATATATAAGAATTTTCTATACTTTTAAACTCTAAAATTATTTTGTTTTAGACTTTCCTTGAAATAAGATCTGAACTCCACTGCATGTTTTTTCTAAGAAAAAACTTAAACAGTCTAGTTTTCAGACGTGTAAATGATGTATTTGCGTGACTTACCTAAAAAGTAACATCCCCAAGGGCAAAGAAAAACTTAACAATAAGATAAAGCCATGGTTCTATTAGAGGTGATATAAAAAGTTATAATAAAGGCCATTATTATATACTCCACTACTTTAAAATAGCGATTAATGTTAATTTCTTTTAAAGAATACATTTTTTATATAGAAAGGTTTTATTTGGGAACTTCATAATGAAGATTTTAATGTCTTTTATAACAAGTATAATAGATGATTAACTATTTTTCTGTGTAAGTGGTTATTAATATCTATTTTCAGAAAACTATTAAGGATCGGGAACAAACTCCCCTAGCATGTTAAAACGGGTTCTATTTTCATCAAATTAAGATAAAGACCCAATAAATTGAAAGCACTAGAAGGGAGAGATAAAATATCTATTACGTTTAATGCAACCGATGCGGATAACATGCACTCTAGCGTCTTCACTTAATCCGAACTAAATTTTAAACATAATTTCACTTTTATCGTATAAAAATAACAAACTCAAAGTGCTCTCTCTCCTGCAGCGCGATGATCAACAACAGCATCTTGATTAAATAAAACTCAAAAAGTTCCCAAACCTCGTTCAACTTAAGGTCTACATTAAAACATTTTAACTCGCTTTTCCCCATGCCTCCGTACCTTAACTGAAAGAAAACTTTAAAGCCTGATCACGGAGAGGAATTGTTTTTATTGGCTGTTCAGCCATTCATAAAAATTTATCTAATGCGTTGGACCTGAAAAGGCTTTTAACGTTGTAGTTACCACACTTCTGTTATTAGTTGAGGAACGTCTTGGGTAAATTAATAAGCAGAGTTTCACCTGACATCCAAACAGCGGGGCTTCCGAATTGATCGGAGTTGTACATTAACGGCGTAATGGAATTTTAGAGTAATTAATATGGATTTAATAGCTAATATTTCCCATTAAACTCTTCCAGTTGCTACTTATTTCTACACTCAATACACATATATACACAAGCATACATATATACGCACTCCCATTCTGTCCCTGTTTATACTTTGGAAAATATCGTATTTTTGAGGTCGTGATTAATATGGGTTCAATGTAGCTAATGCTCCCCATTACTTTCAGTTCTCTGGGAAAATTTATTATCTGCAAGGAACAATTATATTTGCTGACGTTGCTTTTACGTCGGTTAACGGGGGGCGATAAAGTGGTATTTTTATTTAGGAATAAAGTCAGTTAATTCTTTTAAAACGTTGATAGGAAGTCTAAGAATTCATCTTAATCGCATCTTGATGCTAATGCTTCAAATAAGTTTTGTTTTCTTGCAAGGTATTTTAGAATTTATTTTCAGAAAACAGATTTGTTACTGTAAACAGGTATGAATAATTTAGATGATCTGTAGTTTTAAAATGAATTTCTATTTGAACTGCAAATCTAATAAATATATGAATTTTGGATTTCTAGTTAAAAAAATCAATATATACAGAAAAAGATTTCGTTATATGGAAAATTCTTTTAACAGATATTCACTTTTTAAAATATATAAATTAGCTTTTAAACTTATAAACACTAAATATTATTTTTTAAAAAAAGCAGTAGCACTTTTTGCTTTAAGATTGAAAGAGGAATATTGAAATTTTTACTAGGGGAAAAACTTTCATGTTTATATTTCTTGTTTACATACTTGTTTATAAAGCGGGATATTGAAAGTTTTCTAGAAGTTTTGGTGGACAACGGAATGAATAAATATTGCACTTTCTAGTTGAAATGCAAATAATGGCAACGATTTTACCGCTCTTGATAAGTTTAGCGTTTGGTTAAAACAGTTTTTGATCAGTGGCCATCATAAAAAAAAGAATAAGTTTGAAATCTCCAGAAACGTTTTGAACAATATGGGGGGAAATTGCTTCACTAGGAAAAGTACATTATATAGAGAGTACGTTATTTGATATTATTTTATTAAGAGATTAGCAAAATGTTCTAGGCCCAGGGAAATGAAATTCTCGATAAGTTTAGAGTTTGGTTAAACCAGTTTCTGATCAGTGGTTATCAGGAAAAAAGAATAAGCTTGAAATGTCCAGAAATGTTTTGAACAATATGGGGGAAAATTGCTTCACTAGTAAAAGTACATTACATAGAGAGTACGCTATTTGGATAATATTTGATTAAGAAATTAGGAAAATGTTCTAGGGTTCAAGGAAATGAAATTTTTGATAAGTTTAGAGTTTGGTTAAACCAGTTCCTGATCAGTGGCCATCATAAAAGAAGAATGTTTGAAATGTGTAGAAATGTTTTGAACAATATGAGGAGAAATTGCTACACTAGGAAAAGTACATTATATAGAGAGTACGCTATTTGGATATTATTAAGAAATTAGCAAAATGGTCTAGGGTCCAAGGAAATGAAATTCTAAACTACAGATTAGACTGTAATAATATTTGGGTTGAGGTTTATGCAGAAAATTTTGTTCTGTATCAAAGTTTGTACCAATTTGTTATCCAAAAATCTACTCTACTGAAAGACACATCAATAACTATTAGTTAAGTAAAAAATCTTATCCCAGTCACTAAGAATTAGTTTTTTCTCTTTATCTGTATAAAAATCGAGATTAAAAATCTGTTCAAGCAACATGCTTCTTTTCGCAGTATTTCCCTTGGTGTACTATTTGGGACGGATCCACATTTCGAATTATTGATTGGTAAACAGTAATTTACTAGAAATCTTGATCAGAAAAAATACGGCCAGATAGAACCCTTCTTTTTGGTACTAGGTGTTATCAATTTTAAGGTTGCTGAAAGCATGAATGTTCACAGGAGTTTTAAGCGGTATGTTACCAAGCTAATTAGTGAAAGCAAAAAAGAAATGTATTTAAAACTATGGCTATCAAATCTGTTTTGAATTAATAACAATAAAAATATTAAATACTATTATAAAGATTGGTTCTGTTTGAGACTATTCAATTTTTTAATCACATTAAACTAGTTGGATTTTTTATATAAAGTTATCTTTAGGAACAAATATAAACGTACATAGTATTAGTAAGTTTTATCTTTGAAATCAAAGAAAAGTTTATCGTGTTAATGAATTACAAATTTTTTTCTGGGTGTAAAACTTTAAACATGCTTTTTTTCACTCAAATTAGTGATTTACGTATCCCCCCCCAAAAAAAAGATATAATATGCATCACAAATAGCTAATAAACAAACAGGCCAAATGTGGTAAGCAAGCAGATGGTTCGTCTTTGTCGTCTGGTTTTTTCCGAAAGTAAGCAGAATATATTGCTTTGTAGCACTTATCTTCCACTCTAAAGTCTTGATCGAGGTTCCAAAGAGGCTTGCTTTTATCTTTTCTTGTACCTGAAGATGTTGCTTTTATCTTTTCTTGTACCTGAAGATATTCCTACTCCTTCACTATAGACGAAGAACTGCAGACAGCTGTGAAAATCTGTATCTATTCCCAGGCGACAGTCTTCTATGACACTTTAGTATAAAAACAAATTCTGTGGTATGACAATTGTTATAATTCTCCTGGTTATTTATTATCTTAAAAAATATCTAAGATATTGCTCTATTTCTTTTAATCTTTGTAATAAACCTTTCTACGTAATAACGTTTAATTCCTTTTTACGAACCTTTGGAAAATTATTCCTCCGATGAACCTCGTATCTGAAGTTAAGTTTTATTTGACAGCATTCAATTTCTTAATAACATTAAAATATTTAGCTTTTATAGGAACTATGTATAGAAAATAGATTTACTGAGTATTTGTGCATTTTATCCTTAAAAACAAGCAAAACTAAAAGTTTGTTGTTTTATCAAGTTAGAAAAAAAATTTATATTCAATGTAAAACTTTAAACATATCAATTTTTCAACTGAAACTAGTGATTCCCTTGCACAAAAAAATAAATAAATAAAAAATAAAATACAACAAACCATAATATGCATCACAAATAGCGAATAAATAAACAAAAAAAAGTTTAAAAAAAAAGAGCACACATATATGAGCCAAGAAGAGAAGGAAAAAAAACTCTTAACTATAGAACAGGGTGTTTCATTTTCAGCAAAATCTCGGTGCAACGGAGGGATTCAATAATAATAATAATAAAAAATAAAACTTTTCGTCGAGAACTTAAAGAAATTGAAAAGCTTTCCAACAACAATGTATTCCTCCAACTTGGCGATCATATCACAGAATCGCTTAAGTTAAAAGCACGGCTCTTCACCCGGGTTTCCACGAACACAAAAGGTAGCCGGCGAAAATTTAATTACAAATGTAAAAGCGGGAAGGTGAGAAATTCGCAGAGATACAGAGCCAAAGTCTGAAGACAAATTTAATCAGAACTCGAAAAGGGGATAGCACTGGAAAAGAATCCGAAAGCATAAAAATCATTTGATGTGGCTGGGATTTTTGTGTGTGTTCCATAATAAAGTACTTGGAGGTAAATTATGTGATAACAATATCGGAATAAAAGGGGGGAATTTAGATTTCATGCAGAGCAATTATTTAGATTATGTGTGAAGTTTTGTTGGATTTGTGCCTAGTTTGCTGTATTAAATGTGTTTTTTAAAAGCCAGTAAGAAATTATCTTCTACGAAATAACTTTTTGCAACCCCCTTAAAATCGATAGATATCCTGAAATTGAAAAAGTGACTTATATTATTTTTCTCCTTTTTGATTGTCTTCTTTCATCAAGTGTAACGTGACAGAAAGGCAAACTGTAATTTCAATATATCCATATTCTTTATTTTTTGAGCGATATTAAATATTTATTAAACACCTGAGAAAAATATATTTGCATCGTAAAACACATATGAATATTTTAATAACAATGAGTTACAAATATGCTATCTAACTATTCATAACTGTAGATGACATATTAATTTTTTTACGCGAAATCCTTACTTTATTTATTGAATTAATGAAGGATTTCTGTTTACAGGATTCGGAATTTCAATCATCGAAATGTTGTCGACATCCGTTTAGACTTATCCCGGTATTCATAGAGAGTTCATATTTATAATTTCCAAGTTTGAAAATTTATCAAGCAAAAGACAGTTTGATTTAATGAAATGCAATGTTTACACACTGCAATGTATGGACTGAATTTGAATAGTTTTGCGTTTCGAGTCGGATATTTTGAATAAAATGTTTAAATTATTTCTAATCCCTTCAGTTTAATGACTTTTTCTTGTGTATTTATTGTGATGGTTACTTATCTGAAGCCGTTACTGGTGTGTTCGCATGGAATAAAATTAATTTTTATACAGACATGAATTCCTATTAAAACAAACATGAAAATAAACGAGACGCCAGTTTCTTTCTTTGTAATGTTTAATATACTCTTATTTGCTCTTATTTTCTAATTTTTTCTTTTTTTTTTAATTGGATATTTTTAAGTATGAATTTTTAAAATAGAAATTACTATAAGTTGAATTATTAGTATTACAGAGGCCCACTCGTACTCTGTATGTATGTATGTATGTATGTATGTATGTGTGTATATATATATATATATACACACATACATATATATATATACATACATATACATACATATATATACATATACATACATAAACATACATATATATACATACATATACATACATATACATACATATACATACATATATATATACATACATATACATACATATACATACATATATATATATACATACATATACATACATATACATATATATACATACATACATACATATACATACATACATACATATACATATATATATATATATATATATATATATATATATATATATATATATATATATATATATATATATATATATACAGTAGAACCTCGATTAACCGAAATTCTCAGTTAACCGAAGTTGGTTTCTACTTATAATAAATAAAAATAATTAATCATGATTTCCGTCTATGCACTTGTCGAAAAAATAAATTTATCTGCGCTGTTTGAAAAATCATGAAGTGTAGATACAAATAAAAAAATTATAAATAATAGAAATTACTTGAAAATTTTATAGGTTGTGTACAAGAATACCATCTACCAACTATCAAAAAGAGAACTCATTCTAAGAAAACATAAAAATTCTACAAGCTCTTTTAACGGTATCTAAAAAGATACACCAGGCATTAAAAGGTTAATTAAAAGATGTATAATCCACTGATAAAAGACTTGCATAAGAATATATAATTTATTCCACGGGAACGAATTTTATTTTATGAATCAGAATACAAATACAGTACAACCTCGATTAACTGAAACTCTCTATTAACCGAAGTCGGATTTTTCTTCACTTTCTACTATCATCCAAAATTTTCTCTTTTACAAACAAGTATTTCTAAAGTTTTCCCTTTTCTCACATTCCTTTTGTATGCAAGACGCCCTTTCCAAACTCAGAGTGTAGATAAATATTATGGAATTCCCTTTTTTTTCGAATTCCATCTCGCAAGCACAATTTTCGGTATAAGTGTATTCTTCCCCGCTTTCAAACATCCCTATTCTAAACAAAAACACACCCCATTTCGAAATTTGGAGGGTCATACTGCCGAGACTCAGAACCAGAACAATCAAATGTTTTGCAATTACGATACTATCCTGTCTACTAATAAATATTTGGACACCTATGCAAATGACGATATCTGCGGTCCTGAAGTACGTCACGACCACCGCCGGTATACATCGTGTAGGAAACAGCATCGGCAGTCGTCGCATGGAAGATGCCGCGCAGTTCAGAGATCTCTGATTTCGAGAAAGTTACAATTATCGGGTATCACAAATGTGGCTGATCCTTAAGGGACATATCTAGCGATCTGAAGTACCCAAAATCGACAGTGTCCTATGTGATTAAGAAGTAGAAGGTGAGCGGTGATTGTCGGAATGTGCCCCGAGTCGGCAGACCAACGAAACTGAGAGACAGAGACCGGCGAGTGCTGTCGAGAGAAATTCGGAAGAACCGCACCCAACCGATAGCCCTCATCCGCGAGAAGTCCAACAGGCATCCGGGAGTATTGTGTCAATGGATACCATCCGTAAGGAAGAACATCTGCTTGGTTTTCATGGTCGTGCTGCTGCCCATAAGCCTTTGATCACAAAGTCCAACCACGCTGCTCTGTTAATGTGGTGCAAAGCACATCGAAATTGGACCGTAGATCAGTGGAAACGGGTTCTTTGGAGTGATGAATCAATGTTCACTCTTTACCGTTCGGATGGCAGGGCCTAGATATGGCGTCTGCCTGGAGAACGTCTCCTGCCAGCATGCATTGTGCCAACAGTCAAGTTCGGCGGAAGTGGAATTATGGTCTGGGGGTGTTTCTCCTTTTATGTACTGAGACCCTTAGTCCCCGTTCATGGTAAGCTCAACGCCCATGCCTACTGCACTATTTTGCGTGACAATGTGTTTCCTACGTTGTGGCAGTTTTACGGGTTGGACCCCTGTTACTTTCAGGACGACAATGCCAGTTGTCATGTTTCGATGTTAACCAAGGCTTGGTATGGTGCCAATGGAGTTCACTGAATGGAATGGCCTCCCCAGAGCCCAGACCTGAACCCTATCGAGAACCTCTGGGACGAATTACATCACCGAATTAAGGGGTGCACTACCCGTCCAAATTCGGCGAAGGAACTTGTATCTCTACTCCAAGCCGAGTGGAAGACAATGGCACTAGCTGTAATACAAAGACTTGTGGAAAATATGCCCCGGATGGTTCACGCTGTAATTGCCTCTCGTGGAGGCTCAACCAACTATTGATTTTGAATAAAGTTAGTTTTTCTTTTCTATCACAGGTGTCCAAATACTTATTTGTAGACAGTGTACATATTAAACTAGATTATTATTGATGAATTCTGGATTATCTAAAGTAGGTTTGATCCCAATTACTTCGGATAATCAAGGTTATACTCTCTCTCTCTATTTCTCTCTCTGTATATATATATATATATATA
>CM063505.1:80550582-80570582 GCA_032207245.1 Pardosa pseudoannulata
TTGCGTCCTTTCCCGGCTCTGCCCAGAAGGACCGGGACTCCAAGGATGGTCCTGAATCGCCTCCTGGAGACCAATCACAATTCTCCAAAACTTGGTGAAGTTTAAGTGCACTTATTTTCTCTGGCCACACCACACTCTTCCTGGAGTCGCGAAAAAAATTTGGGCATTCAACCCATAACGTGTGAGTGCGGCGAGCAAATCAGTTTCGCAAACCTTATGTCAAACATAGCTGCACTCTCACAATAAGACATATAGATACTTAAGACTTAAGTTGCCTTCTCTCACCACTGTACCATTGTTGAAACGTGCAAAGACTTTTATTTTAAGTGAAACTTGTTTAAAATGCAATGTCTAGTGAAATATATTCCTTCTAGTTTTAAATTTCTTTTTCTATATTTTTCATGGGATTTCTATTTGTACTGTTATAGAGACACGGTTTTGAAAATGGGTCCCATGCACCTTGATGTGTGCCTCGGAAGTATGCCAGGGATCTCGTGGTAATATAGAAATAATTTAATATTTGTCTGTACACATAGTGATATATCTAATCTACTATACTAATGATCCTGATATATCTAACTTACAATCTGATGTAATGTATTGATTTTGCTATATTGCCAACGCAATATAGAACAATCTGGAAAAACAGCAAGATTATTAAATAATACATTTAGATACTTAAAACTTAATTTGCCTTCTCTCACCACTGAAACTTACAAAGACTCGTATTTTAAGTGGAACTTATTAAAAATGCAATGTCTAGTGAAATATGTTCCTTCTAGTTTTAAATGCCTTTTTTAAAATTTTCATGAGATTTCTAGTTGTACTGTTACAGAAACACGGTTTTCAAAATGAATGCCACGTACTTTGAGATGTGCCCCGCATGTATATGAGAGGTCCCGTAGCAATATAGAAAATCAACGAAAAAATAGAAAAATATTACAGAAGGCATTCAAATACTTAAAAGTTAAAAGTATCCTTCTTCTCAACACAGCATTACAGTCGAAACGTGCTAAGACTTGTCCTTGTATTTATCTTGACCATTAAATCCACTACTTCCACGATTTTCCAACTGAATGTCCTAAGCCAGGGGTGCAAAGGAGAAATAATTTTCAGAACCACTGAGAGGGCAATGAAATTGGAGGTTAATATATGTATATGTTAAATGGTCAGATAGGCTATCTCTGGAATTTGGTTATCTGGAAAATGCAGGTAAATAACAAAGATCGGAGTGGTTATCACATATTTTATTCTGTCATAAGTCTAGAAATGCTTTGTGTGCATCTTAGTAAACAGAGCTAACGTTCAATTTGGCGTTAGACAATCAGATGTGTTTTCGAGGGTAACAAAGAAAAGTCATGAGGTAAGGTAAGTTTTATATTACCCAAACTAAACTCATGAGTTTATTTCTTTATTTTACTCAAGGATTTTGTCAACAGTATATATATACATATATATACATACATATATATATATACACATATATATATATATATACATATATATATACATATATATATATACATATATATATATACATACATATATATATACATACATATATATATATATACATATATATACATACATATATATATATATACATATATATATACACATATATATATCTATATATACATATATATATACATATATATATATATACACACACACACATATATATGTGTGTGTGTGTGTATGTATAATAAGATGGACTTCCCGGTGGGTGGTTGCAGTCATGACCATAAAAATGATACCGTTTTAGCTAAAGGTCTTAATTAAGATAACGTTGGAGGACGGATTCCCACTTCATCATAGGGACAGGACAAACTGAGGGGTCAGCCAGCTTGAAGTTATATGTAAAAATGCCCGTAACACCTGGTTAACTTCTGTGGGAACATCTCTATAAAAAGCTGTACCTCCTTTTTGTTAAGAAATTTCCTAAATTGCCCACTAGGGCAATATAGAGTTATAATTGGACAGATACCCTTCTCTGAGGGCATAAACTGTAGCCCTAGTGGTCAATTTAGTTTAGGGGTTAAAAAAGGGGAATGCAAAAGGACGCTGGAATTTTTAGTCCTTGACTTGATTTGAAAAACCCTGAGAATTATCCATACAATATATATAGGTATAAAATATATTTATCTTTTGATATATGTTTATCCATCTGGGATTATATTTATATATATGGAATATGCATTAAATTTTCAAGCGTTTTACAAATTTTTGTTTGATATTCTACCAAGAAAGAAAAGAAATAAGCGAAACTGATAAATAATTTAGATATACCGAGCTCTATTAATTACACTGTTTTTCTATGTATCTTGATATCATTTAAGTCCTTTTATAACGTTGAGTAAACAGGCAAAAGCCAGTTGCCGTAATTAATTTTCGTTATATTTACAGATGCAAGAATCTAATCTTCCTCTTTGAATGAGATGCAGTTCATTTCCCTGAAAAGAAGGTTTAATCAGCTCTCAGACATTCATACAACAAGCATATTTACATTGCGTAGCTTTGAAGCATATTAGCTGTGTAAAAATGCAGTCAAAAAGAAGCGACTTAAACGCAATAAGTTAACAAAGAGCATTTTACTTATTCTAAAATCGTCTTTTTCAGTATGTATCGCAACCAACGCTAAAGTAATCTTTTCGTCCTTCGGATTTCGTCGTCTGACGATAAATCGTATCTATCAATTATTGAAATGCACACTAATTTTAATCACTGAAAAAGGAATGAATTCAATTTTGTACACTGTAAGTTTCCTGGTTTGAAAAGAATAATCAAACAAAAGGATTTGCATTTTTAAAATTGTGTGTTTTGTTGGTTTTTAAATTGATGCATTTTGCTACTGTTTTGCAGAAACAAAAAATTATGGATTATGTGTTAGCGGAGGAAGAGAAAGCTATTTATTTAGTTTCTACGTATCTATTATTTGAATCCAAATTTTAAAGATTCGCAGAGAAATAAATCACGTGAAAGGCGATAATCGTAATTGAACTGTGGAGATTAATTCTTTCTCCTTACATAAATATTTCAAGTGTTTAAAAAGCAAAAACTTTAATGCTATATACATTTAGTTAAAGAATAAAATTTTATTTGCAACTCACCCGGATTCGGCTGTTTCCATATGTATAAATCACATCTCGTTTCTTATTAAGTTATAAAGTAATAATTATGATGACTGGCAAGAGAAAAATTCGTTAGACTGGATTATGTGAAGAGATAGATTGAAGATGTTTAATATAGTAATTATATTTTATATAATATTAATATAGTAATAATATAATTATATAGTAATAATATAATTATATTTTAAGAATTAAGGAATGACTGAGAAACATTCAGTATGTCTATAATAAACCTTTACTAGTTACAATAAAAGACAATTGTATACACACACATATACATATATATACATACACATATACGTATATATACATATATATATATATATATGTGTGTGTGTATATATATACATATATATATATGTATATATATATGTGTATATATATTTACATATATATATACATACATATATAAATATATAATATATATATATATATATATATATATATATGTATACACACACATATATATATATATATATATATATATATATATATATATATATATATATATATATATATATATATATATATATATATATATATATATATATATATATATACTGCTATTTTTATAATATCGTTTCTGTGTTTTCATTGATATTAATCGCAGAAATAGAAAGTAATGTTTCAAAACTTCTTCATGTGATGTCCTACCTTTTATGGAGATAAGACTGAATGTTTTCTGATATTATATACAAAATGATAGTTGAAAATATGTGTATGAGTATAATCTTGTAGTACTGTGTCGTAAAAGTCCTTTCTCACAGTTTAATTGTTCTAAACCATTCTAGTGTAGTTTGAAATCTTTTCAGCCCTTTAAATACTTTGTTTTCACTTTTTTGAAGTAATTTTAAAGAATTGAATTTACAGGACATAAAAGTTGATCAAAATGTATTTCAACGTTACTTTCGGAAGTCCTTGTGATACGGGTTAAATGTATATAAAATAGTGGTGTAAATTTCGTGGTATAAATAAATCTGCAATTAAACCTTTTGGGTTTGATGATTGCAGTTAATAAATATACACATATTGATTCAATTTTATATATTTATAGATTATATTTTATCCATTCACGCCATTGCTGAATGGAAAGATAATTTTATTTTAAAATTTCATCGTGGGAAAAAGTGTGACGTCAAGCTTTTTGAATCTCTTCAGGGTATAGTACGATAATACAAAAATATAATTTATCCTCATTCTATTGTTTATGTATTCTATCAGAAAGACATATCTCAGAATTTAAATTAGTCTGACTTATTTTAGCCATAGATTAAAATCCTATAGTCTTGTCCTCTTGGAGTAACGGGTGCTGGTTTTTGGTACCGGAAATCATGCTGCTGGCATGGATATTCGAAGTCGCTCGGAATTGGCTTTAAGCAGTAGATACCCGTCTCATTAGCCATCTCGAGCAAAAAAGTAGACCGTAACGTAAAAAAAAACTACCTTTCGAAGTAATTTCTAAGAATCGACCTTACAGAAAGAAACCCTGATCATAAAAGCACTTCAACATTGTGCGTATATATGTTGATGGAAATGTACAGTATGACAGTTAAATCGTCGAACAAGGTACATAAAATTGTGTGATAAATTGAGTGAGTCTACAATCATACTTCTCGGTTTATAATAAAAACAAATATGCATATGTACGTTTAACTTTTTGTATCAATATATTATATGTATAATATCTGTGTATATCAACTGCACAACTGAAAGGTAGATTTATTTATTGATTTCCTGTTGGGAAAGTTGCTAAACTTTTTAGCTTCTTTCTAGGTACAATGATCCTAAAAACTTTCAAACGATAATTGAAAACAAAAATAACTTATCACTATTCTCTTGTTGTAGCATTGAATGAGAAAGACCTTCCCACAGTTTAATTACTGTGACTCATTCTAGTCAATGATAAAGTTTGAAGTCACAGTCATTCTCGTCCATACGGGGTAATTTCTAAGAATCGAACTCACAGGACGAAAAAACCTGATCATAAAAGCACTTCAAAATTACTCAGGGGGGGGGGAATAGAAAAGTCCAGATACGAGAGGAAGTGAAGTCGACTCGCAAGGTACGTATCTAAGTCCCCGTCAGATAATCTAGAGACACACGTCAACCGAGATGAGTGGATGCAGGGAGAAACAAACGAAGGAAGTGATCTTATCGCAAGTCGTACGTTATTTGTTCTTCTCGATCTCTGGATAATTTAGCACAGCAACCGCGGGATTATGGTAGTTATTCCGGCTAAAAGAAAATGCTTCTCAGAATTGTTTCTGTTCTGTGGGATGACAGATTTAACATTTTGGGGGTTGTGTCTTTATTTATAAAAAGTTTTTCTTAGGTTGAACTTTTTTACTTTACCAGAATACAAATTGTCGTGGGATGCGAGAGCTAGAGTTGGACTAATACACTTGTTGGTTCTTCTCAAAGTGTTAGTGTAATTGTTAGTAAAGAGGTGCATACTAAATGTTTATAGGGTATTATTATTAATGGTATTTGAATGCTGAAATTACAGTTTCAAATCTTTTGCAATTATCTGGCTGCATTTAACAATATCATTGTTAAAATCTTCAATAGGTGTATATATTCTGTTCTTTATAGCAGATATGTAACTTTGGGTATAGTAATCTATAAAGAAGTTTTTATACTTAATAAATTCTTTTGTGACGTCATATGAGTTAAAAAATATAGTATGGATTATAAAACATTTGTTATTCTCTCAAAGTGTTAGTGTAATTGTTAGTAAAGAGGTGCATACTAAATGTTTATAGGGTATTATTATTAATGGTATTTGAATGCTGAAATTACTTTTAGTTTCCAATTTTTTTATCTTTTGCAATTATTTCTGGCTGCATTTCAACAATACCTCATTGTTAAAATCTTCAATACGCGTGTATATATTCAGCAATTCATTTATTAGCAGTAATATGTTTGAGACTTTGTGACATATAGTAATCCCGAGTATAAAATGAAGTTTTTATACTTCATATAAATTCTAATTTGGTGTTTATTTTTCGTCATTATGTTTTATAGTTAAAAAATATATTTTATGGATTATAAAGATTTATTATTCCTCTCAAGATGTGAGAGTAATCGTTAGTATGCAGTTGAATACTAAATGTTTATAGGCTATTATAATTAATGGCATTTGAATGCAAAATTTACTTTCAGTTTCAAATTTTCTTATCTTTTGCAATTATTTTTGGATGCATATTAACAATGCCTCATTCTTCAAATCTTCAATACATGTGTATATATTCAGCAATTTATTTATTAGTAGTAGTATTTTTAAGACTTTGTGGCATATAGTAACCTCGAGTACTAACTGAAGTTCTTATATTTCATATAAATTCTAATTTGGTGCTTATTTTTCGTCATATTTTGTTTTATGTAGTTAAAAATTATTATATTTTAAAGATTATAAAAACTTATTATTCCTCTAAAGATGTGAGTGTAGTCGTTAGTATGAAGATGAATACTAAATATTTATAAGGTATTATTATTAATAGCATTTGAATGCAGAAATTACTTTTAGTTTCAAATATTCTTATCATCTTTTGCTAGAAATATTGCTTCTTTCATTGTTATCACGCGATAAATTACATTTAATCAGTTTGCTTTTAAGAAAATAATGTTAGAATAGTGACATGAAATGCTCGAATTAAGAAAATGGATTTCGAACGTTAAAAAATTTATATTTAGGGGATTATACCTAAACATTTAAATTTTCACGGCGATTATGCATTATTAGTCTATTGAGGTGACAGACACACACAAATATTTTTATATATAGATTATTATTAATAGCATTTGATGGAGAAATTACTTTCAGTTTCAAATTGCGTTATCATCTTTTACAATTATATTTGGCTGCATTTCAAAAATTTCTCATTGTTAAAATCTTCAGTACACGTGCAAATATTCAGCAATTTATTTATTAGCAGTAGCATATTTGAGACTTTATTTTGTGACATATAGTAATCCCGAGTAGCAACTGAAGTTTTTATACTTCATATAAATTCTAATTTGATGTTTATTTTCCCTCATATTTTGTTTTACGGATTATGAAAACTAATTATTTTACCAATTTAATTTGTATTTTTCAAGTATTTTGATTCATTTTACTCTTATCATTTACTCATTTGTCCTCTAGTATATTCATGAATCAATACAGTTTGATTAATTGCACTCTTTGTAATGAATACGAACTTCACTTTTAATTTGAATATTGATAAGCCACTATTGCTGAATCAACAAGCTTCTAAAGTGTCTCTAAGAAAGTCATTTAACTACTCTATAAAATTTAGACGTCTACATAGAGAGTCTAGACAGAGGCAACTACCTTCCGTACAAATTTGAGCATTCTATATGGTAAATAGATACTAGAGTATAAAATTTAAGAAAAATTCAAATGTGCTTTTTAAATTTCTTTTACAGGTTGAATGGTAGAAATTGGACAAATTATCGTGAAAATATTTTCAATAAAATGTTAGTCCAATATTTTTATCTATCCAAATTGCAGCCCAAATTTCCATACTATTTCCAACAAAATTTGTAATTTCATACCACCAGATATATGTTTGTATATTCCTTTTAAACTAATTAAATTCGCTGTTTTTAAGTGTCATTGTTGTGTATTCTAGTTTGGGGAGTAGAAGAATAAAGGGGCTTTTTTGCAATAAAATGACTGATTCACTGTGCACACTGACAGCCAAATCTTTGATTACCATTGAAACATCGATGTTTTGATCTATATTGCTCTTTTTTTAAATAACTATAACACATATCGTTGCAAAATAAAATAACGTTTAATTCAAATGAAACCTTTTTTAGCTTACCAAAATGTAAAAATGGAGTCAGGCATCTCATGAAAAACCTGAGATTGTATTTTTTTCTTCAAGAGCATCAATTTACTCCAGTTTATATATGGTGTATTGAGCTTTGGTCAGGACATTTTTATTTCTAGTAAAGATTGGATTTTAGGCGTATAATCGTAGTTCTCTTTGTAAGTTTCATCACTCATGATTGTAACAATGTGTTTAGTTCTTATGGGTTTAACTTAAATCATTTATGATTTGTAGATAGCCACAGAGCTTTTGTGTGTTATTTTCTTAGGTGTCGAAGCTTGATGTTTGAAATTATGACAAAAATATTATAAACGTACATATGTATTTATTTTCTTATCTAAATAAAAGTAATGTATCCTCTTTTCTTGATGAATATGATTATCTTAGTATTAAAAAACAAAAATGAGATAGCTAAAATTTTTTAAGTTAGAAAAGAAAACGAAAGTGTAGATCAACTACGAGAAATTAAGAAAAATAACAGACTAATCGAAGCTAGCTTTCGAATGATTTAGCACTAAATTTTATTAAACTTTTAAAGCCTGAGCCATTTTTTGTCGATTACATATCAATGCGTATCTTAAATCTAAATGTACTGCACATAATAAAATAAATATGAAATTTAAGCTACAAAACTTTAACTACTAAAAAATCTAAATACTGTAGCACATTATGTTAGCGATCAGCTATCATTTTAATCTTCATAGGATGCCATTTATGAAAAAGAAAAAATTTCTTGAAAAAATATTAATTTGGTATTACATCCAAAGGAAGTACTGTAAAGTAGAAGTTTATAATAAATAAATAATTTGTTAAGATTTCAGTGTATGCACTTGCCGAAAAAGTAAATTTATGTACGCTGTTTGAAAAATCATAAAGTTTAGATCGAAATAAAAAAAAAAATTATATAAAATAGAAATTGCTTGAAAATTTTGTACGTTTTTTACGAGGTTACCATTTACCAACTCTCAAAATGAACACTCGTATTATGAAAATATAAAAATTCTACAAGATTTTTTAACGATATCTGAAAAGATACACCAAGTATTAAAAGGTTAATAAAAAGATGTATATTTCATTGATAAAAGACTTGCATGAGAATATACCATTTATTCCACGAGAACGAATTTTCTTTTATCAATCAGAATTCAAATACAGTAGAACCTCGATTATCCGAACCTCGATTAACCGAAACTCTCTGTTAACCGAAGTCGGGGTTTTCTTCACTTTCTAGTATTATCCAAAATTTTTTCTTTACAAACTTGCATTTTTAAAGTTTTCTTTTTTCCACATTCCTTTTATATGCAATCCGTCCTTTTCAAACTACATGTGCAGATAACTTTTCTGGAATTCCCTTTTGTAGAATTCATTCTCGCCAGCACAATTCTCGGTATGAGTGTACTCTTCCCCACTTTCAAATATCTCTGTTCTAAACAAAAAATTTCGAAATTTGGAAATATACGATTCAGAACAATCGAATGTTATAGCACCAATGACGTACTACATATTAAACTCGATTATTATTGATAAATTTTCGATTATCCGAAGTAATTGGGATCGAACCTTCGGATAATCGAAAATTTTCAATAATCATCTAGTTTAATATGTAGTATCGTCATTGGTTCTACTGTCAATGCATAAAAGTGGCCTCTGGTGGCTGGCTATAACTACTAAACTGAAGACTGAACTTTTGTATAAGAAAAGAGTTCGCTTATAACAAATGCAATCGGTTTATTGATATAAAAAGGGCTAAATTTATAGAAAATTCTAGATACCACTTTAAATGTGATTTCAAATTTAACTCTAAAATATACTACTGTGTCGAAAATCGTAATTTTCTTTACAGATTAAATAGATGGATATTTTTCTCAAAAGTTGGCTGAAATAACAGTTCCATTTTGTCTTTTGATAAGATGGACGATTCCGAGGTGTATTTTCTCGCTTACTCTGAAATAATAAATGGAAAATTCTTTTTTGGCAAAAACAAAAGTGGCCTTTTTATATATTTTTTCATACAAAAATGAAAAGCTACTTTTGGAGCATAAATAGGAATAGAATTTTAGTTTCAGTGGAGGAATTTTTCGTATATCTTTCAAAGTTGTACAACCTTATATAATAAATTTAAAGTTTTATATTGTCTTTTTTTAATAAATTGCTAGCTCAGAACCGCTATTTTAGTAGTAGTCGTTTAATAAAAGTTAAAATAATGTTCTAAGCTCTTGCTTAGTATATAAATCTTTTCATTTCTATTTTGTTTCTTTGCTTGTTAATTCAAATGCTTTTGAATAGGACAAATATTAAATTTAAAGTGAATAATGGTTAAAAAGTATAAACTTGGAAAAGAAAAATAAATTTGTTTTCTACAAACTGAGATTCTTTTGAAAAATCAGTAAAAATTATCTTTTAATGTTTTTTCTTTATTTAATAACAATTACAAGTTTCATGAATTACAGATACTTGTTATTTTTATTTAAGAATCTGTGAAATATATTATGCTAAAACTTCTCTATATATATTTCATATAGTCTTGTTTTAATAAATTGATAGCTCAGAACCGCTATTTTAGTAGTAGTCATTTAATAAAAGTTATAATAATATTCTAATCTCTTGCTTAGTACATAAATCTTTTCATTTCTATTTTGTTTTTTTGCCTGTTAATTCAAATGCTTTTGAATAGGACAAATATTAAATTTAAAAAGAATAATGGTTAAAAAGTATAAACATGGAAAAGAAAAATAAATTTGTTTTTTACAAACCGAGATTCTTTTGAAAAATCAGTAAAAATTATCTTTTAATGTTTTTTCATTATATAATTACAATTTCAAGTTCCATGAATTACAGATACTTGTTATTTTTATTTAACGATCTGTGAAATATATTATGCTAAAACTTCTCTATATTTCATATAGTCTTGTTTTAATAAATTAATAGCTCAGAACCGTTATTTTGTTAGTAGTCTTTAATAAAAGTTATAATAATATTCTAAGATCTTGCTTAGTACATAAATCTTTCCATTTCTATTTTGTTTGTTTGCCTGTTAATTCAAATGCTTTTATGTAGGAGAAGTATTAAATTTAAAAGTAATAATAGTTAAAAAGTATAAACTTGGAAAAGAAAAATAAATTTGTTTTTTACAAACCGAGATTCTTTTGAAAAATCAGCAAAAATTATCTTTTAATGTTTCTTCTTTAACACATTTTAAGCGGGACACGTACTAGTACGTTTTCTGACGATTGATACTTGCGCTCGGGTCACGTACTAGTACGGGTTAGTGTAACAACAGGGTTTGTTTGTGGGTACAAAAATAACGGTGTGTACAGGAAAACGAAGCAGAATGTTCTTGTCTACTACATAGATTCTGGAAAAATTTATACAAATATAAACTAGTTTTTACAACAGTCGATGCGACTGATGTAAAATTAAATAATTTTCTATCTGTTGAGGTTTAATTGAATAGCTAAATTTAAGCGCAAAACGCCCGCTCACGGCACAATTCCGCTGTGAAATGTACCCGCACACAATGTGTTAATATATATTTGCAATTCCATGCTCCATGAATTACAAATACTTCTTATTTTTATTTAACGATCTGTGAAATATATTTTGCTACAACTTCTTTATATATATTTCATTAATATTTGTATTTTATATAAATCTTTTACCACCAAATAATCATTGTCAATATTAAAACCTCTGCAATTCATCCTATCACGTAATGACAAGATAAATTGGCAACTAATACACAATCAGTAAAGATAAATAAATTATTGAGCGTGTACCAAATAATTTTCAGCCAAAACACAAACCATTTTTTACCTGCCTTATAGGGTACTTTACAATTCTAGAAAATTAAAAATTTTACTTATAACGTCGTATGACGGGCTATATGCTAGTATTTCTATAATAATAAAAGACATGAATGAAAAGAACTTTAAAAAGAGTTGGTCTGAACCATTAATTTAAAATAATAAAAAATTAAATCTAGTTCATTTACAAATGTCGTAATAGCATCATTACTTTCGAAGCTATTCTACATAATTATATCTACATATAGATAATGAGAGAGGTATATTTTATATCCAACTGTCCCAAAATGTTTAAGAATTACCCATGTCTTTTTTTTTAATTGGGTAAAATCTTCTACAGTGTCATTTAGGTAACCACATTAGAGAGATTCTTTTATGACAGTACTAATTTCTGATAATTAATCTTCTAAATCACTCTGTGACTATTCCAAGTCCAATACTGTTTCTTCCATAATTACTGTCCGTGCATGGCAACGCTGCCATCAAGCGCGGCCTAATAGACCAAGTCCGCGTGCCAGCAAATCACGGCGAAAAAGTAGACGCTTTCTCCTATTTTTACCCTTCATGATAACTGCTTGTCACTTCATTAGGCGTGTTATTCGGACAGATGTAAAGTAAAAAGAATCACAAAAAAATACCTTTTTCCCACTCTAACGCAATGAATATTGAATGAGACCAAAACTTGTGGACAATAATTTCCCATGCAGTTCCACGTGTGGGGACGTTTCATTAAAGCTCATCTGTGTATGTTCTGAAGCACGCTTGCCGACAGCCACCTGAGGGGCCGCGCCCTGGTACACCCCCCTATTTCCTCGCGACCCACCTTAATTAGCATGCAGGTAGAGATCCGGGGAGAGGGGGAGGAGAAGGGGACAAGAATATAATGACCCTGTGCTTAATATGCCCGAAATTAGATTGTGAGAGCAAAGTAATTGGTTTTTTTACCTCTCGTTTACAGGGCACTTGCGGGCGTGCTATATTGTTTTAATATTTTAGCGTAGAGGCATACCATAAATTTAAGCATTGTGTAATGAAAGCCGGTTTAATGCGTTTTCAAATTCTGTAGATTGCTAAAGCCATCTTTTTTTAACCTCCTCATGGTAATATTTGTGATAGAGTCGCGTTTGTTTATTGTATGATCATCACACCTTATATGCTTTGGAGCAGTCTACATTGTTTAAGCATTGTGTAATGAAATTCATTATCTAACACTGTAGATATCTAAAGTCATATTTTTAAGCTGCACGTGATTATATTAAGGATTGTGTGTTTCATCGTCTTACTATCCCACTGAATGTAAATACATTCGGGCAGTCTATATGTTTTTAAGCATTGTGTAATGAGATGCCTTGTCTCACTCTGTTGATTGCTAAATCCGTTTTTTTTTTTTTAGCTGCTCATGATATTTGTGAAAGGGCTGTTTTTTTATTGTATTACTATCGCACTTTCAGTAAACACTTTCATGCAGTCTATATTTTTTTAAGCATTGCGACATGGAATGAATTTTCTAATTCTGTAGAATGATAAAGGATTTTTTTAACCTGCTCATGATGATATTTTGTAGATGTGTTAGAATTGTCTATTCTAGGAATATTGTTCTTGGAATGTATACATATTTGGCCATGTCGCATTAAACATTGTGTAACGAAACCCATTAAATCATTTTCAGACTCCATAGCTTGGTGTCATATTTTAACCTGCTTAAGATAATATTTATGAAAGATTTGATTCTTATATGACTAATGAAATAAATGGGATAACACTCAATTTTAGAAGCATTTACTTTACATTTTTTGCAATGATTTTTTTGTAATCTTCATTTGTTTTAGTAGGAGGATTTATGGCTGAATGTATGCTTACTGAATTTAAATAGTCCCGTACAGTCATATATTCTCTTAATTAGACTACATGACTATACGGGAGAAATGTTGTTTCTTAGTTTTGTAATGTGAATTGTTAACAAAAAATATACTGATCCTAATTTACAGTTCTAATTATTTTTGCAAACATAAAAACTCGCATGTTTTTAAGAAAATCTATTGCATTTGTACATGACAGAAGAATTTAAAACGTATGAATGATAAATTGGTTTTCAATTGAATTAGAAATTTTATTCTTAATCTCTGTTCTAATCATAATTTAATGTATTGATATTTAATATACAGTTTTACTCTTGTAAATTTAAATGTAGAATTATCTGATCATAAATGCAGTGCACAGTTTTACTTAGTCTTTGTTAATTTTGAAATATGTACGAATTGAAAAAAGAACAAAAGGTACAAATATGCACAAATTACCATAGGCTTAGTTATTTTAATCTTTCTTTTTTAGATCTATTACTATAAGATTTATTCCATGTAAAGGGTTCCATTGAAAGTATTTAAACATTCAGTTTATACTTTCTTATCTACATTCATTAAATACAAATATCAATTTCGATGCTGATAAACAATATGAAATAGATTGGAGTTTCTGTTCTAGTTCGATGTTTAAAATTTTAATCATACCCTTAGGGCCGTAAGGGTATGATTCTAACCTCGCACCCTAAGAATAATCATACCCTTAGAGAATTCTTCATTTTTCTGTATGAGAATACTCTGAAATATACTATAAAGTACAGCTGAACCACAAAGCAAAATAAAATAAAATATTCAAATAAATTTCTTATTTGTCTCTGACATGGAAATATTCTTAGGCATCTTAACCATTTGGAGAATATAAAAATCTCGTTAGAAATAAAGAAAATATTCTTATTGGGTTTCGTAGAAAAATTGTATTGAAATTAAAAAGAAAATTTTTATATAATTTGAATGTATATATTTAAAAATTTTTATTTATAATTAAGAATTATTTATAAAGAGAATATTATTATAATATTGTAGAGAAGTTGTCCTAAAGTTTTTATTTTCTCAATAATTCCTAGAAATTTAAAATAATTTTAGAAAATGCTTAATAATTGGGGTATTTTCTAACTTATGTAAACATACATACATATGAAATGACAAGTTGTTAACCATAGGGAACGTTTTTATTTTGTTAGAAGAAAATTGCTCTAGGATTTATGTGGTCGGAAAATACCTCTTCATATACTAGCACAGTTACCTGAAAAAACTGTAAGTTCATTATTTTTACATTAATTTGCAATAATAAAAGTTGATTATTAAAGTTTGAGTTAAATGTTTTTTCATTTATACATTCTTTAAGTCGATCATTTCAAAATATTTTCTGATAAAACAGTGCAATACTATACTTAGTTGTTATACACACGTGTATTTAGTCAGATTTTATGTAACTCTCGACATAAATTTTCTCACAGAATATAGAAAGCAGAATATATTTCGGGTAATTTACAAAACAGTTCTTGAATGAATAAACAGCACTTTATTTAAGAGTACACAGTCTTAAAAATATCTTTCACACTTTCATCGAAATTCAAAACCCCCTAAGCAAATAAAACGTTTGACTCAGTTCAAAAGATAAACAAGCGATGCATTACTTAAATGAAACAAAGAAATGAGTTTTCAGTAACTTAACGCTGAGAAAAGAAATCAGGAAAAAGTTGGAGGGGGTCGGAAAAATCGCCCGGAAAACTGTGGAGCTCTTCGAAAACAATGCATTTCTGCACTTTGGTGATCATATCACAGAATCGCTTAGGTTAAAAGCACATACTTTTGTAGCTGCGGGGCCAAAAGGAGTAGTGAGTGAAATTTAATTACAAATATAAAAGCGGGAAGGTGAGAATTTCGAAAGGGTCTGAACAGAGGACAAATCTAATCAGATGTATCCAGACGGTGACGAAGGGAATGTTGGGATGAAATTGGAATTGTACACAAAAGCAGTTCCATGCTAGTGGAAGGAACGATTCCCGATCACAGATTAATTCTTGTGTGAGTGATTTATAAAAGTATATTATACAGAATTAACACTTTCAATTCCGAGTTATTTCGACACAATATATCTCTGAAAAAGTATTAAAATATTCTTCGTTATTTAAAAAAAAAATAAAATCTGAAGATTTATATTTTAACACACTTTTAACTTAAACTTTTAACTATAGTTAATAGTTTAGAAACTATTTAAATTAACTACAAATTAATAATTAAGAAAAAATTATTGAAAAAAATTTGCAAGTTTTTTATAGTTTAAAAATTCAACTTAAGTAAACACGATTCTTTAAGGTATGATTTTATAAAAATTCAAATAAAAATTTACATGATTTTCAATGATCTAAAAATAGCTTTTATCTGTAAATAAATTTAGTAAAATTTGCTTTGGTATGGAACATTTTAACACTAAACATACCAACACTTAATACATACGTCTATTTCTACCAATAGCCGGTCAAATGACCGGACTTTGTTTCCTGATTGAATGTATGAAATATGGATATTGGGAAGGAAATAAACAAATATATTTTATTATATTTAAAGGATAATTGTATATTGTTAATTTTTATGTATTACAAACACGAGGAATAAGAACTTTTAATTCATTCCTCATTGGATTTTTTACATATATATTATCGGTCATTTGACTAGTTATGGTACATTTAGTATTAAAGCAGGATTTGATAAAAGAGCAACACTTTAGGGTTTCTCGATTCATTCGTCAAAAATCATAAACCTTATGATTTTTCAATTTTCTTATAGGTACTTTTTAATAGATAAAATACGAATGTGTATAAGAGAGAATGTTTTAGCTCAGATAGTGAAAAGTTGTCCACGAGAGATAATAAGACATAGTTCAGTTTTACAAAAACAACAGCCATCATCCGAACTTTGACCGTTAAGTTTTAAGGTTGTACTTGGAAAGATAAAAGTGTGTGTAATGAGAATATATATATATATATATATATATATATATATATATATATATATATATATATATATATATACACACACATATATATATATACATATATATATACATATATATATATATACATACATATATATACATACATACATACACACATATATATATATATATATATATATATATATGTGTGTGTGTATATATATATATATATATATATATATATATATATATATATAATAAAACTGAAATCGAAATTTAAGATGCACATAACATGGTATTAAATTTATTTATTGTACTTTGTTTTAAACTTTTATACTGAATGTTTTCTTAATAGTTAGTTTGAAATTTGAAATACATGTGTGAATGATTGCTTGAAATAATTGTTACCATTTTCTCTCTCTGTTATTTACATTATTTAAAATCTAAACTGGTGGGTTGCGGGTTTGTAACCGTGTTCGCTACAGGTGACTGGGGCACGTAAAATATGTTCGTAGTCATAATGTTTTCAAAGTTCACAAACAATACCCCTGGGGGTGGCAGACCAGTGATGTTGGGCCTTCTGCTTGGTCCCTGCTTCTAAGTTACGACGATTCTCTTGAGCATAAGTCATACTTTCATCCTAGCGGTGTTCGTTAAAGCAAAAGGAGCACAGTTTTGAGTTAGTATGAGTAGCTTATGACTTAATCGTGCTTGGTTTAACCACGTGGCATCAGCAACAACAACAGTAAAATATTGATTAGCATCAACACATTCACTACCATCAAACTTTTTTGCGTTATTAATACTGAGTACCAGCTAAAATAATGAAATTCTGAAGCTAGTTATTACAAACTTTAACGTAATCTACTTACTTTAATGGTAAGTTCAAATATGAAAGTACTGATATATCAAAATAAAACCTAAATAAAACAGAAACGAAATTAAGTTATATTTCTTTCTCCTAACCTTATTTTCTAACGATAAAACATACATCTGATAATGTGTCCCTATTCAGAAACAGGAATTGCAGAACGTGAACACACGTCAGTGGCTATCAGTAACAGAACTTGAAATGCCGTAACTTTGTTAAATAATTTACAATTCATTCATAATTATTTTGTGCTACAATACTTTTTTCTCTTACTAATAAAGCTATTGTTGGTAAAACTAATTTTCCCTTTATGCCAAGCATGAACAGTAAAAAAATTGACGAAAATTAGTAAGTTTTATTAGTGAAAATTCCTTGGAGCAATGAAAAAGGAACAAAACAAAATACTCAACTGAAATTATAAATATCATTCTTGTTGATAACTTAAATATTTGCAGTGAAATTCAGTGAAAAAATTAATAACACTGCCAAAGTTACCAATTTTATCATATCACTTTACATTTTTTTGGCATATTTTTAGAAACGTCAGTTGCATTGAGCCCTTTCAAATATCAAAAAGAGCATCTCTAGTTATCCAAAAGTCACGTTTTTCTACTTGAAGTGCTAAAATCACGAAAATCATAAACTTTCTACTGGTAAGTTTACTGGTACATTTTTCTCGAAAGTGTACAAAAAGTGGTGAAGAAAAATAAAACTGCCAACTAACAGTAATAAATATTTTCATTTTAAAGATATAAATAGTGCTATTACTCGGAGAAAATATAACGTTGAAAGAGGATATAGTATGTGGCATGGTAGTTATTTATAAGAAAAATTTATATCGCATTTACAGAATCGTTGACTTTTTAACTCTAAACATAGCACAAATTTGCAAAAGTCTTTACTAAGCAGTTTGTTACCTTCTAAACGCTGAACTATGGCCAAAAGGTTTGAGCGCTGATCTTCGATACCGGAGTTAGTGGGTTTGAATCCAACTGTGGCATAGGTGTTCGTAGCCGTTCGGAGTCGGCTTTAAGCAGTAGGTCCCAGTCTTATTTAACCCTCGTTTTCGACAAAAGTAAACTATAGTGCTAAAAACCAAACCATACCATACCATATGTCCTAAAGGAGTCTTTATGCAGGATTTATGAGTAGGCGTTTTGATAGACCTTAAGTCTTTAAATACTTGCATTTGTGATCGCTGATATTTAAGATACAGGGTACTTTATCAAAAAAATTTCCAACTTAGGTTTTACAGTAAAAATAGAAAATGTTTTATACTTCAGAACCTAAATTAACCCCTTAACAGTTTCATTTTCTTCCCGAATTCAATCCAAAAAATATCATATTTTTTTATTTCATACTTTTGTTCCTTTTACATTTGTAATCTCTAAAATGTTATTAAAAGTAATATTTCTAATTATTTTAAGCATTTATAACAATACAGTTCCTAATTACAGTTTCTTTTATCACTGATGTACACTAGAGAAGGAAGTGGCGTTTACAGTTATGCAGATAACAAATATTTTCGATTACAATTACTACATAATTATTTTCAAATGCAAATACTACAAATACACTTATTTAACCTGTTTTTTCAAAGATCAGATTTAGTGCGATAAATCTGATCGATCTTTCGATAAAGAGGGTAAGAAGAGTAGTCCAACGTCCGAGCCCGGACAAAAATATCTAGTTTCTTTTCGAATTCTTTTGCTGCTGTCATTTTTCTTCAGTGAATATACATAGCACATGTTTGTAGGCCTTAATGTTTTATCTGTAGGTGGAATTACCTCTAAAAAGTCTTTCTCGGTCAGTCTCCCAAAACCTCAAGCCAAAATCAAGCAAAAAACTCCAAGATAAAAACTCGCGGTAAAATGCAAAACCTATAAGAAAGCCCGACCTTTCAAATGAAACAGAATACACTTCGAAAACTAACATCTTGTGGACATCTCTACGACTAATTTAAGCTTAAAAACAAAAGATGCAGACAAAACAGTGAGAACGACAAAGAAATCAGATTGCCCGTACGCCGTACGGGCAAATAATTAGCACAGTAACCACGTCCGTACGGTGTACGTGCTAAACAGGCAAAGGTTAAGGCCTATACAAGAAAGTTAAGTCTGTTTCAACTGTTCGCTTAGTTAAATCTTCAAAAAGTATAAAGCATTTTTCATAGTTTTATAAAAATGTATACTTTTTTCGAGTATTAATAATTTGCCTCCAAAAATTTGTTATGGAATTATCCAGGATTTTTACACAAGACTGTACATGAATGTTTACATAAGACTGTACATATTTAAAATTGAATTTCATAACTTTTTAATATCCACACTTATGTAAAAAACAATGAAATTTTATATTCCGCTCTATATACTACTTGTATATAAAAAAGAAATATGCAACTGATTACAAATTTCATACACAATATTAATCTGAGCTTTAATAATTAATCAGTAATTGATCTTGAATTTTTATTATTGATTTTCTATATTAGAAAACATCTATTAAAAATTTAACATTTATATCTGAAATGCAATAACAGCCTTAGCATTTTTAATCTATG
>CM063505.1:80575582-80585582 GCA_032207245.1 Pardosa pseudoannulata
TCATTGATGGGTTAAAATTTAAGCAGAAAATTATATAGTCTTAAGTCACCTTTGTTATATTTTTGTTATATTGGCCTCATTTATAGCTAAAGTCGGTATCAACTTCAAGGACCACTGCATTATGTAATTTGCATCTGGCAGACTATTAATTACATGAACTTTAAATAATAAAGATAGTAAATATATTTATATAATAATAATCGGAAACTCTTATTTTATTAATGCAAAATACATATATTAAAATTAAAAGAAAATGTTAGATTGTAATTTAAAAAACTACTTACTCATTACACATTTTTAATGTAATATTTAAAAAATAATAAAAAGGCATGGAAAAAAAATAATAAGCATAATTCATCCTAAATTTTGTTAGTTTTCTTTTTTTTTAATCTGAATATCAATAAAACTTTTTGTTAGTTGTTTTGCAGCTTATAATAAATAATCATCCTTTTTTTCTGCGGACCATCAAAAAATTTTCACGGACTACTGGTGGGGCGTTGGCCAGCATTTGATGACTGCTGATTATCACATTTCATCAAATAAATTCAAATGAGATATTTAAAAAACCAGTTCTTGATATGGAATTAAAGTCCAGGGCCTCGAACTGTAATTCTTTTCGTAATAAATATAATATTTTACTAAGTTTATTGTAATATTACATTTATTACACATTATTTTCAATGTGGAAAACGAAATTCAACCTAAAAAACTCCTGTAAGTTAAACCCAAAACTCCTGTAACCCAAAAATTCCTGTAAGTTAGACGGAACACCAAGCGATCATTCCTGTGCAACGCTATTTTGCTGCAAAACTGTGGCGACTTTGTCATGACAACCTTGAAGGAAGCGAAATTTCTTAGACTTTCTGCAGTCATGTTTTAAACTTTAAGACTTGTCAGCTAAACTTGTTGCTAGTTTGCAGACTTGCAAAGCAAGGCTGCTGCAAGTTTGCTATCTGGGTATAGACGCAAGTGTCTGTCAACGTGTTGATAATTATGTGGTTGACGTTAAATTAGAAAATATTGATAAGTTGGTTAAAGTAACAAAATGACTGAAGATATATCAAACCGAAATAAACCGATAATTTTCTTTTGTCCAGTTTCAATGATTGTTCTTACCAAAAAAAGGGTTTTTTTTTTACAGTTTTCAGTTCAGTTCTGATTCGAAGCCCTGCTTAAAACAATGTGAATTGTTTTCATTCTTAACTTTGTTACAATATTTCACCCATCTCTTTCATTCTCGATCCGTTTCTGATCCTAAGCTCTCATAACAAGATTAATATGCCTGGAGAATTATAAACGTATGGATTGCACTCTTGTTCTTCATTAAAAGGTCTCGTTTAAGTAACCCGCCAAGTAAAATCAATTTCCAAAGCGTGTTATGGTCATACTCTTGTGACAGCTATGAGACAAATGAAAGACGGCGTCAAATGGGGACATCATCGCTTTAACTTTCTTTCAAAGTCTGATGACTTTTCGATAAATTTCCTTTCCCGCGAGGATTCTAATTCATCCCCCCCTTTTTTTATCAATTGAATTTTTCCTTACTTTTCTTTCCCCTTATGTAGCTGTCGGAGATAACCTTGAAGATATATTTCTTTCCAAAAGAATGATGTCATCTTTTTAAACAATGCTTACAATAAATGCATTAATTCTTAAGCCATATTAACTTTTTTCTATATTTCTGCTTTGGACGTACTATTACAGACTCAAATACTAACGTCTAAAATTCGGAATGGATGAATATCCGGTATTTTTCTCGACTGTCAGTTTTTATTAATTATAAATTTTATATTTCATTTAATATGAGATATCTACAAATTATGATTTTACAAATTTGTTTCTAATGTACCTATTTCAAAAGTTGTACTGCGGGTAAATGATTTTATTTTTTTTTAATTTAAAGTATATTGTTAATTATGCTACACAAAATGACATTTAATATTTTTTCTGAAGTTAGATATTTATTAGAGATTATATAAGAATTCATTCTAAAATAAATTCTTAAATAATCGGAACATTTTATTTTATAATGAATCGAATATTTTCGAGACTTCAAATATTCATTATATATAGCATTAACCTAAAAAACATATTTATTAATTGAAATTAGAATGTATGTATGATGTAGATCAAAAGTTAATTTAAATTGTTTTAAAAGCGTATGAGAGGTGAAACTAAATATTACTTGAAATTATTATGAATATTATAATTTTGTTTTTCTGTAAATATGTACAAAAAATAACTAATGTGTACATTTGTGTTGCCATATTTATCGTAGCAGCATAAATGAACTGTATATTGAATTATAAAGCGTAAGACATTTCATCTGCTCAATGTATGCTTTACGTATTCATTTGTTCAAAAATAACAGATCCTGTATACATTTATGTTGACATATTTATCGTAGCAGCAAATACGAAACATATTATATTAAATTATGAAGCGTAAGACATTTCATCTGCTCAATGTATTCTTTACGTATTCATACGTTTCAAAATAACTGATCATGCGTACATTTGTGTTGCCATATTTATAGTAGCAGCAGATATGAACTGTATATTAAATTATGAGGCGTAAGACATTTCATCTGCTCGATATATGCTCTACGTATTCATAAGCTCAAAAATAAGTGATCGTGTATACATTTGTGTTGTCATATTTATCGTGGCAACAAATATGAAGCGTAAGACATTTCATTTGCTCGATGTATGCTCATGTATTCAAATGTTCAAAAATAACTCATCGCATATACATTTGTGTTGTCATATTTATCGTATCAGCAAATATGAAGCGTATATTAAATTATGAAGTGTAAGACATTTCATATATAATATGTGTGGGTAATCCAGCTTTTCATTTTTTATATACATATACTAAACTTGTATTTAAATATAAAATCTGCATGTATTCAAAACTTAGAAGTTAAGTCTTAAATATTTATTCATCTTTATTTTCATTATTTTATCTGTTTTAAAGATTTTATATTTATATACCACGTAACATCTAAATAGAATCGAATGTTGAAGTTTTCCCTTTCTCCTTTTTTCAGATGAATCAGATCTTCAGCGCTTCCTTGGTAACCAGTCTCACAGTGACTACTTCAAATTACTTGAACAAGATGGTGAATCACTCTTAGTTGGAGCTAGGTCAGTACTATATTTTGTTATTTATATTTTTAAAAAGATATACAGTCTTCTACAGATCTGCATTGTTAGCAACTGGGATAAATAAAATTGAGGAAATATCTTTTCTCGTTGATGAAAATTAACCTTAAAAACAAGTTATGATATAAAAAAAATAACTGTTAGTGTCAAAACATCACGAAACTATACTATAGTGGATAAAAGTAGAATTTACCTATAACTAATTCTATGTACTATTATTTAAGATAAAATACAGCCGAATCTCTAATTAACAAAACTTTATTTTGCGAATTTTTCCTTGAAACCAAGAACATTTTCAGAATTTCTTCACAAAATAATCTCCAAATAGAAGAGTATTCTCTATTTAACAATCATTTTCTGTGACCTAAATTTTTTTCTCTCCATCTCTCAAAATATTTCTGGACATTTTAAATATTTTTTTGTTTTAACACATTCTATGATGACTAAAAACCTTTAACTGGTTTTATCACGTGCCTAATATTTTTTTAACTGAAACTAAAGTTGAATCTTTAACTAACGAACCTATATTTTGCGAATTTTTAGCTTGATTAGCCTGATTTCAACCACAAGTACGTTTCAAATCCTTCCCTCTGCACATTTTTAAAGGAAATCTGTAAACAGTGTTTATTATTTCGATCAATTGAATCTTTGCAATTTTTTTGTACTTAAGTTTCCCTTCTTCGGAGTTTATGGGTTCTTCTGTTAGAATATTTAAAAGTTTCAGTGTGTCATCTAATGTATCTGGGATAAATCAACCCTTGTAAATGCTCCCAATATATGAAAGTAACACGAACTGACGTCAGACACATACGTTGACCTTAGAACAGAGATATAATAGCTAATTATCCTGTTTGTCCTAAAACGCTGTCGTTGAATTTGATGTACAACCAACCCTATGAAACTCTCCATTCTACGTAAACATGATCATACTAAGACATTTACTATCATGTCATACTCAATACTATCATGTATCCTACAAGACTCATGTCTATATGCTTCTCAAACTAATAGACTCATAAACAGCGTTAGCTTTCTATATGGCAGCTGCAACATGTTTAAGATCTCCATATCATATTGATTTGCGTCCTAACAGTTGTGCTTACATTTAAGTTCAATATTTCCAAAACGCGATATCAGGTTTGGGAAATTGATAACAATTATGGAATTTTTTCGTAGAGTACTGAATAACTGGAATAAAATACAAGAGTTCAATTATTTTGGAAGTAAAAATTTAACGAAAACCATTGGGGTAAAAAAATGATCGGGTGACTAAAGCACTACATAGATTACCATCATTGATAAGTAGGTCAAGTAACAAATGCGTCACAAAGATTTAGATTTTATATTTCCACATATTCAATCCTGAGAGTGGAATAAAGTGTCCACATCATTTGTCAGTAAGTGTAGGGCATGGTGTTTTACTGAAATAAGTGTTGACAAATGTACGCTAACTGCAGATGGCGCCGTGCTCCTCATCTCCTGCTCAATGTATATTTTCCCTTTTTTAGAGGGAATCGTTGTACACGTTGTTAGGATGCATGCTTAATAATCGTGTGTTTAGGAAATCACATACATTGAGGATTCACTAATGTTAGTTATAAGTCATTCACTGAACAATCAATGATTGTAGTTTACCTTGGGCTAGCATTCCTAGTTTCACATGGATCTGAGCTCCAATGTTTGTCACAGTTTTGTTTGTATGTTTTTTTTCAATAAATATACATGTAATTCAGGAATTAAACAACTGCTAAACACATTTGAAATCATAGCCCCTATTCTTTTTACTTACCCGGGCAACTGTGCAAGGAGAAGCCTCAGCAACTAGATTATTTAAGTAAATTGCAGTCGAGCCATTTTGGTAAAAACAAAAGGCACAGTTCTCAGCGAAGCTTAAACTTTATTCTTTACCTATTCTTTACCAGAGATCTTTACCAGTCAACGAAAGATAAAAGAATGACACGAAAAACACTTTGCTCCAGCAGAGGTGTACTCAAGAGCGAAGACAGATAGAATTTCTCCCTGGAACAAGAAACTTTGTCAGCGAATATAACAGTTACGTCAGGAGAAAAGCTGAGCCATTTGCCGGCGACAACTAGAAAACGTGTTGAATAGACAGAAAATTTACATCTATTGGACAGAAAGCTTTGGAAAAGGTATTGGAAGAATTTTAAGCCGAGGACACTCCTTTGATTAAGACATTTTGAGGCTGGGAAAATAGATTTTAAAGAATTAGAATGGGAGAGTGGAGGTTTTTAAGGAAATATTAAAGTGAAATAATTTTGATATATTACATACATAATTTTCTTTGTAAGGGATATTCCTACTATATTACATATATTTAACTATATATAACCATATTCTTATAAAAATACACTGAAATTAATGTACACCAAATTTGGTTTTGTTTTGCTAATTTCTTTATTAAACGACCTTTAAATACTTTCTTCACATCTGCGGTTACTAAGTAACAAGTTGCATGTATATTAATAAGCAAGGAGGTAAAAAAAATACATTTAGATTTTGAAGTTGGTTTGACTATTTTAGCTAGAACCTAACGGCACCTCTAAAGAAATACAAAAGTGATAAATTAGCATTGTTTATTCCCCATTTGAAATTGCAAATCAGGAGTTTGGGCAGAGAAATCCCTAGAGGGCAGAAGCGCTTTGAAATAGCCTCCATCTTCGTAAATTCCCTTCACCCCTCATCACAAGCGCGTGAGTGCTTACGCGATAAACCGTGATTGATGCGCGGTTAAGATGCGGGCTGTTTCATTTGCGAAACAGATGCAGACGGCCGTATCGAGGCAAGGGTACGCGGGCAGCTTAATTAAAAAATCGTTCTCCTAGGAATAGCAAAGCGGATTTCGTACTTTCCTTTCATTCCCTGGAGGAATTTTTTTTCTCTCTCTCTTTCTCTCTAGCTCTTTTATTAGTATTTTTTTCCCACTCTGTTCAGGGTTTCAATTAAAGCGGTCGAAAAATACTCGGGTAAATTTTCGGGTTCTTTTGCCCACTTTCTAATTTTCAGACTCTGAATGGAACTTTCTGGAAGGATAGAACTTTTTTTCCTTTCCTAGTAGAAAAACTTTATTGAAAACTTATTTTATAGCAAATAAAATAAGAGTTGGTTAAGATTGATGCATTTCTAATATACTTTGCCTTTATTAACTTAAAAGAAATATTAGAGCTATTTTGTGCAGAAATTTGGAAAATGTTCACTATTAATCGGCATATATCAACACACGTACATGGGTGTGTTCGTGTGTGTCTAATAACATGCAAGGGGTGTCCTTCAAATTCGGTTTAGAAATTCGGAGGATGCAGCACTGTAGTTGCCGTTTCACGCATGCGCGTTTACAACCTGCACATATCGGTTAGCGAGTAGCACCATTACGGAAAATTCAAACGTATTACTGTCTGGGAGTATTAAAAATGTTCTAGCAAATGAAAAATCCTGCCGACTGTGAAATATTCAACATCAGTTATTTTCTTAATGCAGTGGGTGTAAAAGCGATTGAAATTCATCGGCTTATCAGTGAAATGTTTTGAGAAATCTGTATTAGAGAAATGATAGTAAAATTTGAGTTAAAACGCTTAAAATAAAAGGCTTAATGTGCATGCATGATGAGTTCGAAGTGCATGAGTTCCTGTTATTGTGAAAGATTAAAAGTGTAGATAATTCATGGTGAAAATGAGAGGAATATTCTGTACGACTTTATCTTTATAGCTTACCAAAGTTTATGGATCCATGGCAGGTCAGTTTTGAGATAGAATTCAAAAGCTGGTTGTATGATACTGCACATGCTTCAATAATGGTAAATATTATACTGAAAACTTGATTAAAGTAAAAGCTTTAAGGCAAAAGTAAAATTGATAAAAAAACTGTGCACTTGTGTGTTTTTAAATTTAAAACAGTATTTGCTTGAAAATTCATGCCTCATAAGATATATATATATATATATATATATATATATATATATATATATATAAAATATATATCTTCAGTAAAATTCTCAGAATTTAAATCAAGGGTAATAACGTAGTTTTATAGAAAACGGCACAACCTAAATTAACTTCATTTTACGCTAAAAGGGGCCTGACATTATAAACCTACATGGTCTAGCTGACAAGGGAAATTTCCAAATAAAAAGGACACGCTAGCGGAGACAGACAGAGATATTAACACAGATGCTGATCCATACGTGTCTTGTACAAGAACTTCAGAGCTGATCAGTTTGGTTGATGAAGTGGTAACCCGTCCTTCAATGTTATCTTAATAAAGCATCTGAACGGTATCATTATGCCTGGCGACCATGAAGCTCATTACATATATTATGATCCAGGAATTACTGTGACAAGGAGAAGCTTTGAGTAATAACGATGCAGTTGGTCCACATTGAAGAGAACGACACAAGTCTAAAACTTTATTTTAGAGATAAGACATCTTTACAAGTCAACGACAGACAAGAGAAAGATTAAACACTTGCTCAAACAGAGGTGCAGCGAAAACAGAAAGAAGTTTTAGGATAAGGAACTGAGTCAGCGAATTAAACTATTAAGATCAGGAAAAAAGATATATTTGACAGTACAACGTGTTGAATGGACAGAAAATTTACATCTACAGGACAGAAAGCTTTGAGAAATGTATTGGAAGAATTTTAAGTGGAGGACACTCTTTGATTAAGACATTTAGAGGATGGGAAAAAGATTTTAAGGAATTAGAATGGGAGAGAGGAGGTTTTTAAGGAAATATTAAAGTGAAATAATTTTGATATATTACATATATATTTATGTATGTATATATATGCATGTATCTGTGCGTATGTATACATATGCGTACGTGTATATATATGTATGTATATATACATACATATACATTTATGTTCATATATATGTCAGGTCTAAAAAAAAGGGATAGTTGGAAATTACGCGAGTTAAAAGCGATTTTAAAGAGGGAACTCTTTCATAATAATAAAATAAATGAAAAAGATCCACGCTCGCGTAAGCTTTTAGGATAATCCGGTCAGGCGGAAGTATTTTGGAACAATTTGATGAGCTTGCAAACAGATAAAATCAGTGAGTGCTTGGACATGGTACTGTCAACATCTTTTCCCCGCTTAGCTCCACCACGAGAAAGGAAAATGGCGCAAGTCGCTTTCACACAGAACTATGAGTTAATAAACTTATTATCAAGAAAGGCTGTTTACCATTCACCTTAACTCTGTATCACGACACGATATATATATATATATATATATATATATATATATATATATATATATATATATATATATATATATATATACAATGCAAATGTAGGTGGTTATATCGGGGCAAGGATACACTGGCAGCTTAATTAAAAAATCATTCTCCTAGGAATATCAAAGCGGATTTTGTACTTTTCTTTCATTCCCTACGGGTTTTTTTCTTTCTCTTTTTCACTTTTATTAGTATTTTTTTTCCATACTCGGTTCAGAGTTTCAATTAAAGCGGTCGAAAAATACTCGGGTAAATTTTCGGCTTCCTTTGCCCACTTTCTAATCTTCTGTCTCTGAATGAAACTTTTTGGAAGGATAGAACTTTTTTTTTTGCTGCCTCCGAAAAAGAGTAACGAAGAAATGCGGCAGAGGAAGGTTTTAAAGCAAAAATTCTCTGTGTGTGTGTGTGTGGTCGGAAATTTTGCCGGGCAGGATTAAAATCGATTTATCGAGTTTAATTTTGTGTGATGAGCCAAAGTTTGGTTGGCCGATAAAAGAATTGGGTGAATTAATTGGTAAAGTATGGCGAAAGTTTGAGTGATCTAAATTTAAAGAAAAAATAGAGTCGTTAAAAAATACAGCTTCCCCTAGAATGATAATTTTTGTTTTACTCTTTTTCACAATCTATGGCGGTTAAATAATAGCTATCCGTATGGTGAAAAGTATTTAATGCAAGTATTGTCGATTTTGGCTTATCTCAAAACTTACACATGAAATTAATCATACAGCGTCAGATTATATATTTTTTATATTTTTAAAGTAAGTATTGTCTATTCGATTACGGTGAAAAATATAAGATTCACTTAAATTTTTATATTCAATTCCTGTTTTAGGGAATCATCCTTATGTCTCGGAGATTTTTTGTAATTAAAGCAATAAACTGTTAAAAGGTAAAATCTACTTTAATTTGCTAAAAATCATTTTTTTAATGAAAGCGTAAGTATTACTTGCCGTTCTTTTTCTTAAAATAAGTTTTAATTTTTTTCTCTTGCAGACGTGACAAGAGTAACAATGTTCGACAATAACGGAATAGCGTTTTCAGGTTAGAGAGTATCTAATATTTAAATAAAAATATTCCACTTTTTTCGAATTCTGTGTTAAGCAGTAAGTACAGGTTTCGTTAACTCTCGTGTTCTAAAAGAGTAGACTGTAGCACTCCAAACGAAAAATTTGCTCTCAATTTGATAATTTGGTCATAGCTGAAGCTTCTGAATTGTACAAAACTAAAAACAGGATTTTCAAATAAATTTTTAATAATTTTATTAATTATGTATTAGAATTTTATATGTGTTAACTATACGTTTTTAGTTAATACATAAATTCTCCCCTTTTTAAGAGTAAACGAATTAAAACAAACTGGTAGTAAATATTACTGGCGTACTGAGTTGTTAAAATTATTTTATTACTTACATATGAGTTATAATAATCTATGTTATTTATATCAACATGTGCGTTATTCATGCTTATTCATTTTATTTATTCCCCCCCCACACACACACATATATATATATATATATATATATATATATATATATATATATACATACACATACATATATATGCACATATATATATATAT
>CM063505.1:80590582-80635582 GCA_032207245.1 Pardosa pseudoannulata
GTTTCCCTTTTTGACAATAGTTAAGTCCCTCTCTACTGAGTCAAGCCACCTAATTGGTGGTCTTCCTCGTTTCCTCTGCCCCATGGGATTAGTGAAAGTGAGCTGTTTTACTGGGTTTATGTCATCGAGTCGGAATAGGTGTCCAAGCCATCGCAGTCTATTGATTTTTATGACTTTAACAACATGAGGTTGCTTATATTTTTTATAAATTTCAAAATTGAATAAGGATCTCCAAAAATTATTCTCTTGAACTGCACCAAATATTTTTCATAAGATTTTCCGTTCAAAAGTCAGCAATTTATTTTCATGCAATTTGGTTATTGCCCAGCATTCACTTCCATACAGCAGTATATGTCAAAGTAGAGTTTTATAGATGATAATTTTCGTTTTTAAACTTATAAATCTAATGCAGATAGTATTAACTCTACTAATATTTATCATAAATGAATGCGCGTTGGTATTTTGTGTGTGAACTATTCGTCTATCTTTGAAAGCCATAATGCTGAAATCTAGCGTGGATAGAAATACTAGGTATCAACACTTGCATAAATATTGAATCAAAATTCCACAAAATTGGACCCAGTTTTACATAAATTATTTTTATTAACACAGTCATCTAACATAACAAAACATCTAAATTGTACTAAAATAGCAATATATTTAGAATTAATAAATTATGATACAAAATTATTAGTGAATATACATAATATATAAATTATTTGTGAATATATATAAATATATAACTCATCCATTTTGGAAAAAAAAATATCTAATAAATAACATTTTTAACTTCTATTTAAATATTTAAACTTCAATGTCCTTGTTCCGAAAAATTTTGTACAGCTCATATCATTAATATGAGTATTTTTTAAAATTTATTTAAAGTACATTTGTAGTACGACATTAAATTAATATTGCCTGAAACAGCAGTTATAAAAATGTCATTTAGAAATATGAGTTTAAATTTTTTATTTATTTTAAATTTATAATATGCATTTGCTGTACTATATTAAATTAATATTGCCTGAAACAACAGTTATAAAAATGTCGTTTAGAAATATGAGTTTAAAATGGGATAGTTACGCTATTTTAAATTACAGAAAAATCATATTTTAAAGAACTTCCAGTCTGTTTAGTCATAGAAGTATAATATTCTAATGATATTGGATTGATGTTAAGTTTGAGTCTAAAACACTAAAGGCAACTTAAATTAAAAATATCTTACAGTCAAATAAATACGTGGTGGAAAACACTTCCTGAGATTAAAGGTTACTAGTTCATATTAGAAAATTAAACGGGATGAGACCTGTGCGATGATAAAACCAATTAAGTGACCACACGCTGCAGAAATTGAAATCGATAGAAATAAAGTAATTTTAGAGTTAACTTTCATTACACTTTCCCTCGATGAACAAAATTCCCTAGTGTATACGGTAATGTAATTAGATTGTGTAAAGCAGAGATATTTAGTGATTTTTGGGGTTGCAGCAATGTATTTTCTGCTGTATATGCTAAATATAAAAAAAATAAAAGGATGTTTTGTGTTTAGCATGGGAAATTTCTATGATAATTTCGGAGTTTAAATGTTACCAAAATGTAATATTTTTTGGGAGTGAAACATTGCCTGTATGCCTCTCATTTGAATGGTATTCACGATAATTGTAGAATATTTATGAAGGGGGTTTCCCATTATATTGTCTAAGCATTCCAGAAGTGGTCAACGCCATTTATTTGGTAAGGAATGCTCGCAAACCTAAACAGTCTGAACAAAACCTAATTTAAGAAAATATCGTAGTACTAGCAACTTTAGAAATTAAACACTGCAGCTAAAAATCAGATTTGGAATAGCGTTATTTAAAAAAAAGCTTAATATTTTATTTTGTGGATTCACTTGTATTTCTTTCTGCCTAGATCTTTTATTAGTTCTTTAATAATTTAACTTCTCTTTCTGTTTGAATGTTTAGAAGTTTAATAGAATATTCAGCATTAACCATGTGTAAGATATCTAATAAAACATTTTTAACTTCTATTTAAATATTTAAATTTCAATTTTCTTGTTCCAATATATTTTGTACAGCTCATATCATTAATATGAATATTTTTTTAAAATTTATTTTAAATGTATAATTCACATTTGCTGTGCAACATTAAATCAATATTGCCTGAAACAGCAGTTATAAAAATGTCATTTAGAAATGAGTTTAAATTTTTTATTTATTTATTTTAAATGTATAATATACATTTGCTGTAAGATTTTAAATTAATATTGCCTGAAACAAGTTATAAAAATGTCATTTAGAAATATGAGTTTAAAATGGGATAGTTATGGTATTTTAAATTAAAATAATATCATATTTTAAAGAACTTCTAGTCTGTTTAGTCATAATATTCTAATGATAAGCATTTTCATCAAGCAATAAATGAAATTTTTATACGAAAATTAAACGTAATATTTCCTTTTGTTACGGATTCTACTAACAAATTGCGTCATTTGCAATGGTACAAGATTACAATAATCAACGAAACAGTTTTTATATACTGTGAAAATAAATAACAATATCTTTTGTGTGTGTTGCAGATCTGCAACACGATAATTCAAAGGATAAGTCGAACTTCACCTGAATAAAGGTTAGTGTTACAGACCATAATATTGTCTAAACTGTTCATTTCCGAATCTGAGACTACTTCCGAAACAGTCGGTATAAATGTAGCGTTTCCTTTAGTCCCGTGGGACCCCGTCTCTATCGCTATAAATGTGAACAACACGCCCTACTATCGCTCTGCAAACAACTCGACCTTGCATATTCACAGCAAAAATGGTACAGGGATGTCCGGTGCGATACACAGGCACTCAGATTGCCGAGTAGTAGCGAGCTGATAAATGCAGCGTTTATTTATTTATTTATTTTTTTCGACCTAAGTTCGGGTGCATGGAAAGATGGCTAGCTGATTTCGGTTTTGGAGAGAAACGCGAAAGGCCTTTTTTCATAACAAAAATATTTTATTCGGACGTTAACCACTGAAGTTCTTTCTATTATTCAACCTTATTCCAAACAAATATGCTCTTATAGACACAAGGGAAAAACCGATGTTTGTGAGAAGAGGAAAATATTTTAGTAAATTCAGGATTAGGGACTACTTAAGAATTGGGTTCTCCTTGGTTAATTTGGGGAAAATATTAGCGATATTTACTAAAACACAAAGATAATCCATCCAAACATTGTTGACTGGATGGCGAGGGCGGAGCGTAATATTTAAATTTCTAGACTGTTTTTACTCGACCCTCATATACTTAAAGTGGCCAGAAAAAGCAAGAAATACAATGATTGGATGGATTACCTTTGTGTTTTAGTAAATATCGCCAATATTTTAGCCAAATTTACCAAGGGGAACCCATTTCTTAAGTAGCCCCTAATCCTGAATTTACTAAAATATTTTCCTCTTCTCACAAACCTCCGTTTTTCCCTTGTGTCTATTAGAGCATATTTGTTTGGAATATGATTGAATAATAGAAAAAACTTCAGTGGTTAACTTCAGTGGTCCTACACATGGTGAAGAAACTAAATAGAGTATATGAGTGTCGAGTAACAACAGTCTAGAAATTTAAATATTACGCTCCATCCTCGCCATCCCGTCAACAATGTTTGGATGGATTATCTTTGTGTTTTAGTAAATATCGCCAATATTTTTGCCAAATTTACCAAGGAGAACCCAATTTTTAAGAAATGGGTTCCACTTGGTAAATTTAGCGAAAATATTGGCGATATTTACTGAAACACAAAGGTAATCATCCAAACATTGTATTTTTTGCTTTTTTTCTGGCGACTTTAATTAATGCACATTGCGCCATCGTAATGGAATTATATACTCTTACTTAATTAAAGAAAACGACTTGAAAACCGGACATTTATATTTATGGCCAATTAATCCCTTAACAGTTTACAAACGCAACAGGTCCATATTATTAAAAATCAGCCATAGTGAACCATTAATGATTTGTTATATCTAAATTTTTAAATCATTGAGCACTTTTAATATATAAGAAAAGAGTGACACAAGGAGAGTTGGATGCAACTATCATATAAATTATAATATAGATACAGATTGTTTGGACACGGTGAGATCAGTAATAAATGTTACGCGACCATACTTAAACCATTGTCGCCAAGTTCTTTAGCCCAGGAATTATCTATAGAGCATTGAAGACTGTTTTTATTTGAGGAGAATAAACAATTACAGTCTTAATTCATATCGTTTATTCGTAATTACCGACTGAAATTGTATCCTGTCAGAACCGTGCTGCAGATTTTCTCAGTATGATGGAAGAATGCAGCCCATAAACTTGATTTCACTGTTTCTGCAGCCATCACCACCGTACTGGAGGGGGTGCCGCCTTATCGTGGTCGATGGCGGCAGACGATAAAATAGCCTTGGCGAACGATGGCTTTGGAGACGGTGCCAAAGATCAAAGGCATGGTCTTGTACCCTATATTGTTATCGTGCTAAGTTATTTATGTCACACCGTGAAACGTCCTAGGTCCATATCAGGAAGTGGTGAACAATTGGCCATAGTGTGGAAGCTACATTAGATTTGATTTCACTGTTTCTGCAGCCCCCTTACGGTGCCGCCTGATACGACCGTTTCTTTGCATAATACCACGGCATGGTCTTGTACCCTATATTGTTATCGTGCTAAGTTATTTATGTCACAGAAGTACATGAAGGACTACGGTTTGAAATAGATGAATTTGATTGGAGCACCTGGGTCCAAGACCGTATCTCCAATTTGATTGGGTGAGACATTCATGAGGGTGTGCATCATTAACTGGGGTTTCATTACATGTTAGAAAATATTAATAATAAAATTACATTTACTACGGTTGAATCTCGCACTTCTGTAATAAAAATATCATTATATCCAATGTGCTGCCATCTATATGTAAAAAAAGTAACGATTCATGACCAAGTTTATTAAACAAATAAATATTTTTTAAACAAATAAACATTCGATACGGCATTTTTGTATCCTATTTGAGGTGCACAAAAATAAAAATATAGGTTTTAAGTTTTTGAAAGACAATAGTAATTTGAACGTCACGAATATTATTTCAGTTACTAATTAATGAATACATATTTTTCCTAATGAACGTTGTAATTAAGGTAGTATTGCCTATATTAGTTTCAATTTTTTTTCAAACGAAAAGAGTTTATTTTAAATAGTAGTGATTAAACTTTAAAATTGTAACCATGCAGAAATAAATTAATATGTAATTTTTTTTTACATTCCCCATGTTGCTGATTTATAAAATACGTAATAAGCTTATTAAATTAAAAAAGTTATTTAATAGATGAAAATTTATGTAGTCAAACCCAATTTAATTTCTTGTAAGTACTTATTTTAAAAATGTTTTTTAAATGCTCTGTAGATGTATATTTTACTTTTAACAACTAAGTATTTCCATAAAGAATCTGTACATTTTAGAGAAACCTCCGAATTTCAAGAAATGGTTTTACAACCTCATTTCTACGAAAGAAAAGCTTCTTTTTATTGATTGAACCGAGTAATTACAGAAACGACTTTCAGGTAATTCGAGAAATATTCGGAATTGAATATTTTATTATTATTATCAGGAAACAAAAATAAGCTATTAAATTACTGCGCTAAAAGATTATACAATGTATAACTTACAAATAAAGTGAATAGCTTTGCCTTGAATATCACTTTCTGCTAATTAAAGTGCATCGTAATTAACTTCTGTTTATATTTTAATGCAAACTGCGCTAGAGTTTCCCAGTTAGCCATTTTTACTTGTACTTAAATTAGAAGTTTGATTTAAATCAGTGGAACTTACCTTAATTCATTATAGAAAGTATTAATGCAATTTGTAAGGTAGGATTAAACTTTGTTTTGTATAAAGTTAAGGTTTAGAACAACCATACAAGTTTCTGTTAAAGACGACATTCTGTGCTATATTTATAGTTACAAAGTGTGTATTTTCTTTATTCAACGAAGTTCTTTTGTAGAAAATGTTTATAAAAGAAAACGAACCCTGTTTAGATGGAAAAAATTTTAAACAGAAAAATCGTAATTTGAAAGTATGAAGAAATGATTTCAGTTAGATATAAAGCTAAAAATATTTTACAGAAATGGAAAGATAGAATATAGTTCTTATTTTCTAGAACATTCTTCTAGTTTTTAATTCAAACTGTTACAGATAAATCACAAGGATATTACTTAAAACCTATATTTAGTTAATCTATACCAATGGCGGCCAAATACTTTTAAGAGTAGGCCAAATTGAAATTTTTAAAATGTCTCCCGGGCCGGAGGACTATACCGCGTACGTTGTGCACATGCGAATGTTTTGGGTGGAATTTTTTTCCCTGCCCAAGAAATTGTTTTGACAAAAACACTATAAGTATCATTTTAAAGTATTTGGACAGAGAAATTTGACAGTTAATAAAAGATAATAGTAATAATAAATTGTCTTACTTAGGTGTATATGCGAACAATTTGTGCCCAGTAAAATATGTCACGTAATTTGGAAAGAAATATGATTCATTATATTAAATTAATGGTCATTAAATATATCAGTTAATGAAAGATTTTATTTTGATATTTCTTTATATCTTAACGATACAAATTATTTTATTTTGATCCTAGTTATTACATTTGTATATTTATATTACATTTTGTAAATATAATAGTAAATAGAATTATAAAAAGAAAAGACAAACATCAAACGTTAAAATAGAATAGTTTTAGTTAATGCGAAACGTGAAATCTGGAATGTTCATTTGATATTATTTCTTCAAAATTTGGATCCAGCTAACTTTTAGCAATCCTTAATACCGAGTGTAGGTTTTCGTCAGTAATTTGTGATCGATATTTATTTTTCGTGTAAATAATTATCGTCTCTCGAAGAGTGAGAGAAGTGCACATTCAATTCTATGTAGTAAGTCGACCACACGCTTTATGGGAGTATGTATGTTGCATGAATTAAGTAGGGATATGGAGACATCTGTTCAAATTATAATATTCTCTATTATTTATATATTTTTCGTTATTTATATTACACTACGCATACAATTACTGTTGATTTCAACAAAATCGCATATAAGAAATTTAAAAAATTGCACGATTTTTGCATGATTGCAGGATTTTTCAACGGGCCGGATAAATAAACAAAAGGGCCGGATCCGGCCTGTAGACCAGCTTTTGCCCACACCTGAACTAGATTGTACTACTCAGTTTTATATTTCTTTTCCGTCTACTGCAATGATTTTAATTTGTTACTGCATAAAACAACTTTATACAATAATACTGGTTCTTGTGTCTCAAGGCCAGATGAATCATCCTGTCAGTTCATTGTATTAGTCTTGATAAAGAATATCAGACCATTAGCAATTATTTTATATATTCAGTACTAACGACGCAAGAGACAGTTAAGTACAGAAAAAAGTCTCTTAATTGCTAATTTGTAAAGCTATCAGTGATGCATGCAAATTGTAGCCTTCAAAGACGCGAAACCGACTGAAATGAGTATTCACAAAGTTCGATTTCTCTACTTGGGTGCGGTCTTGTACTAAAATACCATGTTCATAATTGTTTGTATAACATGGTTATTTCAAGCTGCGCAACTTTGAGCCTAAATTGCTGGGAATGGGATGAATTCTTCTCCAACATTTATTGAGTCATATTCGTTTTGTGTCGATTCATTCCTTCTTTTCGGTGACCAATACGTTTTCAATCTTTTTCACTCTTTCTAGACATTTCTGTACTTTATAGTGTAATTCTCGGTCGTTCATCAGCAGTTTTTTTATTCTACCTTATTGATTACTTGCAAGTGTGTCCGTGCCTCACTACGGTGAAGCAGAGGTTTTGACAGGAACAGTGCTAATTTTGTTGGTATAAATTAATATTATCCAAAATTAAGGACAAACCACATGGTTTTGTATGAAACAGAAATACACCCTTATATTAATAACCATGTGAATATAAAGATAACTATATAAAAAGATAGGTTTTTATATTTGCCCATGAGAATCACTAAAATTTTTACTTTTTGTGGTTAGAATATTATTGATAAACATTTCATTGTAACGTAAAAATGAACCAAGAATTAAATTTAAAATTAGTTCTGATATAAAAATGCTGTAATTTGTGTCACATAGAAAGGAAATTTGATCACTTTATATTTCAATTTTCAGGTCAAATTGAATGGATACTACGCAGACGATGTTTAAATAATATAAAATAAGAAATGGATAAATGAAATATTTAATGAAATGACGTCATAATGATAAACAAAAATATCATTTTCACCTATTTATTATGCGATAAATTGAAAATTTTAATATCCTGATTTTAACCGAGGAAAACTGCGCTTAAAACAATTACATGGGATTAACGGAATGACGTCACAATAATAGAAATATTGCTTCTTTCACTTAGTTATGAGGTGATAAATTAAAAAATTAATCTTTTGCGTTTAACCGGGGAAAATAATGCTTGGAATAATAACATAAAATGCTCGAAAAAGGGGGAAGAAATGGATTTCGAACGTTAAAAATTTACAAAAACCTTCCCAGGGATGTACCTAATAATTTCCCAAATTTTCACGGAGATTGGATGCATGGTTTTTTAGTCTATCGAGTACACAGAGACAGACACAAATTCATTTATATATATATATATATATATAGATTTACGCCTTATCATTCTTAAATAGGTATTCGGTCTTTATTTCTTTGTTTATTCAGGGTTAAATCTCAATTATTCGTTCAGTCTCAATTACTTCGGATAATTGAGGTTCTTTTGTATTCACCGGAATACAGTTAGTAATAATGTATACAAATGTAAACTGAAGAAAAAATTTATTTCAATGAATTAACGGTGAAATATTTTATCTTTTATTTTTAAATAATTAATCTCCAAAATTTTCTTACATTAACACATCTTTCCTAGCATATCAATGTGTCAACGACAAATGACAGTAATACATAATCCGTTTACACTCAGAAATCGGAAATCTAGCCCCTTTTCATGAATTTTATTCCTTTTTCTATACTTCCGTTAAAAATAAAAGCAAAACTGAATGTCACTCGCGTGCTTAATCAGCTTACATTTAATCAGTCAAATTAGACGTAATACGATCTTAAAATCCCCGATTGAAAACTCTTTCAAAAAGTTGGGCCGTAAAAAAAAAAGAGAGAGAGAAATAAAGAAAATTCGCTCGGTATTGGAACTGCACGAAAGTATGATCGATAACAAAGGGATTCATAGATATTGATTTAATTAGATTAGGAAGCGTGCTAGTCAGCAAAATTAATTTTTGTTCATTTTGAAAAAAATGTAGAACACGAACACTTGAGAAAAATAATTATTAAGCCTCTCTAATTTGAGTGCATTATTCAAAAGGAGTAGGAAGGTATTTAGAGTGATTACATAAAAGAATTTTTTTTCAAGTTGTTAGATTTAAAAAAAAAATTTTTTTTTCGATAATTATTAGCAGAAGTATTTTAATGCAGTATTTCAATGCAGTGTTATTTTACTGAATCTTTTTCAATCTTACATTAAATAAATCAAATTATGAATGATATAGCTTTTAACTTTCACTATAATGATATATCTTAGTATTATTAACTTGATAATCTAAAAAGTATAAATAAGAAAAATATGTAGTAATAAAATCGAATGAAAATAAATATCGATATATATTAAAAGATGAGAGTATGATAAAGATATTAAGTCTAGAACCAGGCAAAAAAAATGTCAGTCAGAAATTTTTGTTCATAATTAGTATGAAGAAATACCATTATATAGTAAAAAACATTGTGCATAGAATAAAAAACGAATGTCCCTTCAACTATTGAGTGCATTATTAAAAAATATAGAAAGATTTAGAGTATTACATAAAAGAGGCAAGAAATGTCATTTAGTTTTTTCTTTTTTAAAAGTAATAAAGTATATATTTTTTCGATTAATTTAGAAAAATTTTAACAGTATTTTTCATATATTTTTTTAATTATTTTATATTATTAAACTATAAAATTATTTATATATATATATATATTATATATATAATATAATTATTTAAAATATATATAAGATATATTAATATAATATATTAATAATAAAAAAAAAATATAAAAAATATAAATAAAGAAATAATTTATATGTAGTAATAAATCATTGTTTCTATTGATATTAATAAATATCCTGCATATATATTAATAAAGATGAGAGTAAAATGATAAAGATATTAAGTCTAGAACCAGGCAAAAATATGTCATTGTGCAGAACTTTTTTTCACAAATAACTTAGTTTCACGAGAAAGAAAAAAAAATATATATTATTAAAATTATATATATATATATATTCCAAAAAAACCCCCTTCAACTATGTGTGAATGGAAAAAACCAATTATTAATAAACCATCACAAGATTACTCTCTAAGCTATCTTCAAAACTAATCTAGAAATGTCATCGTAGAGTACAAAAATTTAGTAGCACAAAATATAAAAAAAAAGAAGAAATACCATATATATATATTTATATATTATAATATTTTTGTGGTGTTATATATATATATGAAGAAAAATTTTAACGTTTGGTTTCACCGCGAATATAATAGAATTTTATATATATATAATTTCTTTATTCTATATATATATATATAGTTTAGCATCAACCATTAAAACATAGTGCGAGTGTGTTGTCCACATTCTAAAAAAAACCCTATTACTCTAGGTTGTAAGGTAGCATTATCTTCAATAGGGCTAATCTAAAATTAATATTTTTTTGATTAAAAAATTAGTTGCTTTCAAATAAAAAACATAAGAAAACGCAGTATATATATATACGGAAAACTTTAGATCGTGTAAACTATTTTGATTAATCAACGAAGACGATTTTCATCAAGACTCAACGAAAATAGACTTCACTTTCAAATTAATTTTCCTCGGCGAAACTCAATCGCTTTTCCGCTCTGGAGCGTTTTGGGATACCTTAACTAGCTGCCGAATTTAATAATGCAACAAAATCGTGTTAATCCATCACCTACAGGGATTTCAATTATTGCTCTAATTAAACGGAATTATTTTAATTCAGAATTCCCTCCGACCGTTAAAAACTGTCAAATTGAATGGTGGCCAAATATGGTGGTATTTATGGATGATGAATATACAATTTTTCACTTTGGTCTAATACGTGCATAATATATTAGTAGTTCTTAACGGACAGAGTAAATACTTCGCGAGCGTAATTTAATTTATGACTTAATTAAAAGTAATGAACAGGATGCGATAATTTAGGTTAAGTTCTTTTGATAATTACTAAATGTCATTTAGAAGGTAATGTTTACCCACTCGAAAAAGGCATAATTTTTTTAATAATGGAAGTGTTTTTGTTTAAAATGTCTGTTGGGAGTTTTAAAATACAGTAGTAACTCTGTTTAATAAAGTTACTAAAACTATAAAAATGTTCGTTATTTGGAAAATTCGTCAAATATGAATTCACTTTACGTACATAAAATGTACTTTAAATCTATAAATATTTTTTCATAACGCAGCTGTCAAAACAGACAATATATGCCTTTATGCCAATAAAAGGCTTCGAAGCTGTTACCCATTTAGACGCAACCAAGGAACACGTGTAGCTAAGGTAAGCTACCTCCAATATGACCCCTTTTATGCTAGAATATTACCCCCTTTGAGTTCTCGTAATTTAGAAGCAGAAGACCCCCAGGCTTCGCCTGCCACCCCCAGAGATATTGTTTGGGAACTTGAACCACGAACATATTTTGCGTGACCCAGTCACCTTCAGTCCCGAACCTGCAACCTTGAAGTTACTAGATCGCTGCCTTTGCTAATTGATCTAATGTGGCCCTAAATCCATACATATTCAATACTACTTAAAAAGTAATTAATCACCCTTTTTGTATAAATTGCTAATTATTGTTTCATTTATTTTACCCATCAAAGACAACATTTCATTAAAGAAAATACTGTCTAGTAATATATTTATTTTCAGTTTAAAAAAATACATAATATCAATTAATTTTAAGGATAAACCAGTTTAAGGGCATGCATTAGTCACCAAAAATGTGTGTTAACCATTTCCAATCCAAATTTTATTTTAGTTTTGTTTGCAGCAGCTGTCAATGCCTTTAAGTGATTTATTTGAAACATTTTTAAATTGAAAAATAAGGCAGTTTAAATTAATAAATTGAAAAGACAAATTCAGTCAAATGTCAGTTTTATTCACAGTATTACACGTTTCATACACACAAAGCAAAATGGTTTGACATACATTCATGCACACACTCATATATATATATACTATAATGAATATATAATAATCATACTTATATTAATACTGTATGAGAGTGTAATAATCTGATTATCTTGATATTACTTTAGAATATAAAAATAGAATGCCTAACTAACACACGCACATATATACATTTATTTCTGTGTGTGTATGAAGGGTGATTCCAATACCAAAATCTCCGAATTTTCCGAAAATTTGTGTGAGCCTGTTCCAAAAATTATAAAAAACAGATTTTTTTCCCGAAAATTTGAAAAGAATTTTCTGAAAATTAAAAAGAAAGTTTTTTAAAACCATCTTCCGTTTCAAATAAAAAATATATATCTGAATTTTGAAGATAATCGGAAAGTTATATCTTTTCTCACCCTTTTTTCTTTTCTGCCACGTCCGCAAATCTTTTTTCTAGCAAAGTACAGTAATAATATGTTATGTGATTTTCTTTTGGAAATCAATATGCTAAAATTTATGTGTTCAGATTTAAAAATTGAATTTTTGTTTTCTAGATAATCAACACTCACATTGATATATGTGTGTTTGTATTATTTTATACAGAACACACTTATATTTGCAAACTTATAAGGTTATATATATTAAAACATATTAATATATTGATATTTGGTAAACAATAAATCCCAATATTAAAAGTTCGATATCATTTAGAGCTATTTTTGATATCCAGAAATTAAAATTAATATAGATCTTATTTTAAATTAGTAGCGTTTAATTTTTCAGAAAATTTTGTTGTATGTTCAGAATTTTTTTTTATATTTAGAATCACCCATGGTGTGTGTGTGCGTGTGCATATATACGGTGTTTCAAAAATGACTGGTATATTTGAAAAATCAGTAAAAAGTAAACGGGTAATGAAAGAAATACACCGTTTGTTTGCAATATCCTTGTGACAACAGTAAATTTTCAGGCAGACAGGCGTTCGAAAATAGTTACAAATTTAAACAATAGATGGCGCTGCGATTGAACACATGGCGATTTGAAAGAAAACGCACTCTGTGAGTTTTAAAGTCTTCTTTCTGCTGTTCACACATGGCCAGTTTTCTGTGAGAAAATGCTTTATTCCGTAGAACAGAGGATTTTTCTGGTGTAGGAATTACACCGCCTAGAACATAGTGTTGTTGCAACAAGACGAAGTTTAATGTAACCGAAGGACGGAAAAGCGTTACAATAATGCAGCACCATCTGTTGTGAAACATTGTAATTAATTTTGAAAGTTTATCTGTCTGAAAATTTATTGTTGTCTCAAGAATATTGCAACAAACGGTATATTTTTATCACTGTCAGTTTAGATTTTATTGATTTTTCAAATATACCGGTCATTTTTAAAACTCCATGGAGTTATATTATATATATATATATATATATATATATATATATATATATATATATATATATATATAATATATATATTTATATGTTCGCATACGTATAAATATATTTTATACTATTCACCGGTAACTTTTTAGACAGGGAAGTCGAAAGATTCTAATAGTTCAAATCTCAAAAGAAAGTAAGTTTCAAATGCCCAGAAATAATTTGAAAAAAAAATAGCTCACAGGAAAAAGTTAATTAAACAGAGAATGCACTTCGCTGTTTGGAGGTTATATTACGAAGAAGTTCGCAAAATGTTCTTGATTTGAAGGAAAATCCTGTAGACTATACTTTTAAATTTCCCGTTACCTCTTGAAAAAACATAAATTCGATGTAAACAACCTTTTATTCTTTCCTAGACTGAAAGAGATTAAAAACAAGAAACGCAATCCATAAATCGGTATAAAAAATTTTCTTGTATAAATTAGCATCTAGCTAAGCGAGTCCATTACCTTGACTGCACAGCCATCTTGAGTTAAGACGCAACTTAATTTGAAGACTGTGTATTTAAGGGGAAAGTTTTATTATGATAACTTCAGTCTGTGAAATCTCTTGCAAAACTAAAGACCAAATTTAGTGAGCTATGTAATTACTCCTCAAAGCTAGAATCTTTAAGCAGCCTAAATACGTAATTGTCTGTCCTCATTAGTGCTACAGCCTGTCTTCAATCAATAGGTTTATTCTTTGATTTCGCAAATTAGAATCCCAATGGAATTTTTCTATTCTATGCTTAATGTATTCCTTAAGAAGGCAACATATTCGTCTTGTAATAGTTATAAAGTATAATTAGGAAAAAAAGGTTAGACATACTATTATTAAAGGAGTCATATATTATTAATTTTAAAAAATACGTACATTAAAACATCCTCTTTTATATTCGATGATTTATCAAATGATATGTTACTTTCCCTTGGCTTATTTTAACATGAATCTGGAACGATCGTATGCAGGAAAAAAAAAACATCCACCTTTATTGCAACCGTAAAATCCCTGTCAAACGAAAATTCGCTTCAAAAATCCCCAATATCTTCCTTTTTTCTTCATCATATATTGCCCTTTCTCATGAAGGGTCGAGTATTTATGGGCCATGCTTGATCCCCAGGTGATCCGCCAAAGGAATTACTTACATATTCATGATATTGGCTTTTATGAATTTTCGTAGAGCAAGTACTTTGTCAGCGAGGAGATATGCAGGTATAAAAATCATCCGTAACATTAGATTACATTCTTTATCTATTTTTTCCCCTTTCTCCCTCTCCTTTTCGTTGATAGTCATGGATATGTGTAGTGTGGAAGAAATGTGTTTTGTTTCGGAAAGTGGTGTTTGTGGGGATATATTGGAACAAGAACAAACGGCAATGAGCACGTTTCGCCGTGTTTGTATGGGTTTCAATTTAGAGAGGAATAAAGTATTTTTTATGCACCTGGGCGTATGGGAATGGACGGCCGAATGCGCAATAGGTTCTGTCTCGCACGCACGAGCCAGTTAAATTTAAAATATTGTCTTTGACAAAAGCAATCCTTAAATCTTTAAAATATGTTAAGGTAAAGGAAATGTTCAGTAGGTAACCGTTATCTGTCTGTATGCATGCGTGTGTGTTTAAGTGGGGGTGTAGTTGAAAGCCCCATACCAATTTATATAGTTGCATTTATTTGACCATTTAAAAATACCAAATCATTTCATAGTGGTTTAGCTAGCATTGTTCATTAAAATAATCAGCCCGGCAGGGGTGTAAATTTTAACTTTAAACATTGATTATTGTATTTGGAACACACACACACACACACACATATATATATATATATATAATATGTATATATGTATATGTGCATATGTATGTATAGGTATGTCTGTATGTGTATGTATATGTATGTATATGTATGTATATGTATGTATATGTATGTATATGTATGTATAGGTATGTATATGTATATATATGTATATATATGTATATATATGTATATGTATATATATATGTATATGTATATATATGTATATGTGTATATGTATATATGTATTATGTATATATATATATATATATATATATATATATATATATATACATAAATACATTTACAATGCGGCATTTAACTTTATTAATAATTACCGCAACAAAAACGTAGATTTCTTTCATTATTTTATTATGGAAACACCACATAGACGGCCAACATTACTCTTTATAAGCGAATATCACTAATGTATCCAAGCATTACTTGGGAATCAAGTCCATAGTGTGGGAGCACAATGTGCTAACCACTATATAATCCGGGAGGTCTTTGTAACAATATGATGGTTCTGCTTTCCTTTTTTACGACCTGTACTACTAGGAAGGTTGTAAACATCACGAAAACAGCCGTTTGCGGAGGATAATTTTAACTCACTGTTTCTTTTGTTGATGTTGCGGTGGTACAATATACCTGTATTTGGAATGCTTCTTGTTTATATGAGTGAGATATGGGTTGTACTTATCAAATAGGTTTTATTCATTCGTAATTTAGAACATCGCTCTTATAGTGGGGGTGGGGCTTAAATCCCCCAGCCCCCTCTTGAGTGTGTTTATGTATATATTTAAAACAAAATTTCAATTAAAATAATTAAAATCATCAACTTTCCGACAAGAAATCTCTAAGTGAATTTCTAAAAGTGGACAACGTTCAGTAAGTACTATTGTTTAAAGAATTTTATTTAACGAGCTTACATGATGCATCGACAATACTTTTTATCCAATTTTAGTGCAATCTTTAGAAAAACAAATATATCCAGTTCAGACCTTAATACATAATCATATTTAAAGATAAATTTCGAGCTCTTTGACAAAGTTCTTAAATTCATCATTTTTAAATTAAACTAAACGTCAAGATAAAACAACAACGAAAATTATACATTTAATAAAAAAAAAATCCCTTCATTCTATTTTCATAAAAAGAAGAAAAAAAAAACAGTGGTCCCAAACTACAAACTTAACCTTTTTACATTGTTGTGTTTTTTTCTCCTATCTTATTTATCCCGCAGGCTCACATGCAGATACTTCTCCTTCCCTATACCCGCATGCATTCCTCCATACATACATACATACATACATAAATCTGCCAAACTTTATCGCAGAAAACTTTAAGATCTAGGTTTCTCTCTCTTTTTTCCTTCTCTCCCCTCTCTTTTTTTGTTGAAGTAGGGGAAAAGGTCTGAAGGCAACTCATTCCCAACGGGGCTCTTTTCCGGATAGGCGCCCACTGTTACGCGCTGTCGCCCCAGCTTTAAGGGGCGCCGCTTCACTGGGCCGTGCGCCTAACTTTCGACCCTTTTTTTTATTCCATAAGATTCACCGACTTTAAGGGTCCGTTTATTCATTGCACGTGGCACTTTTAAAGTATTCCTCTCTGTGCCACTTATTATTCGATGCTTACGAATGTGGAATTAGTAAGAGTCTCTGAGATTCGTAAATCTTGAAGAACAATGATTAGTCATATTTTTACTATTAACCACTTGCAGTCGTTTGTTAAATGTGTTGCTTAATCTTAAAATGCTATCGTATGCCCCGGAAATGTTTTGTAATTAACATTCTGAGGTCGTACAGACATTTCAGCAACCACCAGTGCAGGACTAGAATAAAAACTTTGCTGTTAAAATCTAAAATGCTTTTTCGTACTCATTTGGCACACACTATGTACTCGGATTTCTTTTCCTTTCATCTCATTTTCACCACCGACTGACATTTAAACGAGGCATTCAACTCATCTTGCTTCAGAAACCACAAGTACACGACTAAAATAAATCTACTAGAATCCAAAATACATTTTCTTAGTAATTTGGCACACTTTATATACTCGGGTTTCTTCTCCTGTCCTCTCGTTTTTCTTGCCGACTGACTTTAGACGTAGCGTCGAACCATTTTCTTTTCACTTTACTTCGAGAATGAATTCAGGATCGTTCTTGATACATTGATGCTGCAAAGAAAATACCAGAGCAAAACTCAAATAATAGACTGCTAATAGCTGAAAATAACTGTAATATGCAATTAATAGTATTTTTAATAAATCGAATGATATACATTAATTTGTTTTCCTTGCTTTATACTAAATGTAAATAGCGGTTTCCAGGCATAACAGTAGTAACAGCGTTGAACCAAAACTAAATATCTCCTAGGATTAACATTCTTGCTCGCTTGAGCCTCAAATGACACTCCTAAATTAATTAAAATATTTTAACCCCTTAAAGACCAGCACGTAAATGCTATACGAGTAGACCTTTGTGAAAACCATTGCCATTTAAAGCCATCTAGTAATAAAATCTAGCATTTAAAAATTCAAATAAGACGTTCCGATCTCCTATCACACATACGCGACGCTGGTCTCTCAATATCAACCAGAGTTCTTTGGAGGCGACGCTGGATTGATAAGAGTGGAATCTCTGTTTCCCGTCCACGAGACGTTGGTCTCGAACGGGTTAAAATGATTTTTTGACAAATATTTATTTTCGGTGACACCTCTTATGCATCTAGGCTTCTTATATATTTTCAAATTTAATTTTTTTATAGTATTTAAAACTACAAGATTGAAAGTTGGTGTCCCAGCAAATGCAGAAAAATAAATAAAAGAAAACATGACGGAATTAATGTACAAAATAAGTTTAATAACAAAGAGCCATTTCGTAGTCAAGATTGAGATTTTTTTTTTTGTGAAAACAGATATCGGTTAAGAACCAGAACAAAACTAAACTTATTACGAAAGCTGTACGTGTCTTCCCACTGAAGAAAAGGCTTATAAATGGCCAAATATAGCTGTTTATAATTAATTCTTATTTTATTTTATGCCATAACAACGTTGACTTTTCTTTTATATCTTGATTGTATTTGGCACAAATTTTGTGTCCAGTTTTATATATACATATACACACATGCCAGAAGTGGGCATTAAAACGCTACTCCCTAAATTGAATTTGATATTGATCAGGCTTTTACGTGAAACTCAATATTTTAAACGCTCTTGGATATTTGCTATATTTTAAGTTCCCTTTTGTCAAGTTCGCCTAATCAATTGAAGCATTCATTCCGTATTTATAATTTCGTTAAGCAAGATACTAGCTCTAAGTGTATCACAAACTTTTATTTTCAATTATTCAGTAGATGGAGCGGCTATCCTTTTTTTTAAGAGTTGAAATGTTTAGTTTAGTGCCAAGATTAATCCTTAGCGATCACTATTTTTTGAGTAAGCATAACTTTGCTGACTTCTTTATACTGAAACACGATTTTTAAGCTCATTCGAGGGATATTAATATGACATAATTTAGAGCTCGAATTTTATTATTTTTATTCAAATGACTTACAACTTGTATAAGAAATACGTAAAGTTCACAATTCATTTAAGGGTAATTTTATAAGTGGTATAAATTTGGTTTCTTGTCATCACGTTCATTAATAGCTTTCTATATCAAACGCTCAAAGGGTGATTTAATTTTAATAGATTTTTGTTAAAATTATATTATGGTTTGTATTATACTTCATGTTTTTTATTAATACAGATTTAAGATAGACCTTTGAAAGAGCAACGCAAAAATGAAGAAATAAATTGTGATAATGGGATATGAAGGACAGGAAAAAAATAGAAAATTTAACAAATTATGATTCCTAGCGTTTTTAAGAATTCTTGAGATCTCTATTTCTGTTGTCAAACTAGGGAGAAAGTTTGAAGTAACCATTCTTTTTGATGGGATATATTTGTCCATCAAAAATAACCCGATAAAAGAGCGATTAAATTTTTGTATTCTGTAACAGCAGATCCTTACTTGGTATTTATTGCAATTTCTTTAATAGTTGCTCATTATGGATCACTCAAGAATGATCCTAATCCTCTTTCATTAGAACAAAATGTCCGAAATTCTTGGAGCGTTTCATTCTACATGATTTCTCCCTTGGATAAAAAAAAAGGGACATTTGAACCCTCTCTCAAACTCCAAGATAAAACCGAAGGGAAAAGACATAAAATTGCGGCTAACATTGACATTAATCTCTACCAGAAATGCCACCATCCTACCCCCATAGATGTCAAATTCATATCTCTTGGCCAGGGAAAATCGATCACAATCCCCCAGAATTCTTGGACCGCCACCAAGAGGGATCCTTTCGAATCTTCTTCCAGCCCTTATCAAGCAACTCCTAATGCCGTCTTTAAATTATGCCCCTATCTCAGAATTTCGACCCTCAACTATCGATTTCTGCTGAAAATACTCGAATGGGACTCGAAAAGGGAAAAAAAATGTCGTGGATATATATTTCCCATTAATATCCTCTTGAGTCACAGGCAGGCTGCTCTTTGCTTGCCTGTAGTCGAACTTCGAGTAAAGAAGCGCTGTCTGAAGCCCCCATATTCGATACAATCTAACTCGCTATTTGAGAGCTTTTTATTATTTTTTTTCTCTTCTCTCTTCCTTCTTGAAGGCTTTCTGTTTTGAGGTTTTCTCGCTGTTTCCCCGGTCTTTATTTTCTGAAGAATTTTAAAGATTTTTGAAGTACAAGGGATGCTGTTACGAATTAAGCAGTGCGAGAAATTGAGTTGATTTTCGGAATAAGGGAACTTCTCATGTGTTGGCCCTTGCCAGGAATGTTCGGGAAATTCAAATTGGAATTTTTTTTAAATGCTGTGTGTTGGTTCATGGTTCACTTGTGTTTATGCCTGCGATGATGAAAATAAGTAATTCTTTCTCTAACTTTCTTTTTGTTTGGTTCTAACAAAATATATTTCGAGTTAGTATATTTGTGAATTTAATATTTCGATAAGTACGAATAATGTAATGTGGGTAAAAGTCACCAAAATGATTCCCAGCACATATTTGCGAAAATATATATTAAATATTATATTTTCTGTATTTCGTGTATTATTTGTCAAGAGTTTTACTTTTGAATTCAACTATTTTGATTTTAAAAATCTGAATTTTTTTTATATTTCAGCTGTTTTGTAGCTGTATCCATATATGAAAGCCTATGTAACAATTCACAATAAAAATTGTTATGGCATGCTATTTTCGTTTAAAAAATGGATTAAAAATAAGCTATATAAGTGTTGCAATTCTATAAAATCCTTTCAAAATATAATTTTATAAATTATTACTCTGAAGGCAGTGAAATAATAAGTTAGAAGACATTCAAAATGTGTACAGGGAGAGTATGTATAAGTGATTATTCCTCAGTCATGTCTGACGAACGATGGCCGAATGGTAGAGAGTTGCTCTTTGAACCAGAGTGTGCAGGTTCGAATCTTACTACAGGCATGGATGTTCGTAGCCGCTTGGAATCCGCTTTAAGTAGTAGGTCCCAAACACATTAGCCCTCGTGTTCAAAACAGTAGACCGTAGCACTCCAAGCCAAACCTTAGTCTTATTTATTCCCTCTGCATTTTTAAATAAAATTAAACATTCTTTCTGCTTTCATTTCCTCAAATTACAGATCCCCAGCAATTACGCTTCTGAACCTGATAGTTTTCATAGTCTTTCATTTATATTTAAATGTGTATTTAAAAGAATAATAACTTCGATTGATCACAATGAAGTGAGCCCATTTTCTGTATTTTCATATTTCGTAAAGCCATATTTCTGCATGATGTTCACTTAGTTTGAATGGTTTTCAGATTTTACAAATAAAATGGCAGTAAAGATAACTTTGTAAGACTAATCAGTGTTTAATGACCACATAAAATTATAGTAGTTAGTGTATCTTATAGCTAGAACCGGTCTCACCAATGTCGTTTGACATCTAACCACGATTAACCCATGGCGCCATCCAATAGTGGGACGTAATTCTCTGTTTAAACAGAGATTAATCGCGGTTAGCCATTAAACGACTTTGGTGAGACTGGCCCTAAATTTAACTTTTTCCGATCTTAACAGCCAGTTAATTACAGAAACATAATACTTAATTAGCGATTAACTTTAATCAACGTAATGTAAGAAACTTGTTAATTGCATCAGCTTAATCCGATGTGCGATACAATGTGTTATAAGAGAACATGGTGTAAAGAGAGCAGTTTATAAACTATCCTGTTTCCACAGATGTACATATATAGTGCAACTATCCTTCCTATTGTCAAATTAAAATTACATTTTTTGGCAAAGTTTTCTGCGAATGGGTGTTCTGGTGCATTCTAAATCTCGAATAAGTTCCGGGCATGCGCGTCTTTCCGCCTTTGTCGCATGCCAGGAGTCGGTTTTCGCCCAAGCGTTAAGAACCTATTGCGTGAAGGCCGAACTTTATTGAGGAAGATTACTCCGGACAAAAAGAAACTTCAAATCCAGAGACATATTTCCTGATAACTCTGACAAAAGGATTCGGAGGCAACCAGTAACATCAATCTTTATCAGAAATGTAACAGACGAGAGACGTATTTGTTTCCCTATCTCTCTATTTTTCAAGCTTTTTATCCATTCCCCAGGATTTTTGGAAACCGGTCGTAAAAATAAGTAGCACTTATGAATTGATCTCTATTTCAGATTTATATCTCGTACAAAACTTGTTCCTGAAACTGTACGAAGCTTACATACTTTCAATATTTATCATTAATTTTGTATGTTTCTGACTTGATTTGGCTAAACATGAATTTCTGTATACAAAAATATTAATTTTAAACAAACCTTTAAAATTAGGCTTCATTTGAATTGAGGTCAAAAATCTTTCATGTCCACTACGGTAATTGATGGATTTTAAGCAAGCTACCATGTTGCGGTCGAGATATGTCACAGGCGACTTCCGCATCATATTGACTTCAGAAGTCGTCAGAGAGGGGAATTTATGGTACCAGATTCCCATCCTTAGATACTTCTAGCGTCATTGTGATGCGAAAGTCGCGTGTGACATATGTCGACCATAATACGGTAGCAGCCTAAGGGTAAATCCATAATGCGGTCGAGATATGTCACAGGCGACTTCCGCATCATATTGACTTCAGAAGTCGTCAGAGAGGGGAATTTATGGTACCAGATTCCCATCCTTAGATACTTCTAGCGTCATTGTGATGCGAAAGTCGCGTGTGACATATGTCGACAGTAGTATGGTAGCAGGCTAAGGGTAAAATCCTTACTGAGGTTGAGGTATATCACAGGCGACCTTTTTCGTGATAAGGACGTCAGGGGGCTTACTCTGGACTTTGCGAATCAGTACGAACGTTTGTTGGGACTTCACTTTGATGCTAGCTGGCTGACATTAAGCGAGCAAACGATCAAGATGGCGTTAAAGTGACGTCACAACGACGTTCGAACCAGCTTGCAATGTCCAGAGTAGGCCCCAGAAGTCGCCTGAATTGGAATTTGACACCATAAATTCCTCTCTTTGCAACTTTTGACGTCATTATAAAGACTTCTAACATCATTATGACACATAAATTGCCTGTGAGATATCTCGACTGCAAGCGGCCAATATCTTAGTTAAATATGTTTTACACAAAATTTTTGGTAGCGATGGGATCTTTCTTAAATTCGTATTGCTTAAAAATTTATAAAATGTGTCTACCGTATTGAAGCTGGCTTTAGTTGTTATCAGGATAATACAGCTAGTAATACTGAAAAAGAAGTTTGGATTAATAAATTTAAACGCTTGGCCTCGCAAAATTAAAATTTTTAATAAAATAATAGTTTCATTATTTTTCTCTCATTTAAATTAGATATATGAATATTTTACAAACATTCTTGGACCTTTCGTTATCAAAGTTGGGGAATTCAAAGCTCACTATAATATTTCGAATTGAATTAAAGGATTAGATTCCAGTTTAGTTGTTACTTTCTCGTGTTACAAAAATGTGTGTAAAATTCCCGTAGGTCTACAAATATATACTCCAGCCTTTATGTATCTTCAAAAGACTAAATAGCTAAAATACTGGCATTTAAAACCACTCTTCGTGGAGTCCGATACGATACTCGTAAAAAACGATGAAATTGAGTAATGATTGACACTTCAAATTAGGCAGTGCCATTTTGCAATGTATAGTACGGTAACTGTTTCTAAAAACATGCGTTGAAAATTGAAGTACCCAAATGTCTTGATTTGAATGTCTTGAATATAAATAGTAATAGAGTATCTAAAGTAATCTTAATTAAATAAAAGTCGTCAAGAAATATTTTTCCCTATGTAGCTGTTAGATAATCATCCTAGCACCAAAGATCCTATCATTCAAATTTCAAATAGGTAAGTATCCGATCTCGGCTTCAAAGCTGTTAATCATTTAGCATCTCTCGGCAAGCAGTGTCGCCTAAGAAATTTAACGGACTTGAGTAATGTTGTCCTCGAATGTGAGTTCTAGTAATTTGAAATCAGGAACCAAGCAGATCTCCAGCATTGACCTACCATCCCTACAGATATCATTTAAAGTTTAAACTCACAGCAACCCTGAACTTGTTTTACAGGCTCCGTTAACAAAGGTTATAATAAGTAAAAATCAATATTGTCAAATTAATCTAATGTGAATAATGTCATAATAGTAAAAGCATAGTTGGATGGTGGAATTTAAATTAACTTTGCATCTATAATTATCGGAGTGGTACCTGAATATACTCAGCCAAAAATAAATAAATAGATATAATTTTATGTGAGAAAACTACGAAGATGATACAGTTGATGAACTATGATACAGTTTAAGTCTCTTATGTGAAATTAACAGTCAGTCTAAATTAAGACTTGCTTATATTAAAAAAAAATGAATAAGTACGGATAGATCAGACGCTGTAAAGATTTTAACTGTAGCTTCTTGACTAATTCGTTGTTCAGTTACTAAACCGTCCATTAGCTACTGTAAAAAATAATGTTACGTAGGCCTAGCGTTTGAGAAAGAAGAAATTAAAACTCATTAAAAAACACATGGGCAAATATGTTTTGATTAAATAATTTTATACAATTAAATGCCTAAGGAATACAACTGGAATCAACTTATCATTTGTAGATATCGAAGACTGCAATTGAGTCGGCCTTGGCCCTAAAAAACAATATGTCGTTGATTTTCCTCTCTCTCGTGTCGCTCCAAAAAATGTCTATCCCTCAAGCAGCAGATACCAGCAGCGTTCACCCTCTTCTCTCCTGTCGTAACAACCTTGTCCTCTAAAAAAAAAAAAACTACTGCCCCGCGGAGAAAAAAACAGGGGTCCATTACCGAACGGAGGGGTCTGAATCCCGAAAATCTAACGGGCCCTTCTATTGGTTGGAGAAGTCTGAAGTTCCTTCTAGTTCAAACCGGTCCTGTATTTTATGTCATTGACGATGGCTCACGAAAAAGGGTTAAAAAAAGCTGAACGGAATGTAACTTATTGTTACGGTTACTAACTAGTTAATAGTTTTATGTCTAATTTCTTTAATTTTTAAAAATTCTGTTATCCAAGCCTTTATTTTATTAACAATGTTACGTACCTTTCTAAATGATAATCTCGACAAAACTAGTTTTAACTCATTCATATACAACAGAATACTTCTCTTCAATTTCGAAATTCCCATTAACAAATTTTAATGCCAAACAGAGATCAAGTGAATATTATCTCATTGTCAGCTGTGTCAATATTATCATTAAACAAAGGACTGTACCAGAAAATTTTTGAGATAATTGCTCGTGCGTGGGAGATCATAAACAATCTCTCGTTTGTATGAAAACGCTGGCACTGTTGACACTGGAGTGGCGTTAATGAAACAATTCCATGTTTAGTTTTTAAATTTTGATTAGTGTATGCTCTTGTCTACAGCTTACATTTTGAATGTGCTAACACGACTAGCACGCATGGAATAGTTTGGAATTAATCTCGGCTAAGTTTTCGATGATATTGCATTGTCTTCCACTCGCAATTTATCATCGTTACAAATTTTCAGGAATTTGGCTTGGGTTCAAATGTTGGGAAAGATCACGGTGTATTTTTGGTTTTTTGGAATGAGAAGTATAGTTACCTGCCGGCAGACACCCACCACGGGGAGGTCTGATAGGATTGATCCCCTCACTCCCTCTAAATCCTTTATCACAGTGTTCAACATTATGAAGGAAGAAAACATATTTAAGAAACTCAAAAGAGAAAGAATGTCAGTTTAGCTTTGTGTTTAGTACTCATTGCAGTTAATGAAAGTTTAATCGGTGAATTTGGGAAAAATATTTAAATTTATATGTTAACTCATTCCAGTCTGATAAGATTGAGATATTAAAATTTTTACACGAGAGTCAGTTAGTCTGGGACTTACTGCTTAAATTGACAATTAATTGGTCTTCCCTTCGACATTCTTTACATGCAGATTTACCTCTGTATTTGACTGAAGGTGCTATATGAGATTCTTTGTGAGCTTACTTAATGTAACAAGTTCAGTTTTTAACTCGGTGGTCGGTCATATAGTTATTGAAAGTAAAAGATTAGCTGATCAGCAGACAAGTATAATTTCCAGTGTGTTTCTACTGGTCCTGACCTTGTTCTTGGTGTTGGTTCTGAGTCTATCAAGAACTTTTTTTTTTCATTATATCACTCATTTTGTACAATGGTTTGAGAAGTAGTTTTTGGCTGGGTTTTGAGCGATCCAGTCTATTTTTGGATACACGGGGGTTAATTTAACCGGAACCTACTGCTTCAAGTCGGTATCAAAGGACTGATACCAATGAGTAGAGCCTTACCCAATCATTATCGGTGGGTCATCGTCAAACAAGGGACTCAGTCATGGTCACTCCAGTGTGTGACACGAGCTTTTGAAACTTGACACGATGACCTGATGAAGCATGTTAACCTACATGCTGGTCACCATGCCCTCAGTAGGTATCTTCATGTCATAAGGATAGGTCCTGATCCCTCTTGTCGTGGTTCTGTCTTGAGGACAGAGCTAACCATTTTCTGAGGGATTGCGAGTTTTTCGGGGCTCTTGAGTATGAACAGCTTTGGGAGATGCAGGAAGTTCATGTAAGCTGTACTTTGAGGTTTGCTTCAGGCCTCTTTCCTTAGACATCTTCGTTATGTTTTTTTAGGTTTGGTTATTATCGGTCTCTGATCACGGTGCCTAGGTTTTATGGAAGCCCTAAACAGATGCCCTAAAGTTGATATCCTTCATTAAGTCATGCGGATTAAACTTTATACTGAACGGCTATTAACACCCCTGCCAACACAGGGATTTGAAACCTTGAACTCTAATACCAAAAACTAATGGTTTACTGATTCGGCCATTAGTCGGTGAATGTCGTTTATGGTGAAGTGATCCCCAATTACGTTTTTTTGGAAGAAAACTGTGTTTTTCACTATGTCGCTAAATATAAATAATACTCTAAATTATTGTAAAAAAATAATACATTTAAACGATAACCTAAAATAAAATATACAATGTTAGTTAAATGAAAAATAACTATAAATAATGACTTCGAAAAATGCGATTATATTTTCAGATTGGGAAAAAAGAGAAAAATATAAAGAATAAAATAAAATAAACCGGGATTTCTTCAAAGATAACAAAAGACTAAGCCATCTGGAATTTATAAAACCACGCATATTACGGTGTAGTAATCTAATTTCCCCGCAAAAAGGGTAACAATCAAAAACCTTTACATCATTTAATTTGATTCTTCGAAATATAAAGTTCAAAACCCTCCAAGATTTATTAATTTATTTTCATTGCTACTAATACCTCGATGGCCCGCGGTTGATATAAATATATCAGAATTGTTTCGAAATTTCACTATATTAAAGGTCTCTCCCGTAGATGATTCTCGAACAACAATTCGATTCATTAGAGCCGTTCTTTCCTAAATAAATCGAACTCTTTCTTAAAGAGAACCACTTGAAAAGATTCGTATTTAATCCCTCCCTTTACCCGTCTCTTACCTTTTCTTCCGTATTCTCCATAACAGGCAAATTAGTAGAATAAGTTGGGAAAATTTTACTCTTAAAAAATATCCATGTTTGAGTCGACGGAATTAAAGAAGGTAATGTTATTTGCAAAAGAACACTTGGTAAAATTTTTGAACAACTGAGAAGTGCCTGGAGGTTTATCAGCAATCGTGCCAGAATTTTGGGAACTTTTTTAAAAACAACGACATTGTTCAGAGGAGTGGTAAAAAGAAGTCTTAACAACCGATGTAAGTGGGGTTAATTTTTACTGCTTTTTGGTAAATATACGCCGTAATTTTCTTCCGGATTTAAGTTCTAGGCAATTAAAATATTTTGTAGAGTAACACATCTGAATTTGATTGAGCTCTGCGGGAATTTTATAAAACCAAGAACAATTAGGACAGCTTAGTTTTTTAAAATAATTTTTTTTTCTCTTGTAACCGTTGAAATATACAATAAATACAATTGAAATATAATTGCAAATTGAAAATATAATTGTAAATTTACAATTGAATACAATTGAAATATAATTGTAATTTACAATTGAATATAATTGAAATATAATTTATACTAAATCGTAAGCCCTGTAGCTTACGATTTAGTGTAATATATAGCATTAACACTAAGCTAAGTCCTAGTGTCATACGAGCTACTGTTTTCGTTGGGGTTAGCTAAGCTTGAATCATTATCGGGGTCAACTTTTAACTTCTTGAACAATAAAATTCCCATTTATACAAGTTTGTTATTATTTCAGATAACATATATTAATCTTTTATTTGTAATACAAGAATAAATTAGTAATGTGTCCAGAAGCAAATCAAAAAAAGGAACTGGAAAAAATTTCAGGATAGTTAATTAAACTTGCTGTGTTTCATCTCCGTTTATATACATTTCAGATAATATATATAAAACCTTGTATTTACAAGTTAAAAATTTGCAAAATAAAGTCTAGAAAGTTTTGGTGGTAAATAATAAAAGAAAATATAGTAAAAATATAACTTTAAATAATATACAGTCTTTTAAGTTTTAGAAGATTAAAAATAAGGTCAATACTTACAGCAGTTAAGATTGCTGTACATTTAAACTCCCCCTCCCCAATAGACAACTTCTCAAAAACTTTTTTCGGATTTGCAAAAAGATATTAAAAAAAATGGAAATAAGTTACCGTCTACTGCAGTACATCTGTTGTATTTACTGAAATGAAAAATTATTTACGATTGCTGTTACTTTTATTATTAAATATTTTTTCCAAAAAATAATAAAAAAGTCGATATTATTTTTCTATGGTTAAGACATTCTCAATCGATATTATTAGAATTCGATGTTTCCAATGATTTTTATATCTGCTGCCACTTAAATATGATGGAAACCTCAGTTGCAAAAAAATTAACCAGCTATATCCAACAATGAAACTTTTCAGCAATGCACTATATATAGATTTAAAATAATGGATCATGTTCTAACGACGTTTTAAAAATTCGATTTGGTTTGGTTTGGTTGGTTTTAGTTTTTAGCACCACTGTGTATTATTTTGCTACACAGCTAGCTGTCATACTTAGTAACACATCATTTACCCCTAGACTTCATATAAGGCTAAAAGTTTGGTTTAGTTATTGATATCATATTGTAGCATTAAGACTCATCTAAATACGTTGTTTGTTTTGTTTAATTTCCATTAATTCCCCTTTTCTTTTAGTCACTCAATTCTCTTTAACACTTATTTGATTTTAATCAATAGGATCATGCTAAAAATTATTTTTTGCATAATCTAGAAAAGCACATTAGTATAATTAAAAATCTCTTTGATATAATATAAATAAGAAAAAAGGACTAGAAATTTTGACTCCGGATGGGATGGGTTTATCTAAAAAATTGGTGCTTGATTTCTTAATGCAGCTAAAAATTCACATCTTTCATTCACATCTTAATCAACTAGATATTTAATTTATTGATTTTGTCCCTAAACTTGATAAGTGAAATTATGACTGACGTAAAATCTAAAATCTTGAAAAAAAAAATAAATAATTAAAATAAACCACCCATTTCACTGTCTAGAATAGTACTTTCGTATAATAGTTAAAATAAATCCTTGATCTTGATATAAAAGTGAGCATGATGACTAAAATTTTGGCTCCGAACGTGGTGGGTTTACCTTAAAAATTGGTACTTGATTTCTTAATTCAGCTAAAAATTCACATCTTTTCATTCAGATCTTAATCAACTAGATATTTCATTTATTAATTTTGTCCCTAAACTTGATAAGTGAAATTATGACTGACCTAAAATCTAAAATCTTGAAAAATAAATAAATAAATAAAATAAAATAAACCACCCTTTTCACTGACTAGAATAGTACTTTAGTATAATAGTTAAAATAAACCCTTGATCTTGATAAAAGTGAGCATGATGACTAAAATTTTGGCTCCGAACGTGTTGGGTTTACCTTAAAACTAGAGCTTGATTTCTTAATATGGTCAATTATCCACATCTTTCTTCCAGATCTTTATAACAAAGTATCTAATTATTAAACTTTGTGCCGATTTTGATAATGGAAATCGATTGGCGTTCAATCTAAATATTCCCAGAAATACACCTTTCATAATCTAGGTTAGCAATTTAGTATAGTAATTAAACAAATCTTTGATCAAGATAAAAGTGAGTAAGATGACTAAAAATATTGGTTCTGAACGTGGTGGACTTATCTTAAAAACTAGAGCTTGGTTTCTTAATGCTGTCAATGACTCACAGTATTCATTCATATCTTGATAAATTAGGTACTTTCTTTATTACTATGTGTCTGAAGGTGATAAGTGAAATATAACTGGCTTCCAGTCTAAAATCTACCAAAAATATAACTTTTCATAATCCTGAATAGCATTTTAATACAATAATTAAAAAAAATCTTTGATCTTGATAAAAGGGAGTAAGATGTCTGAACTTTTGACTCCGAACGTGGTGGGTTTACCATAAAACTGGAGTTTGATTTCTTAATATGGTCAAATATCCACATCTTTCTTCCAGATCTTTATAAAAAAGTATCTAGTTATTAAACTTTGTGCCCGATTTTGATAAGGGAAATCGATTGGCGTACAATCTAAATATTCCCCAAAATACACCTTTCATAATCTAGATTAGCAATTTAGTATAATAATTAAACAAATCTTTGATCATGATAAAAGTGAGTAAGAGGACTAAAAATATTGGTTCTGAACGTGGTGAGTTTATCTTAAAAACTAGAGCTTGGTTTCTTAATGTCAATGACTCACAGTATTCATCCAGATCTTGATAAATTAGGTACTTTCTTTATTACTATGTGTCCGAACGTGATAATGAAATATAACTGGCTTCCAATCTAAAAGCTACCAAAAATATAACTTTTCATAATCTTAAATAGCATTTTAATACAATAATTTAAAAAAAATTTTGATCTTGATAAAAAGGAGTAAGATGACTGAACTTTTGACTCCGAACGTGGTGGGTTTACCATAAAATTGGAGTTTTATTTCTTAATATGGTCAAATATCCACATCTTTCTTCCAGATCTTTATAACAAAGTATCTAATTATTAAACTTTGTGCCCGATTTTGATAAGGGAAATCGATTGACGTACAATCTAAATATTCCCAAAAATACACCTTTCATAATCTAGATTAGCAGTTTAGTATAATAATTAAACAAATCTTTGATCATTATATAAGTGAGTAAGATGACTAAAAATATTGGTTCTGAACGTGGTGGGCTTATCTTAAAAACTAGAGCTTGGTTTCTTAATGCTGTCAATGACTCACAGTATTCATCCAGATCTTGATATATTAGGTACTTTCTTTATTACTATGTGTCCGAACGGGAAAAGTGAAATATAATTGGCTACCAATCTAAAAGCTACCGAAAATATAACTTTTCATAATCCTGAATGGCCTTTTAATACAATAATTTTAAAAAAACTTTGATCTTGATAAAAGGGAGTAAGATGTCTGAACTTTTGACTCCGAACGTGGTGGGTTTACCATAAAAACTCCAACTTAATTTCTTAATACCGTCAATGGTTCACAATTTTCACACAAATCTTGATAAATTAGATGCTTTATTTATTAACTTTGTGTCCGAACTTGATAAGTGAAATATGACTGGCGTGCAATCTGAAAGCTTCGAAAAATATCACTTTTCATTCTCCGATATTTCAATACATGTCACAGATATTGGCACAAAGAATAATTGATAAAACTTCTGCCGGGAAGCGTTATGTGTGTGTGTGTGTGCCCACCTCCTCCCCAGGGTAAGAACTTAATAAATCACATCACCCGCTAGGAGTCGTAAATTAAAAGTCCACGTCGTTGCTAACAAGGGACATTTTTGCACGCCCGTTATTTTTATTATTGCATTTCCACCCCCACCCCCCAAACCCCTAAGAATATTTCACCAAGAAACGTTCGGTAATTGATTGCGTATACCCTTTCTGTGTCCCCTCCTCACTCCTTTTTCGAAATTCTTTCTCTTAACCCTTCAGAGCGAAAAGGGGAAAAAAATATCAATTCGCAATTATGGAAGGAACGCAAGAGTTTTGTTATTTGAAAAATGCATCAATTTATATCGGATAATACATCCTGGGAGAGAGAGGCACTTTTAATTATTAATGTATGCTTATGAAGAAGTAGACAAGACTCGCAGGGTTCTGCTTTTTTTTTTTGGCGTGATTTTTATGACGGGGATCACAATTGAATTAATATGCAGTGAGCCGCCTTTAATTTTGTTTCAGGCGAATAATATGCGATACATTAGGGTTTTTTGACTATGGGTTGTCGGACTATGAAAGAAGGGGGAGAAATGGAATGAGAAAGAAGTATTGATTGGCTCGTGGGAACTTGTAAACACACAAAACTTAGCAATGCAGATTATTTGATGAGATTCCGGCCGAGTTTTGGATGTGGAATAAGAATAATTCGCGTTGGTAGGAAGATACGACAGTTTTTATTTGAATATTTTAATGCATCAATTTATAATTTGAAAAAATAATATTATGTTATGTGGAGAATTTTTTTTTTTTTTAAAAGGAAAATTTATAACATTCCGCTTTTAATTTTTTTTTTTTTTGAATAATAGATTTTTTTTTTATTGAAGGAGAATTAAATAGTATTTTTTTTGATTTCTTGTAAAGACACATTAGAATTTTTGATTTTTTTATTTTTTTAATTAATTAAATTTAAATAGGATTATCATTTCATCTACTACTTAATATATAGGGTCTGGTGGGGTAAAATGGGTTCTTAAATAGGATCTGGTGGGGTTACATGGGCTCTTTTTCACTTAAACTAGAAACAAGCAATTTTTTTGCATGTATTCATGCAATGGGTTCATTACCATTATTCTTAAAATAGTTTTATACATTTTCTTAAATTGCAAATTTATAATTTTTTACTTCTTTTTTATACCCGTTTTACCCTATCTCTGTAGTAAAATGCTATTATCGATTAAAAATGCTATTAATTATGCAAAATTTAATTAAAACTTTATTTTTTTAGCTACAAACACATTTTTATGTGATATTATTACAATTTATGTTGCAAAACTGTAATGGCCACAGTTATTAAGTTGAGCTACATTCTGCTACATCAGAAATAGTTATCACTTTTCCGGACTTAGTTTGTAACCACTTTCTTTTTCGTCTGGCATTTTCTAAGGCTTTTTGTCCCTTACAACTGCAGTGGTGAAATTGTTGTAAGGACTAACTTTTTTTTTTATTTCTCATGCCTTAAAAACTACTTGTTTTACAAGCATCAATTTTTAACATAGATTATTAATATTGTTTAGTGTCAAAATTATCATTTTTGATTTCTCATACCTTGAAAACTACTAATTTTACAAACATAATTTTTTTAACATAAATTATTATTATTTAGTATCATAATTATCATTTTTGATTTCTTATACTTGAAAACTACTAGTTTTACAAACATAATTTTTTTAACATCAATTATTATCTTTACACATATAAACTATTAATACCATTTTAATATAATTTAGTATCATAATTATCATTTTTGATTTCTCATACCTTGAAAACTAGTGAATTATTTTCTTAAAAATTAAAAATTTATCTTTGCAAATAAAAACATATTTTGGGAAATACACAAGAAAATTTAGGTTTAATCGATGAAAATTATATTGTATACAACCTGTAAAAATTTCATGAAAAATATTAAAAACATTTTAAGATAACATGCTCGTTACATAAGAAAAACAATTTGAGAAAAATCAAAGTTAAGTTTAAATTAGTTTACAGTAAACAGCAGACACGTTTTTATTCAGAACTCCTCTCAGTATTGAAATTTTTTTACGCGGGTTGTTTTAAAATGTTCAGAACTGAATTGTTTTTCATATATATTTTTCTGAAAAATCTAATTTTATGTCGATATAAGTAGTGTGATCCCTTAAACTTTTACTTGTGAATACGCACTCAATACAAGTCGCCAGCAAAAATGCATTTTTGTCGATGTAAGTCGTGTGACCCCTAAAATTTTAACTTGTACATACGCACACAATACAAGTCGCCAGAGAAAATGCATTTTTAAAGCAGCTTACAAAGAATTTTTTGGTCCGGCAGGTCATCTCTAATTAGAATATCGCATAAGAGATTGTAAGAACCAGAATGAAATTCTCCCTCACAAAGGATAATTAAAATTAAGAAAGTGAGTCATAGTGAGGAACAAATAAACATTTATAACATTTTTTTGTAATTAAAATAGAAAAAAATAGGTACAATTTTCATATATATAAAATGCATGAATAGTTCAGTTTGAAATCACTTTTACACAATTTATGAACTACAATATACAGTGATTTGTATAATAATTTAAAGTTAGTTTCGATATGATGTGCCAAATTAAAATCAGTATCGTATAATTCTACGCTCTGGAAGAATGGTTTGAAAGAAGGTAAAGAACCAGAATTGTTTTAGCCTTTTAAGAATAATTAGAAAGGTGTTTCGAAGCCAGCAATGGATAAGCATTTCTATAATATAGAACAAAGCACCATTTACTTAAGTATGAAATTGAGGAATAATGCATGTATATTATTTATATGTAATTTAAAAAATAGGTACAATTTGCATTTATATAAAATACATGAAGTTTTCAGTTTGAAATCACTTTTATATAGTTTATGAATTACGATATACCATGACTTGTATATTGATTTAGAGATAGTTTCCACTTGGTGTGTCAAATTAATATCGGTATAGTATATTCCTACGCTCTGAAAGAATGGTATGAATGCACCGAGGAATGTTTTAACTTTAAAAGAATGATTAAAAAGGTGTTTCGAAGCGAGCAATGGATAAGCATTTCTATAATATATAACAGAGCACTATTTACATAAGTATGAAATTCAGGAATAATTCATGTACGTTATCTATATGTAATTTATGAATTACCATTGACAATAATATATGATTTTTATTACAATCACGTTCAAGAAAGTGTACCAAAGAGAAAACAACCATCAGTTAAATATATGTCTATCGGCGTAAAAGAGAGACATGAACCGGGGAAATATTCTCCATAACAGAGGGATATTAAAAATTAGAGGTTGCTTCCAAGAGAGCAAAGAATACATATTTTTGACATGTTCTATAATTAAGACAGTAAAAATGCCACCATGTACATTTATTTAAAGCGCATGAATACTTCATGTAAATTAGATGTACACAATTTATGAAATCCGACAGTGCTTTATACATTAGTTACTTGGTGGTATTATACATAAACTTGGTGGTTGAGGGATTTTAAATTACAATTTCATATTTGCATTCTTACATCCCACGCATTTCTAAAATCCTCGAACAGTCATCCTTTACCGTTTGCTGGGGAACTCGTTCCGGCACTTCGGTGTAGCGACTGCGAAAGTAGCAAAAGCCGTTGCTAGCAGCACAAGTGCGCTCTTCAAGGCTTTTCCCCCACCTCAAAAATATTCCCCAGAAATGCAGCGTCAGGACCTTGCTTCGACGCCGAATTTTGACTCTTCACCACAACAGTCTTTGTTAATCCCGAATAATGCATTCTCCCAAAGGGATCTGAAGGGACTCAATCAATGCGCCGAGTTTTATTGATTGATTATCGGCGCGTAAACCGAGAAATTTAAAACGTAATGACGGTGCTTGGATAATAAGGGAGATAAGGTTTATAGAGGAATGGAGAGAGAGGCACCACGTGACAAAGGGAGCTGGCGTCAGCTCACTGGGAGAGGGAGCTACGATGCGTCAAGAGTCAGTGGTTTTGAAACTTTCCAATGACTCTTCGAAGGAAGTTTTGTGCCGAATACTTCGGGGAACAAGACTGTTAATTTTAAATATAATTATATTCGGCGTGCCTGAGACAGTTGCAGAATCGCCCCGGCGTCGTGGTATTGATGGGAATATTATTATGTGAGAACGTTCGGAAATCCTTTTATTCCGAAAAGGCGACGGATGTAGATAACGGATAAGTAATGTTCTGTTAATTTTCCGCGGTTATCGACATTTTAAAATGAAATATTGAATAATAATGCTCAGTGGCCACATTCGGTTTTCGAAATGAGCGGAAGGCTCTGCCATCTGCGTCTTTTGTATAGGGTTCGATTTGGGTGCGGTGTAAATAGCATTTTCGAAAATCAACACCCGACATCGATGTGTGCATTTCGAGGACTCACTTTTGGGCAGGAGATTAAAAATGCGTCGATATATTTTGAAAGAATTCTTATCCTTGCATAGAGCGCTAAACACTTTGACCAGAAAATCGAATAAATGTTCTGAAATTTATATAATTGTTTATTACTGTTTATTCCAGAATTTCATTCAAAACTAATTTTAATAACTGTTGCTTGACTATGGTACTTATTTTCTTTTGAGTCTTGAGTCTACGATTGTTACCATATGTACTTGAATGCATTGCATATCTATATCTATTGTCATATTCTCTCTTTTTCAAATATCACCGCTCTATCATTTTTTGATCTATCACTCTCATCTCTCTCTCTCTATCTCTCTATCTATCATCTCTCTCTCTCTATCATCTCTTTCTATCTCTATCTCTCTTCTTATCTCTCTCTTCTCTCTATATAATATATATATCTATATATAAAATATAATTGTATATATATATATATATATATATATATATATATATATATATATATATATATATATATATATATCTATCGCTGAACAACAGCCGATTAAGTAAGGATATGGCATTCGGTATTGGAGTTCACGAGCTTCTTCTACTGCAGGAATTAATGTTCGTAGATGTTTGGGAATCGACTTTAAGCAGTATGACTCCGTTTTATTAATTCCTGGTGGAAAATATTCTTCATACCTCTAATAGCATATCTAACTCTTTCTAAATCTTAGTATTTTATCTATGGTTATTGCAGAATTTAAGTTTTATTTTTTATTACTTTTCGAATGGTAACACTTATTTGGGAAGGTTAATTGGTTTTTAATCGAGGAATAGCTGCTAATACAGATCGTGAATGTTTCCTTGTTTGGTTAACGCACCAATAGAGCAATTTGTTGCAACGTCACTAACTACTTAATGCCCTTTCCATTCATTTTCATGTTTACAACAGCCAATAGAGAAACAATAAACTGCCCTTCAGTTTGAAATTAAAGCCAGAATTGTCATAAGTTAAGATGTGTCCTACTGCGTAAAATTGCCTTATATGAAATGCAATGTTTTTCTAATTTTAATTGTAAAATAATTTGGTTTTATATATCTGTATTTATTATGTTTGAATGGAGATAAGAGTTGGTATTATAGAAAAATGCACCATGCCCAAATTGAGATCTCAATTCTCCAACAGTAGTTGCATACAAAGCATCCCTCCTAATCCCTTTTTTTCTGTTTTAAGATATGTTGAATATTTAATGCAGATTATTCTACTGCCAATTAATATAATGTGCGTTGAATATTTATAGCAAAATTTAAAATTTTATAAATTTAAACAGGGTTTTATTAACATATGGTCAATGAAGACAAGGTCTCAACTGGAATCACAGATTTATATATATATGTATATATAGGCCACCTAAATGAAAGTGGCAGTGCCTTGATACACCATCGGGTTAAGAAGCAGAGAACGACTGTGTTAAGACACAAAAGACTACGCTAAATCGTATTGAGAGTTCTGAGTGCTGGGAACGCATTCCCATATCGCCTAATTACGACACATGCTTGGGCAACAGCATAGAAGCAATTTTAACAGTATCGTTCGTATTCTGGATGCTCCAAACGTTGTCAACGTGCAGAAGGTATGTCACGCAGACGGCAATTTGCAGAGAGTAATGAGATTCAAGCTGATTTTAGAAACTGGTTCCACAACCAATCCCGGAGTTTCTTCGCTCAGGGTATCCATCATTCCCTGGACCACTGAGACACATGTTTTAACCTCCAAGGCACCTTGTCTCGGCCACATGTTTCGTATCTCTTACTTTTTATGTTGTATACAAACCTACAGCAATGCCATTAAACCATTTGTTATGCCGGGTATTGTGGCTACTTTATGTGGCTTCTGATTTTTGGGAGTCCTTAGTAAAAATTTCGTAAGAATCTATTCCACTTTTGTAAAATTCTGTGTCACTTTCAAATATTATCTTAGTTATAGAAATTCATGAACAATTCTCAGAAACATTTCTATAAAAAAATTTCACAAACTATATCTGCTCAAATCCTAATTATTTTTTAAAACGTAACTATACTTCAGGGTTTTATATTAGGAGTGTTAATAAAAATTTTTAAAAACCTATGTTATTTTCGAGGATTCTGTACCTTTCATTTGGGGGACCATACATTAAGTGCTTTGTTACCGTAGAAATTCATGAACAATTCTCAGAAAACATTTCAAATATTAAAAAGAATTTCACAAACTAAATCTGCTCAAATTACCTAATTATTTTTTAAATATACGTAACTATTTCAGGGCAGTATTTTAGAGTGCAAATAAAAATTTTGTAAAAACCTATTTTTTTGTAATTCTGTGCCACTTTCATTTGGGTGACCATTGCATTAGGAGTGCTTAGTTATCGTAGAAATTATGAACAATTCTCAGAATTTCAAATATTAAAAAAATTTCACAAACTAAATCTGCTCAAATTACCTAATTATTTTTTAAATATTAACATAACTGTACTTCAGGGCATTTTATATTAGGAGTGTTAAATAAAAATTTTGTAAAAACCTGTGTTATTTTGTAAAATTCTGTGTCACTTTCATTTAGGCGATCATTACATTAAGGGTGCTTAGTTACTCTTAGAAATTCATGAACAATTCTCAGAAAACATTTCAAATATTAAAAAGAATTTCACAAACTAAATCTGCTCAAATTACCTAATTATTTTTTAAATATTAACATAACTGTACTTCAGGGCATTTTATATTAGGAGTGTTAAATAAAAATTTTGTAAAAACCTGTGTTATTTTTCGTAGGATTCTGTGCCACTTTCATTTCGGCGATCATTACATTAAGGGTGCTTAGTTACTCTTAGAAATTCATGAACAATTCTCAGAAAACATTTCAAATATTAAAAAGAATTTCACAAACTAAATCTGCTCAAATTACCTAATTATTTTTTAAATATTAACATAACTGTACTTCAGGGCATTTTATATTAGGAGTGTTAAATAAAAATTTTGTAAAAACCTGTGTTATTTTTCGTAGGATTCTGTGCCACTTTCATTTGGGTGACCATTGCATTAGGAGTGCTTAGTTAATCGTAGAAATTAATGAAAAATTCTCAGGCAACATTTCAAATATTAAAAAAAAATCACAAACTAAATCTGCTCAAATTACCTAATTATTTTTTAAATATTAACATAACTATACTTCAGGGCATTTTATATTAGGAGTGTTAAATAAAAATTTTGTAAAAACCTGTGTTATTTTTCGTAGGATTCTGTGCCACTTTCATTTGGGTGACCATTGCATTAGGAGTGCTTAGTTAATCGTAGAAATTAATGAAAAATTCTCAGGCAACATTTCAAATATTAAAAAAAAATCACAAACTAAATCTGCTCAAATTACCTAATTATTTTTTTAAATATTAACATAACTATACTTCAGTGCATACGTGCACAATTTTATTATCCGAGCTTAATAATTTACAAAAGATTTTATAATCTCCCCCATCCCCTGATGCAGTCTTGTGTAACGTTTTACATTTAATTCCAAAACACGGAGCGTTTATTTAGGATAAAATGCTATCTTTGAATTTAATTCAGTTGTTTCCTTGTGATAAATAAATATGGACTGAATTTAAATCCTTATTAATATTTAGAATCTATATAAGTGTTATTAAAATATTCTGCAATATTTCAGAATATCAAAGCGAAAATTAATATATATTTCCTGTCTCATTTAAAACACTTGACACAAGGAAAGGATTTTACATAATTGTAAAATAGTGCACGTGTAATTGTGCAAATCATTTGCTGCATATTTGTGATTAAACAAACAGAATTTACACATAATTTTAGGCTGGAAATAAACGACTTAATATAAATTTGATTTATGTCTGTAGCAGAGAATAAAGTTTCTCACGTCCATTGGCTTTAGAAATCTGAGAACAGGAATTAAGCCATCGAAAACCTTTCACACAATTTGAGATTTCATTTTTAATGCTGACGCAATTCATTAGTATGTTAATGCGCATTTGTAAATGAATTACTTCCCTTGAACTCTTTACAGCGATAAGCACGTTAGTCTAATTTAAATAACTCTTTGTCACTAATGAAAGTCGGAAAGATTTTAAGATCACTTCTTTTTTCCCCCTCTGTAAAAATAATGCTAATAAAGACATTCGTGAAGATATTCTTTTCATACATTTATGTAGGAGAAACTCTCTTTTGACACTCTGGAAAAATTAGTCTTTTTCTTTTACTTTATTATTTTCCATTTAGTAAATTTTAACCGTAAAAATTCTTTTCTGTTTCTGTGAAAAGTTCTTGATGTTTATGATATATAATATATGTATAAGTTATCCTTTTATAGATAAAGTAAGTTGATAAAATAATTTTAGTAAAGTAATAGATAAAGTAATTTTATGCTACAATGTTTCTATCTATTCTTAAGAGCTATATAATTTTCATTATCAATTTAACAATTAATTTTAAAATCTATATATTTTATATTTTATGTAAATTATATGCTTTATATTATAAGTATTTTTTTCTATCGCATAAAATATTTCATAAATTATGAAAGAAAAGCAGTAATTGTAAATATAATATACAAAAATGTAATACAATGCCGCTGGATTCATCCTTGCCTAAAATGGGTATATGGTTAGAGCGTTGAACATCGGTACGGGAGTTTATGGGTTCGATTGCCACTATCACGTTGAAAAGATTTGTAACGAAATCATATAAATGGCTAAATGAAAAACAATGTGAAATATTTAACGTTACATTTTTTTTAAAAAATTTTAGCCTTGTTTGAAAGGACATGGCTGATTATAAAAAGTTATTTTAATTCAGAGTATCGAAAGAAAGGATCTGAGAGAGATGTAGGTGAGGTTGTCATCCACCTTGGAGTGAATATTGAACACACAAACACACACACACATATATATAATTTATATATATTTGTATGTGTGTGTGTGTGTTAATAAGATGCCTTCACGATATTTGCAGTATGGTATAATAATGACAATTTTTTTAAAGACCTTTATTAGATACGTTGGAAGATGGATTCCACTTCACATATGGTTAGACATAGGATAGGTCAGTAGCATGAAGTTAGAAATAAAACGCTTAACATGGGTCAACATCTGAAAATATCTAGAAAAATCCCAATAACGGATAGCACGAATCTCGATAGCGTGTTTTTTTTTTCGGAATTTTCCTAAATCTTAGGGCAAGTAGAATATAATTGGTTAGCCCTTCTCTGAGGGCGTAAACTGTAGCCCAGTGGTCTTTTTAGGTTATTAAAAATGGGAAAGCAAAGGACGCAAATTTTTATTTAGCCCTTGACTTAAGATTTGAAAACCCCTGTGAATTTTCTTGTCGTAAGTTTTATTCAAAAGCCTAAAATAGGAAATAACGAAACACACAAATAGCGGGAACGCAAAGCTATTTATTTAGCTTACAAAAGAAGGATAACAAACTAGGATTATTCAAACTGAGCTACTCGCTCTTTACCAACTTAGATATTCTGGAAAACCATTCAGTAATTTAAAGGATATTCTAGTCCTTTGGAGATTTACGGAAAGACGGCCGTATGCTTATGCTGATCTCCTGTGCCGAAGTTCTTTTAGAATCTTACTACTGGCTTTAATTTTCGTTACTTTAGTAGGCATTAAAGTGTAGGTCTTGGTTTCATTAGTTGTGTAGCAAAATTGTAAGCTGTTGCACTCAGCAAACCCAAAACTAAAACCAAATTTGTGTTTTGTACCAAATAGTAAATGTGTCAGCTGAATAGAATTTTTCCTCACACACACACACAAAAAAAGATTTTATATATATATATATATATAAACATATATATTAATATATATATATATATATATATATATATATATATATATATAGAGAGAGAGAGAGAGAGAGAGAAAAGTGTGTGTGTGTGTGCATAAGAGTTACTAATAGAATAATTTATTATAAGTAACGATAGTAATTAAAAATATAATGATTATCTAAGACTTATTCTGCTTAATAACGAATTCATATTTTATTTTATATCATTTTATTACTTAGTTATTTACTGAAGAAGGATTTTAATACGCAAAGGAATAATTTAAATAATTACACAGGAAATTTTACATTATCTTTTTCTTTTATTAGTTGCCTTCCGATGACGTAGTTTGGGTCAAAAGAATATTCCCCCAGTATCTTTTTTGAAGCAAAAACATTTATCGCAAAGCAATATGTTTGCTTTATTCCCAAACAGAATTTCCTTTCTGACACGCTAGCTATTTCTAGAAACAATTTCACGTGTGGTATTAAAACTGTTTAATCCCCTCGACGTTTAAATTTAGAGTAAAACTGCTGCGGGAACCTCATCTTTGGAATAACCACAGTGTAATGTTCCAAAGTCCCGTCGTCGCTAATGAGCCCCCAATTGATTGAGGGGACCTAATTCTAATGTTCACGCACGCATTGTTGCGTAGCGCTGATAAGCACACCTGAAAATAAACGGGCGATCATCAGCTGATTGATTCGCATCGGAATTTCCAGCTCTTTCTCTTGGGCAGCCATTTTCGCCGGAGGGTGCGACATCTGGTGGACAAAGTTAGAAACGAAGTGAATAAATGGAGTTTATCAGTTTGCAAATGATTGCGCGCAGGAAATGCGTTTTGGGATATGACAAATGTCCGACGTAAAGGCGCCAAGCTGTGTAATTATAGAAATGTGGTCGAGCGAAAATTGTAAGGAATTATAATTTAGGTTTGATTTGAATAAAGTTTCTGAATATGGAATCGCGCTCTCTAACTCGTCATTTTACGCTAAATTTAGGCTCTCACTCGCAGGCCGGAGAAAATGATATATTGATTAAATAATTAGGATTCTGGTTAAATTATATAGCCTAATGTAAATATATTAAGTATTCTTGTGTTTATGCTCCATTATTCATGCAGCCTCTACGCGTCAGTCGCTGTTTATTTCTGAACTTTTAAAACGGAAGTGAAAAGCCATTAATTCTACAGATTGGAAAGCTAAGGTATTCTATATTCTGCGATTCAATAAATAAAGATGTAAATAAAAATATAAGCTTTGAGCATATATTGATGACTGTGTCATTTCTAGGCTTACCTTCATTAGGCTTACCTTCATGAGTGCTAAAAATATATAATGAATTAATTTTTTACATTACCTTTTACTATTACCTTTGTTTAAAACAACATAGTTGGAAATATTTCTTAACATAGTATATAGAAAACTTCATAATGTGGAGCATAGAATAGTATAATATATATGTGTGTGTTTAGCAAACTAAAAAGTCAGGAAAAAGCTAAAAAGAAAGGTAATGATTTAGTCTCAATTTTAGAATTATTTCCATTTTTAGAAGATTGTTGCTATATACTACATGGCGTGTCTATAAGAGTGTTTAAATACATGCCTTTTATTAGTTTTCATAAGAATTTATATTGCTGCTATTTGCCAGATTAGTAAAAATCAGTCTGAAAAGCCATTAAAACATACTACTTTTTGCTTGATATTACTTTTAAATTAATAACTTAGATAATACTGATAATAACTAGTAACATCTTTAAGTTTAATTACATCTCAGCCAATATTGAGTGTTGTTAGGTCAGGGAATTTTTTTAGTTTTGGTCATGTAAAGTCAGTGAATTAATCAGTATATTTTGCTGTAAAATATATATAAATATATATTATATATATTTTATATATATATAAATATATATATATGTGTGTGTGTATATGTATGTATATATTTATATGTATGTATTGTGTATGTATATGTATATGTATATTATATTATATTATATGTATGTATATGTATATTATGTATATTATATGTATGGTATTATATATATATGTATATGTTCTTGTATATGTATGTATGTATATATATATAATATGTATGTATGTATATGTATATGTATGTATATGTATATATATGTTATGTATATGTATGTATATGTATTATATGTATATGTATATATATGTATTGTATATATATGTATATGTATATATATATGTTTGTATATGTAAAATATGTATATGTATATATATATATATATATATATATATATATATATATATATATATATATGAGCAAGCATGCATGTAGATAAATCTGGTCATATTTTACCACTTAATAATGATAAATCGCAAGACTCCTTTCTTCTTATCTCTAGAAGTCACCCTATGACAAAATAATGACAAAAACAATAATTCGCAAAAAGGTAATACTAGAGAAATGTTCCTATGGATAAATATCCTAAAAGAGATATACATAGTAAATTTGTATAAGCTCATAAATAAGGGATAGAAGTGCCTATTTTTCTATTCTTCTACGGATCTTTTATTATATGAATACGAAATATTTGGATCCTATGCAATGAGTTTGTAATGAAGGTTATGTAACTGAAGACAACCAATAGGGACAGTAAAGATTACACAGCACAGGTATAAAAAGGTTTTTGTTTTCGGTATCCAACGATTTCCGATGCGCCAAATTTGATATGTAGGTCTATACATAACTAAAGATTAGAATAATAGTTAGATGATAATTTTATTAAAATTTGCATGTACAAATATATGGCTATGCAATTGTACATAGTCTTGGAAATATTTTACACAGAATAACTCTTTATTCTCATAAGATTTCTTTCAACCCTCTGGCATCGTTTATGTGAAAACCATAGATAAAACCACTTTGTGAATTGTTATACTGAAAGTAGTTTTTTAGATAACCAAATAAGATCTTTAAACTGGGTTTTTCGGATTCTCGGGATGTCACAAGATACCCCTAGGGCAGTGGTCGGCAA
>CM063505.1:80655582-80663082 GCA_032207245.1 Pardosa pseudoannulata
AAGATAGCCGCAGAATACATTGCATTAAAATTGGTATAGTTTTATATGGGTTCTTTTTATATAAATCGCCGTAAAAAATTCTGTTTAGGGGAATTATATAGTTGATACTATATATCAAAAATAAGATTTTGAAGGATAAAAATGGCAATTTAAGATAGAAATGGCGTCACTGTAAAGCTGCATTCTTTCAGATATATTTGAAAATTTCAACTATTACTGGTGTTCCATAGGGATAGGTATTATATTATGATTGATGAAGTCTGTTGCAGTATCTGGGCGTGAGAATGTTTTGTTTTTTAGACATTTCTGATTGTAGTGAATCAGTTGTGAGTGCGAAACTAATTTCTGTGAGAGTAATTAACACATGGGTGAACATAATTACACTCTCTGTCATGTTGTTTTCTTTTAAAATTTCTTTCAATGACTCTTCTGATATTAATAGAGCATTGTCTACATCGTGATCAATCCTTCACTTCTGACATGTAGAAATACTCTATGGAACCACTTACACCAAATGCCTGGAGGGCAAAAAAAAGCCATAACTCACTTATCAATCATACAACTCCTTTTCGTAACTCAGCTCCATGTATTTTTATCAATCCTTGCGAAAACAATGGAACAAACGATTGGCACACCCCATAACACCCCTCTTTCTCTTATGCTGGAGACAATTTATCCTTGTCCAAAGGATTTTGGTCGTTCCCTCTCCCCGCTATTTTTCCCTAAAAAATCCTCTAGATAGAAAAAAGGCAGGGAAAAGAAAGAAGATTGTCTTAGGCGATCAAAACACTTGTCACACGGATTTATCGCTGCTTTTTCTTGAAATGGGAACTCTTTGTTATTGCTGGACCACTTCCTACTTGCATCTGTTTCGGTCGATGGTTTTTTATCTTTTATTCCTATCCCTTGTTTCTTTATTTCGCTTTTATCGAAATATTCAGCTACTTTTGATTTTTCTTTTTGCCTTATATTTTTAATAGGTTTATCTTACCGGAAATATTAGGGGAAATTCATTTAGCGAACACTATCTCAGCTAAACTGTATTAAGAATCGTAAGTCAGGTAGGCGTGTTTTGTGAATAAAAAGAACTGTCAAATTTCTATCTTTTGCATGATTTCAGCGCTTTTTACTGACAAGTGCAACTGTTAGTTGACAAATAACATGCTATAGCATGGAAATCCGTCTGGATTTTAAGATAATTTTCTTATTTGTAATACTTATAACTTTCTCCCGAAGGTGTTAACAAGATGTTGGTTTCGTCATAGGTCAGGCGTAGGCAGCACGTTTCAACATTTGAATTATTTCTATAGGGGTTGAATCTATATTGAGTTTGCGACGTGGATAGGTAGTTCCTTTGAAGAACTTAAAGTTATAATTAAAAGCTAAATTTGTAATACAAGAAATTTTGGGGATTACTCCACGAAATTTCTTCTCTCTGGTTTGTAAATGGTTAGTTAAATTTTAAATTTATATCGATGATAATAGTGAAACTATTTGGGAAAAAGTCATAAAGAAGTTGAAAATATATCTCTTACAAATGAAGACGCTGAAACACATTTCTTGACATGTCACACACACACACACACACACATACATACACACACACACACACACACACATATATATATATATATATATATATATATATATATATATATATATATATATATATATATATATATATATATATATAATATGGCACCTTGAGGCAATAGTTTGAAAGCAGAGATTTCATTAAAAGTTTAGTCCTTATAACGAAGTGTAATCTACAACGCCTTTTTTGGCAAAACATATGCCAATAATAAGTCTGCAACTCTAGCGAAGTAATACATGAGATTTCAGAAAAATTAAACAATGTGATATTGCATTATCTCATTTTCTTTAAAGTAATATTCAGTGAATTCACCTCAGTAAAGGATGAAGGCATAGTGTAGATTGCAGCTACTTTTACTTTGAAAAACAAAAAATAGTGTTATTCTTAGTACTTCACGACAGCAACCACAACCGCTATAAATCTGCTTTTGACCTACGAGAGTTCCGTCTACTTATTTAATTATTGTTTTCAAAGTGTACTTAGTTTGCTTCACAGGTTTTATTTCTTGTATATTGTATCGTAAGGTGCCCAAACTCAAGCAATTTTTCTCATCTCTTCCCCCGTTCCCTATTCTATTATACTCTTCTTATGGCATGCTAACTCAATTTCATAAGTGTAATGTAAATATCATTACCAGTAACATCAGAACTAGAGGGCTTAACACAAGGAGTTCTGCTGTTAATGCTTCCTGTGAGATCCTGTGTGAGATAGAGTTCCGTCATGGTCCAATTTTAATTTTGTCAAACTCGGTAAGGAGTAAACTCTACAAAGGTAAACTCGAGACTATCAGGAAGAACTGAAGACCTAGATCACTAGGACACTTCGGGATCGTGACACTTGTATATAAACTAAAGGAGGTATACTCCTGAGGTTGTCTCTCATTTAGCACTACCCAGAGGACATGCACGGCTGGAGCTTGTGGCGTGGACGTGAGAGACGACGTCCTTCGCCGTGTTCGATAAGGGTGACTGGGGTACATAAAATATGTTTGTGGTTCAGTGTTCTTAAAATTCTCAAACGATACCTCTGCCACTAGGGGACTTCTGCTTGGTCCCTATTTCTAAATTACGAGGACCCACTTTGAGCGAAATCGTTTTTTCACCCTAGCAATGCTCAGCATAAACAACGAAAGGCACACCACTTTCCTTAATTAGAGTAGCATATGACTCACGTCCTTAGCTTGTCCAAGGGACATAAGTAAACAACAACAATAACTAAATTACTTATACGATGCAGAACGTACTAATACACCATCATATATACAAGAATTAAAATATTTTTCCTTTTTATCCATAACACTCAGAACACTCAATTTATTTCTATCACATTAGCATACATATTACGAAAAAAGTTAATGTATAATATACATGAATAAATGAAAAAAGTTATAATTTTATTCCTGGCATCTATTTCTACTCTAAACAGTCGAAAAATATCTAACTTTAATAAATATTGTATATACCGTAGCTTTCAATGGATAAAAAAACAAAATCATACATCTTACAAAAACTATCTATACACCTGCGAAACGTCGCCAAAATAATAGTGGCTATCGCCAACAGTATCTTCGCTACTTATAGAGGAATCTCTTCTTCTTTTGAGATCTCTTTGAGGAGAGGACAGGAATACCTCATTCAGTTCGTTGTTTGGGCCCCATTATCCTCGTAATGAAGTCTCGGAATTTTCTCTCTAGTAAAAGAGAATAAAGAAAGTTGGTACTCAGAAAAAGACAGAAAGAAAAAAAAATAGAGAGGAGTAAAAATAGAACCCCATAAAATCTGTTCAAGTTTCCTTTTTTCCCGTAAATTGTCACAAATACGTCTGGTTTAGGCGATCGCCTTTCAAGTGATTTTTAAATAATTTTTTACATACTTATACACAGGAAAGAAATGTTCTTTATTGGTATTGTAAATATTACGTACTTGTTTAGTGGATTCTACGGAATTGTTCTTTTTTTTCTTCGTTTTTTTATGTAAAGCAAAGAGTTGTTGAAATTTTTTTAAAGGGGAGGAACAAATGAAAAAAAGTGGGCCTTTTTTGTGATACGTAGCTAAACACATAGAAATTAATTCATTTTTCTGCAGAAACTTTGCTGAAAGTTTAAAATTGTAGCTTGAAATGTTAATATCAACCTTCTTTTTTATTTCATTTTATTAGGTACTATGTCGGAAACTGATTGGCATGTAATAAGACTAAAATATTAAAACAAATTTTGGTTGAATGTATATTTTTTAAATTTAAATTTTGCATAATATGTTAGAATTTTAACGTTTAACTATTGTACATTTTAAGGTTTTAATGAACAAAATAAGAGATAAATTTTAAATCTAACTATTTAAAAAATCGTGGTTTTTGCATTTTTATACTATTTTTTTATTTACATATTTGTATATATTTTTTAATTATTAGTAAATTTATTGCCATCATCAAAGTAAGTTTTATATTTCCTGCAGTGTTTTTAATCGTTTAATTTTCTAAATTTTTATTTTCAATATTAAATTGTATTTAAAAATGTTTATTTATATTTACCCAGGTATACGAAATTGAATAATTTATAATCACTTATATTTTGGAATTTACCTCTCGCTTTAGAGTTATAAGTTTTTGCTTTAAAAAAGTTTCAAAATAAAAACACAAATTCGTGAATATTGCTTGAGGCATTATAAAAAACTACAAAGTCTTGTAATAGTACTTTGAACAAAATGTAGAAAAAATTTGAAATGATAATGAAATACTCACAGGTATAGCAGTATACAACATTATTTACCGAGCTAGGTAACTATTATATTTATAAAAATATGAAAGTAAATTTTTCTGTTAAATTTCTAATTAATGATTTTCCAGATAATCTGACAACTGTATTTAAAACTAACAAAATATGTCGTCTTGTAGTTATGCTTGTATAAATATTTTTCCTTCGTTCTAAAATTTATAATATCTTATAAATTTAAAATATTTTGCAAGATATTCAAATATAAATTTTCATATCTAACCTAAAAATTTTATATTGAAACAAGCAGACAAAACGCGAATATTTTATTAAAAATTAATTAACGTATAAATCATTTTTCTATAAAGACAAAGAAGTAATTACTCGGGGAACTTAGTTATCTGATTTTGGTACTAAATAATTAATCCAGGGAACAGTAATTTCACAAATCTTAGAGCCTGGTATCAAAAATTATCTTTAATGAAATCCCAGCAAAAAGAATTTACTTAATAAATAAAACTAATCTATCTAATTTATTTTTATACTTATTACGTTATTTATTAAGCATATCTTTCCCAACTTATTAGTTGTATTTATCATGAAGCTTTTCTTTATCCCATGCTTAGAACCCCCCGAAACTTGAAACGCGGTTTCTAATATCTCAGATATTCATTATCCAGGATTATCGCTGCACACAATATCAAAAATTGATAGTTCCACTATTCTTTCTTCAAGAATAATATCTAAAGTATAATTAATTGGTCATCATAACTTAAATCTCATGCATGTTTAATGACTTAAATTTTTTTCAAGATTAAAGTTATTAATAATCCGAGTAAAAAAAAAGGGGGGAAGGATCCTGGTTTAGGAAATTTATTTTTGATAAATAATTTTTGAAGATAATTTTTGTATGTTTGTTCATCCAAAATATTACAAACATTTTTTATTGATTGGAGTTAATGTGCTCCACTCGCAACCTGAGATAAAATGTTTTTTTCTTGAAAAGAAATATTTTATTAATGCCACAGAAAATATTTTTTTAAGTATTCCTAGTATGTAAACTTCAACTATCTTAGTTTTAATTTGGAAAGTTTTTGACTATTCATATCTAACATTAAGCTTTGAATCATGAAAAGAACACAGATGTTTCCACTTCACAGAATACCAAAATATTTATTTTTATAAAATAAATTTCTATTTTTAATATTTTTACTAAAAGAAATTTCTCAACTAAAATATCACATTAATATAAACTACTTGCTTATTCTCTCCTATTACAATAAAAATATCTTCATTATATCAAATATGTACTTATCTTTAACAGTAATACTCAGTGATGCAGAGGTATCCTTCAACATTTTTCTGTCTCTTTTAAAACTATTAAGTATAATTTATTTCTAATAAAAGTGAAATAATTTTTATTCCTTTAGGTTGAGTATAAAATTTTATAGAATAAAATTTATTTAAAAAATTTAAATTATAAAAAAATGTATTTTACTTTTATGAATAAAAAATAAAGTATGATTAATCATTGAACAATTCTTATAGAAACTTTTATACAAAACTTCATGTCTTACTGAAAGATAGATATTTTTTGCAAGTGTACATAATTACTGAAAACATACATGAGAAAATACAACTTTATGATTTTCTGTACAATAATTTGGTTGTTTAGATTATATTATCCTCCTTAACTTAGGTTTAAATCTTAATTATTATAAAAAATTTACATTTTTGCAAACGGTAAAATGCCTATTGGTTTTTAAAATAAAATTTGAAAATTGTACTTTTAAAGGTTTAGAACGTCCGTTCGTCAAAGGTGTAAAAGTGTTATTCGCATTTTTACATGCAATAACTTATATTTACTTGGTTTTACAATCGTATTTAGATTACTATTTGAACGCTTAAACCTACTTAATGTCGATTTTTAACGTTTTAAGTTTCGTATATCAATCAAACATGAATAAAAATACTTAAATATACAACTTCCATCAAGTTTCAATTTAAAAGAAGAACATAAAAGTTTTACGGTTTTTCTCCTTTCAATTTTCTTAATATTAATGCAGATATTTTTCCAGAAGGGGAATTTACGCTGTATCTTATATAATGTTTTTCTGTATTACCATCTCATCACTATTTAGCTGAATCCAAGCATTTAATACATCAATATCAGTTAGATCTACTAATGTTTACTTTAAAGTAAATACATTGAATGCAGCTAAGTTTGACAATGTATGTTCAATACTCTTATAAACAAAACATTAAAACGTCATTGTTAATGATCTTGAGGAACAAAACAATGAATAAATGGATATTTATTCTGAAATTATATTATTGTAAATCTTTCTGAATCTGACCTGTGATCTTTATATTCCCCATTAAAACCTAAATATGTAGGTTAGTATCTGGTTTTTAAATTCTCAACATAATTTAACAATATATAATTGATGTATGGGTTTTAAGCAATATTTCTGTAATTATATGGTATTATCAATTATATTTCTGAAAAAAATTGTATTCTGAACGTAAAATATTTTTTGTTTTCTTTCTCATAAAATGATATTTTTTTACTACGTTCTAACACAGTGAGAATATCTATTATATAATTTAAGATAAAAGTAATTTTGTTTTTACTCAGAGACATACATAACTTTATATGTATGTATATATATAAGGCTTTTGCCCCATTCCGAATTGATGTTTCGGGAGGTTATGACCACCCTGTAGTCGTAGAACCTCGCGATGAGAACCAAATTAAGACATTGGAAAAATCAATCTAACGTCGTTTATTCATTTATAAATTCATTTTATAAATTTCGAAATTGGCGAAATACTTGATACTACATTTGTTTGTCTAAACTGTGACAGAACTCCATCAAAACTTTAAACGAAACTGTGATGGAACTCTATGGAAACATTTTTACGACTAAAAAAAAATCCTTTTGAAATAACAGACATCTGCTGAAATAATCATTTGTGACGAACAATCAGCTATTATTTAAAATCACGTGGGTGATGTAACCCACATCGTAGAACTCTTAATTTTAGATATGGAACCGGAAGGATTTCTAGTAGCGAACATTCGAGAATATTCACTTGGGTTCCTTGAAAAGAATTACCGGAAAAATAGAATCTTAAACCGAAAGTTATAAAAATATCATTTCATATATATATCTATATATACTTAACAGTTGAA
>CM063505.1:80668082-80680582 GCA_032207245.1 Pardosa pseudoannulata
TCATATAAAAATGATGGTTAAAAAAGCATACAAGAGAATTTTTAAAAAATGAGTTTTTATGCTCCAATAATATTTTTTTTTTCATTTTCACCAAATTGACGTTTTAGTGCTAGAACATTAGCTTTTTATATTATCTAATGTTTAATACTTAAGAGTATTTCAAAAATCTAAATGTATGGGTAATATTATTGTAAGACAAAAAAATTTTATAATATATTACATCATACAACAGAAATCTGTATAAAGATCACAAATTCGACAGCTTCATAATTAAGAATTACTACGCCCTAGGCGGATATTTCATTTTTACTTAAAACTTATTCGCATATAAAAATGATGGTTAAAAAAGCATACATGAGAATTTCTAAAAAATGAGTTTTTTTATGCTCGAATAATAGGTTTTTTTATTTTCAGAAAATTGACGTTTTAGTGCTAGAATATTAGCTTTTTATATTATTTAATATCTAATACCTAAAAGCAGAACTATAAAGCATATTTCAAAAATCTGAGTGTATGAGTAATATTATCGAAGGACAAAAGAATTTTATAATATGTTGCGCCGTACAGCAGAAATCTGTATAAAGATCACACATTCGACAGCTTCATAATTAAGAATTCCTAGGCCCTAAACGGATATTTATTTTTTACTTAAAAATCACTTTCATATAAAAATGATGGTAAAAATGTACAAGGAGTTTTTAAGAAATGAGTTTTTGTGTTCTAATAATAGTTTTTTTCATTTTCACCAAATTGACGTTTTAGTGAGAGAATATTAGCTTTTTACATTATTTAATATCTAATACCTAAAAGCAGAACTGTAAAGCGTATTTCAAAAATCTGAATGTATGAATAATATTATCGAAGGACAAAAGAACTTTGTAATATGTTACGTCATACAGCAGAAATCTGTATAAAGATCACAGTTTCGACAGCTTCATAATTAAGAATTACTGAACCCTAGGCGGATATTTCCTTTTTTACTTAAAACTTATTCGCATATAAAAATGATGGTTAAAAAAGCATACATGAGAATTTCTAAAAAATGAGTTTTTTTATGCTCGAATAATAGGTTTTTTTATTTTCAGAAAATTGACGTTTTAGTGCTAGAATATTAGCTTTTTATATTATTTAATATCTAATACTTAAGAGTATTTCAAAACTCTGAATGTATGGGTAATATTATTGTAAGACAAAATAATTTTATAATATATTACATCATACAACAGACACCTGTATAAAGATCACAAATTCGACAGCTTCATAATTAAGAATTACTAGGTCCTAGGCGGATATTTCATTTTTACTTAAAAATCACTTTCATATAAAAATGATGGTAAAAAATGTACAAGGGAATTTTTAAAAAATGAGTTTTTGTGCTCTACTAATAGTTTTTTTTTCACCAAACTGACGTTTTAGTGCGAGAATATTTGCTTTTTATATTATTTAATATCTAATACCTAAAAGCAGAACTATAAAGCATATTTCAAAAATCTGAATGTACGGGTAATATTATTGAATGATAAAAGAATTTTGTAATATATGCAAACGTTATATAACAGAAACCTGTATAAAAATTACGAATTCGACAGCTTCATAATTAAGAATTACTAGGCCCTAAGCGGATATTTCATTTTTACTTAAAAATCACTTTCATATAAAAATGATCGCAAAAAAGTACAGGGAAATTTAAAAAAAAATGAGTTTTTGTGTTCTAATAATTCTTTTTTTTATTTTAACCAAACTGACGTTTTAGTGAGAGAATATTTTCATTTTATATTATTTAATATCTAATGCTTAGTAGTAGTTTAAAAATTTGAATAATTCAGAAATATTATGATAAGACAAAAGATTTTTATAATATATTATGTCATACAACAGAAATCTGTATAAAAATATTTCAGTTACAAAATGTGAATGATCATATACATATATTTATTTACTACTATTCTTCAAAAGTAAGTCATTGAAGAATTCAAGGATTTACTTATGAAGATATTTAATAGTTTCAAAAATAGCAATTTTTATCACTGAAAATATTTTTCTTGAAAGAAAATTTTCAAATTTTAGTATACTTTATATCTAGTCCTAACTAATATTATTTTAATACGATAAAAATTGCACTGATATGATAAAACTTAAGAAATATAAAATTTTGAAAAAGGAAAATGATTGCAAATTATAGCTTTTCATATATGTATACTATATCGTTTTCAACTTCTGAACAAAGATTAAATGATCTTGTCTCCTAATTCCTTATTTTGAAAATTGTACAACTTCTCAGTTGCAATTAAATTTTGTAAAGTTGCATTTAAACGGACAATAACTAGATAAAACAGTTACAAACCTTATCTGTAGTAGCATAAAAAAGTTAAATCTGAACAGTACTTATTGAAAATATATTCCAATAGATCATTGAAAATATTCATTTGCACATAGCATTTGTCATTGAAACACATTTTCTAAATTTATTGAGTTCAATTTCTACCTATGCTTATTTAAAAACTTATCGGGTATTCATTTATAGTTATGTAAATTTTGATTTATTTTTTCATATTCGTTCGAAAGCAAACCAAATTTATATATAAATCTTTTGATTGATAATCAATAAAAATATGATAAGATTTCATTGATGCTGTTTATCTGTTTGATATATAATATTTATTTAGCATTATAAAATGTCTCATTTTATTTTTATCGTTAATTTTACTGTGCTCTCATATTTGTTTAGCATTGTAAATGACTGCATAGTGTTGATGTGTGGCAAATTTAATTATAATGTTACATTTTGGATTTTAATACACTTTAATTGAATTCACCTACCATAATTAATATATACTTTCAGTATTTTAGAATAGTACAAAACATATTGAAAGGAAATATATATATATATATATATATATATATATATATATATATATATAAAAGAAATTCCTCGATCTTAATACATATTTCTTATCTGAAGAGTCAGATATAATTCTTTAGAATATTTAGGTTTATAATTTATTCTTTTTTACATCATCAATGGCATACCGAAAATCTATAAAACAAAACTGTCGAAGAATATAGGTTCCTGCATTCTATAAAAAGATTTATTATTTTCCTTGAAAAAACATTTTCCCGTTGGATTTTAGTATACTTTATATCTAGTCTTTTCACCTTTTACTGTTTATGATAAACACTTACTAAATTCCCCAATCTCCAAAAATTACAACCGGAATCATAAAACCGATATTTTAACAAGCCAATTTTGCCACTCAAAATATGATTCGTTCATCAACCCGCATCGGAGTCACGAAATTCCACCTCAGCCAGTCTACAACACTTACGAACACCCTCTAACAGTCCTCGTGCCTGCATCTATTCCTTATCTCGGGTCGCCATGGAACGCCGGTTGCCTGTTTTATGGAGCCATTTCGGACTCGACTAATTATCCCTTGCCCTCATGCCACGGTCCGTATAGAAACCCGGGGCTCATAAAAAAGCCCTAGTCTGGAAATAAAAATTGTGTATTTACGGCCCTCTCAGACATGACGCCAAACCGTGTTAAACGAGACCATTATCTGGAGAGTCCGATCTCCTTCAGACTCTTGTTATTCTTTTTGTTATAGTCGGTGGAAAAGGATTTTTAATGGGCCAGGTTGGCCGATGTGGATGCTGCGAGTGGAGGAATTTCTTGGAGGACAGACAGATCAAAATTAAAGTCTCGAAAAGGTCTGTGGCTCATACCAGGCTTCTACATATAAAAATCAAGAAAGAAGCTAGTGTAGAAACAAATTTTATATATTCTTACTTCTTGAGGTTCTTTGAAATAGGGAATTATGAATTTTGGCGACATGTACCATGTTAAATTTTCTTATTGTTCAAAGACAATGCAGAAGTTAAAGTCACTAATGTAGTCACCAATTCATTAAGATAAACGCCTTATAAAAGGTGACATTTGTTTCTATTTCTGCCTTAACATCTGAAGATAAATATCACATAAATGTGAAAGTGATAAGCTAATGAAGTACTTTCTTATATATTTTTTGCTTATTGTAAAATAAAACAGAATGAGCCTACTAAAAGGTACTTAGAAACTGGAAATTAAGAATGGTGAGAACATGTACCATTTTGAATTTTCTTACTGTTTAATGCCAATGCGGAAGTTTAAGTCACTAATGTAATCACGAATTCATTAAGATAAACGTCTTATATATGGTGACACTCTTGATAAAGCAGAGCTTCTTAAGATTTTTAATTTTCCTTCCTTTTGAAAATTTAAAGTGAAGTTAATTTCTGAAGAAATTATTATATTAATAAATTAGTGATTATTAGAAAAAATAAAAAAAATAAGCACTTAGATTCTTGATGGTTCAGAAGAAGTTACTACAAATTACAAAGAATTGGATTTACTTGACACAGATTTACATTATGCTTTTCATGGTGCTTTAACACTTGTTTCTATTTCTGCCTTACCTTTTGAAGATAAATATCACATAAATGTGAAAGGGATAAGCTAATGCGATTAAGTCATTTTTTATATATTTTCTGCTTATTGCAAAATAAAATAGAATGAGTCTGCTAGACGATACTTAGAAACAGGAAATTAAGAATGGGGAGAACATGTACCATCTTGAATTTTCTTATTGTTCAGTTCCAATGTGGAAGTATAAGTCACTAATGTAGTCACCAATTCATTAAGATAAACGAAATGTATATGGTGAAACTCTTGATAAAGCAGAGCTTCTTAAGATTTTTAATTTTCCTTCCTTTCGAAAATTTAAAGTGATGTTAATTTCTGAAGAAATTATTCCGTTAATAAATTAGTGATTATTAGGAAAAAAATATGTAAAATAAGTAATTAAATTCTTGATGGGGTTCAGAAGAAGTTACTACAAATTACAAAGAATTGGATTCATTTGACACAGATTTACATTATACTTTTCATGGTGCTTTAGCATTTGTTTCTATTTCTGCTTTACCTTTTGAGGATAAATATCCTATAAATGTGAAAGTGATAAGCTAATTCAATGAAGTTCTTTTTCTATATATTTTCTGCTTATTACAAAATAAAATAGAATGACCCTGCTAAAAGCTTCTTTGAAACAGGATATTAAGAATGTTGAAAACATGTACCGTTTGTTCAGTGTCAGTATGGAAATTTAAGTGGATACTCTATTAGTTCTTTTTCAAATCCTTTTTAAATTAAATGTCTCATAAATAGTGAAACTTTGTATAAGGCAAAATATTTTTTTTAAAGATTTTTACATATTGCATCATTTTGAAAATTCAAAGTGTTAAGTTCTGAAAAAAATATACCGGTTTCTTTACTTTAATTATTAAAAAATGCTAAAAAATAAATACATCAATTCTTGGTGATTATAGAAAAGCTAAAACAAATTAGAAAAAAATAAGGTTTATTTGACGAATATTTATATTATATTTTTATGGGATTTTTTTACCATTTGTTTCTATTGCTGTTTAAAGACTTTCAGGATGAATGTTGCTTAAATTGTCGCTGTGAAGCCGATGCAAAAGTCCATTTTTTATATTTTCTGATTGCCACAAAATTAAATAAAAAAATAATTAACCTTTTAGTTTATTTGTTTTCCAAAGTAATTAACATTATTTATTGCTAACATTTTCAATAAGCCGGTCGGATATATCTCAGCGATTTATATATGATTTATTCGTCCTGTAAAGTTTAAATTTAGAACTCATTGTCGTTGTCACTTCAGCTCTCTTAAGATCTCTTTAAACAATGCAAATTAGATAAGTATGCATTACCAGAACACAAGGAAACCAAACATAATTCATATCTCTTATACACCTGTATCTCAGAAGGTTTCCTGTTTACACTATCTTCCTCAAAGCACGGGTAGCGGTTTATGGCTTGCAAGTGTGTCGATGCACACTTGGTAGCAAGCGGAGCGGGATTTTTAAATGGACATAATTAACACCGCAACTTTACTCTGCTATATATCTCCGCAGATAACGCGGCACAAAGTATGGGGTTTAAACTGCTATTGTGTGTTTTCCGATATGAATTAGCGTATTATCTGCCGTAAATAATCGAAGCGATCTCCTTTGATTCACGCCTGGGCTCTATCCGGCGCCAGATGCAAACAAGTCCAAGCTCTTGTGAAAGCATTGCACTTTGCTTCGTGATATACTGCCGGCGATAAAAGTAAAATTTGTTTTATAGCCTGGCAATTCTCTTCCCCTTTTAAAAGGGTGGTGTAGAAAGTTTCGACAGATATTATGTCCGGAATGATTTCAGGTCTTCATTTAACAATAGACGCTGTGTAATGGAGTTGCTTCAACCCCGCTCCATAACTCATACTTTCCCACTCTAATTCATACCTTCCTCCCGAAGCCTCTCGATAAATCGTCTAAATACGCATCTATTAAGGACCGCATCTTTTCTTATCTCCGGTTGAGTAATAGAGGACGTCTATGTTTCGCCTCCCTCCATCTCCCGCTCCCAAACAAAATTTTCCTCCAAAGTGTTTGTGGACGTGCACCTGCCTGTACTAGGCGGCCAGTAATTAGGACCAGTCCTTATCGAACAGAGCTCGAAAGAGTTTAAATTATAATTGAACAGCAAAATTAAAAGATAACGTATGAATAATGATTCGAGAGGGTCTATCACCGTAAAGCCCTCTTTCCTGATTTACGATTTTCGCGAGCCAAATGACGTCATTAATTTCCCTCGAGAGCCCCAGTGCCTTGCTTTTGCACAGTTACAATGATCTGCACGGGATTGTGCTCATAATGACTTTATTTCCAGATGACTGCTTCGCGCCAAATTCTCGCTGGGACTATTTTGGAGAGATACTGTTGTAGTGATAGAGTACACACGAGGAGGATGGAATGGTTATGAATAGTCAAATAGAAGGTAACCTAAGATAAATGGCCCTACCTGGATTCCCGATTGTTTTTGTTTCTTGTACCCACCCACTGTGCACCAGATAGGAATTGGAGCTCGTTTTACTGGATCTTTTGTGAGATCGAGGACTACTAATGAAGAAGTATCGAACCTCAAATTTGCTCTTTTGACATTTGGAGAAATCATCGCCCCATGCACCTTCAGGTGACATGTGAAACCTGCAGTTTGTAAATTTACTGAGTTGTTCTTTACAGAAAGCGTTGGAAAACAAAAATCTTAAAACAATTGATGGTACAATTAGTAATATAGTATCACTTGCATTACCTCTCAATAGACCTTCTGAAAAGTTCTAATCTATTAAAAGTCATGTCCAGCAAACTATACAGAAAATATTTAAGATTATTTACGACTTAATCGATTGGACTAGGAAATCGATAGCTACACCTTCATTTTGTTGAATTACCTAATAAAACATTACAATGCACTTAAACTATATACTCATAGCATTTGTATGGGTATATATATTTATGATTTATTAGCTTGTTTGTCAAAATTCAACCTTTTTAGAACCAAAGCAATGATGTGTGTTTAATTTGTACTCATCTTTGAGGGATGTAAGATAAAATTATGAAAAATTAGAAGCATACTTTAACAAGAGATTTCCTAACATCCCTCAAATTTTTCCAAATTTCTGCTGAATGCTTAAAGTATATTGATCGAATAATTTTTATTTATACTTTTATTGTATTTCTGTCTGAGTACTAAATTACAATCATTGTGTCAGCCGAACGATGGCCAATGGTCAGTTTGCTGGCCTTAGGTACCAGAGTTCGTGGGTTCGAATCCCACAGTGGCATGGATGTTCGTAGCTGTTCGGAATCGGCTTTAAGCTGTAGGTTCCAGTCTCATTAGCCCTCGTGTTGCAAAAGGTACACCGTAGCACTCGGAACCAAACAATCATTGTGTCAAATATTAATAAAATTAATTTACAAACATTATAAATGTACAAAATTGATACAAAGAACAATGAATGTCTAGAACTTTATAAAACATAAAATGTAAATCTTTCATAATTCGTTTGTGTTTGCTAGTTCAAAGTTAATAACTTTTAATTAAACATTAACTAGTTTCTCGGTAATAATAAATTATGTAGACTGAATCCCTTTCACCTTGCATTTTTAAGAAATCTTTAAGTCCAACCACAATTAAGCTATACTTTCAACATAAATGTTTGTATATTATTTTTCCATGTTAAAGTTCATCAGTTTTCGGTAATTTCAAATTACGTTTAATACTAAATCGAGAACTTATTCACAATATTTTAAATATATGTGATAGGTGTAAAACTTTTCTTAAGTTATATGAATCACTGTAGCTATTTTCACTCACTATTAAAGCGGTCATTTTTATTTCCTTTTATTAAGGCATTACCCGACAAACCAATAGCAGTTTACTCATCTTTTAGCTGCGTAAGATAAAATTATGAAAAATTAAAAGCCTACTTCAGCAAAAGATTTCCTAACATTCCTCAAATGATTCCAAATTTCTTCTTAATGATTAAGGTATAATGATCGAATAATTCTAATTTATATTTTTATTGTATTTCTGTCTGAGTCCTAAAAATCATTGTGTCAAATACTAATAAAACTAATTTACAAACATTATAAATGTACAAAATTGATACAAAGTACAATGAATTTTTAGAACTTTATAAAACATAAAATGTAAATCCTCTATAATTCGTTTATTTTTACTAGTTAAAATTATATCTTTATTGTATTTCTGTCTGAGTCCTAAATTACAATCATTGTGTCAAATATTAATAAAATTAATTTAAAAACATTATAAATGTACAAAATTGATACAAAGAACAATGAATGTCTAGAACTTTATAAAACATAAAATGTAAATCCTCTACAATTCTTTTGTTTTTGCTAGTTAAAATTTATATTTTTATTGTATTTCTGTCTGAGTCCTAAATTACAACCATTGTGTCAAATATTAATAAAATTAATTTACAAACATTATAAATGTACAAAATTGATACAAAGTACAATGAATGTCTAGAACTTTATAAAACATAAAATGTAAATCTTCTATAATTCGTTTGTTTTTGCTAGTTCAAAGTTAATAACTTTTAAGAAAACATTAACTAGTTTTTCAATAATAAATTTTGTAGAGTGAATCACTTTCATCTTGCATTGTTATGAAATCTCTTCGTCCAACCACAATTAACCTATACTTTCAACACAAATGTTTGTCTATTAGTTTTCCATGTTAAAGTTCATCTATTTTTGGTAATTTCAAATTACGTTTAATACTAAATCGAGAACTTGTTCACAATATTTTTTAAATATGTCATAGGTATAAAACTTTTCTTAAAGTATATGAATCGCTGTAGCTATTTTCACTCACTATTAAAGCGGTCATCTTTATTTCCTTTTATTAAGGCATTACCCGACAAACCAATAACAGTTTACACAAAAAATAACTTTGTTATGGCAATTAGAAGTGTCCAGCTGTCGCGGCTGAAAGTTTACTAGGGTTATTGCTAAAACCGGTATGTCCAGAAAGGCCGTAGCTGAACCCGGGAACCTTTTTACGAGCTACATGGTTTCAAGTTTTATGGTCAATTTTTTCCCCTGACCCGGTTATAAATCTCGCAGACTTCTCAAAAATTTTTCTCTTCCAGTTTATTTTAGTGATTTTATGTTTCAGACGTTAAGTTAAGAATAAAATAGCTCAGAATTTTTCACTCAGTGTTACTGTCGATATAAAATGTCGGAGCATTGAGGTAGAAAGAACACACATATATGATCATGGCGCTGTGAGAGCTTAACTTGTAAGCAGAATAAATGCTTGTAGACCTCAATGAAAGAAATTCTAAACAGAATTTTACATGCTTGTGAAGTATATAGATACATATCTTCTTTTAACCCTTAATTTGACAAGATGTTTTTTCAAATATTTTTTACAAAAAAAATATATTTTACATTTTTGAGATAATTAATGTCCGCTGTGGCGAACACTGAGAATTATGTGTTATAGTAATTATAAATATACATGTCCCGTGTAGCGGCCAGACTTAGCCAAATTAAGGGTTAAGCAAGTGTGTTTTGTTTAATTTATCCTCAATTTTTTTTTGCATAAATGAAGCACTCAGATACAACCTTTCAAAACTTCAAAAAATTGATTTTTTTTTAAATTTTAATCTATCTCATTGCTAGTTGGTTACTTTATCTTATTCTTTAAACCACATAAAATACTCCGAAAACTAAAATTTTTATTTAAAAAAAAACTCTTACAATTCCGTTATAAAGAGGCTTTTATAATCAATTTCAATTACAACGCAGTTTGTACAACTTCACTTCCGTGATATATATATATATATATATATATATATAATATATATATATATATATATATATATATATAATATGCGTGTGTGTAATAAGACGGACTTCTGAGTGGTTGAGTGGTTGCAGTCATAGCCATAAAAGTGACACCATTTTAGCTAAAGACTTTTATTAAGATAACATTGGAGGACGGGTTTCCACTTCATCATAGGGACAGGACAAACTGAGGGGTCAGCTAGCATGAAGTTATATGTAAAAATGCCCTGGTCAGCATCTGTGGATACCTGGTCAACATCTGTGGGAAGATCTCTAGAAACATCTGTCTCCGACACAGTGCATCTCCTTTTTGTTTCGAAATTTCCTAAATTGTCCGCTAGGCAATTAGGAAATGGGCAATGTAGAATTATAATTGGAAGACCCCTTCTATGAGGGCGTAAACTGTAGCCCTAGTGGTCAATTTAGGTTAGGAGTTAAAAAGGGAAATACAAAAGGATGCAGGAATTTTTAGCCCTTGACTTCAGATTTGAAAACCCTTGGGAATTTCCCTTACATATATACATATATACATAAATTTGAAATTTGGTACTCGTTTTTTTTTCGTGAGCTTACAATAATACTAAGGAAAAATCTTAGAACACAATATTTAATATATTTAAATCTTGGCTTTAACGAAAATTATAAATTTTGAACTTAAAATTTTGAAAAAATGGAAAAAGGTAGAAAACATTGAAAAAGTGTTCAGATAATTTGTAGTTTTTAGTTTCAAGTCGTGTATAAAGTCTGTCTTAAATATCAGAAGAAAAGTATGTGATAGAGATTATAAAATTTCTTCCCTTGCTGTAAGATTTATCGTAACATTTAATAGGAGTTTTGTGAGAAAAATATTTGATAGATACTACAAAGTTTCTGCTTTTGAAGTATGGTTTATTGTATCATTTAATAGCAGTTATCGAAGAAAAATATTTGATAGACATTACAAAATTTCTGCTTTTAGAATAGTATGGTTTATTGTATCATTTAATAGCAGTTATCGAAGAAAAATATTTGATAGACAATACAAAATTTCTGCTCTTGCTGTATGATTTATCGTATCCTTTAATAGGAGTTTTGTGAGAAAAATATTTGATAGATATTACAAAGTTTCTGCTTTTGGAGTATGGTTTATCATATCATTTAATAGCCGTTATCGAAGAAAAATATTTGATAGACATTACAAAATTCCTGCTTTTAGAGTAGTATGGTTTATTGTATCATTTAATAGCAGTTATCGAAGAAAAATATTTGATAGACATTACAAAATTTCTGCTTTTAGAATAGTATGGTTTATTGTATCATTTAATAGCAGTTATCGAAGAAAAATATTTGATAGACAATACAAAATTTCTGCTCTTGCTGTATGATTTATCGTATCCTTTAATAGGAGTTTTGTGAGAAAAATATTTGATAGATACTACAAAGTTTCTGCTTTTGGAGTATGGTTTATCATATCATTTAATAGCCGTTATGGAAGAAAAATATTTGATAGACATTACAAAATTCCTGCTTTTAGAGTAGTATGGTTTACTGTATCATTTAATAGCAGTTATCGAATAAAAATATTTGATAGACAATACAAAATTTCTGCTCTTGCTGTATGATTTATCGTATCCTTTAATAGGAGTTTTGTGAGAAAAATATTTGATAGATACTACAAAGTTTCTGCTTTTGGAGTATGGTTTATCATATCATTTAATAGCCGTTATGGAAGAAAAATATTTGATAGACATTATAAAATTCCTGCTTTTAGAGTAGTATGGTTTACTGTATCATTTAATAGCAGTTATCGAATAAAAATATTTGATAGACAATACAAAATTTCTGCTCTTGCTTATTGTTAGTTAAATATTTCTTGGGTGAAAAATAGACTTCTAAAGTTTAGTAGACTGACAATTATTTTACTACTATGAATGATGTTGCTAAATGTGTGCTTCTATTCTGTCCTAGTTTTTTCCTAGTGTCGAAAATCCCCACTCTATCCAAGATTTTCACGAGGACATTAGCCTTAGTCGTCCATTAAGACTTATTCGACCCTTTTTACATTAGTAAAGACGCTTTGGATTTGCGACAGACCCGCACCAACACCCCGAGACTCATCACTTCCTGGGATTTCCTCGACCTCTATTTAATTCATGCACCTCGAGCACAGGTCTTTTCTACAAACACCCCACCCTTCCATCTGATGGGACGCTAATTACAGTCCCTCCCCCACTGCATGCTGATGATTATTTATTTATTTA
>CM063505.1:80688082-80718082 GCA_032207245.1 Pardosa pseudoannulata
TCTATTTTAAAGACAAACCCTTCACAAAATATTCTATTTTAAAAACAAACCCTTCACAAAATTATTTTTGTGAAAAACTTTATTTTACTCTTTACGTTAAACTCTTCTTATTATTATCACAAATATGTATTATCATATTCTCGTATTAATTTTAATAAGTAATTGAATCTTTGAATAAATGTAATGTTTATTTACACGTCAGTATGTGTTTGTATATTCTGAAATATAGTTTTTTAAGTAAGATATTTCTCCATAATCGATCATTTAGTATTGATTTCATATTTTAATTGGATATTTTTTTTATAAAAACTGAACTTTATTTTTTCAAATTCACAAAATTAAAACTTTTTGAAAAATGCAGATTTAGCATTTAACTTTAGTTTAAAAAGATAATAAATAAATATTTCACAATTTCACAAAATTAGAACCCTGTCTGGAAGTGTGACCAGACATCTGCATATTGTTTATTAATTAAAAAAATTAAATAAAAACAATAGAGTATCTTTTTGCGGATAAGAAACATTTCTCTATTTTTATGGGTAGATATGATTCAATGTTGTCGAACAATATTCACAATATTTTTTTAATAATTTAGAATTATTGTTTAAACATTTTTAGTACCTAAATATCTAAGAAAATCATGGTTGGATTTATACACCATTCTTAATAAGGAAAAAACATATACCCAGACAGCACATTTTGTTTGCAGGAAACTTGAAGCAGTCTTGCGTTGCAAATCTGCAAATTTGCAGCAAGTTCAGTATGACAAGTCTGCAAGCTTTAAACAAGACTGAAGAAAGTCTAAGCATTTTTGCTTGCTTCAAGGTTGTTATGACAAGGTTGTCACAGTTTTGCAGCAAAATAGCGTTGCAAAGGAGTGGTTGCTTTATGTTTTATCTAACTTGCAGGAATCATGCTGCAAGTTTGTCGCTTCAAATTTGTTAAGACATGATATTATCCAGAAAAAACAATGATTTTACCACATTCGATCATTTCGAAGTATCCTAACGGGAGATTGCCTTTTTGCTATATACTTAATTCAACTGCAGATAATTTTCAGTGTAGCTACACTTTTTCACCCACAAAACTAACTACTGGTTGAAATTCTAATCTAAATTCCAGATGCAGCTGACAAGACATGTTTACGGTTGATTATAAGTGAAAATTGCCATGTTAAAATCGCTATGCCACACGTTTAGATAAATGTCTAAAGTGCTGTCACAAGGTTTCGTAAAAATACTCTTTAATGTAATTTGTCTAAGATGGAGTGCAACTAAACGTTGACACACATAACGTAAATGAAAAATAAAAATTTTTCAATGATATCGAAAATTTGAACGAAATTGTAACCATAACTATTATAAGATAATTAAATTTCATTAATTCATATAAAATTTTACAATTTTAAATGGAAGAAATAATCAACAATACAAAAGTAACCTTTAAGAAAAGGAATATATTTAGCCTATTATTTTATCGTCTCCATCCTGAAACAGTTCCTAGGAATATGTACGACTTCGTTAAAATTGGAGAGAAATGTAGCATTCTTCTCTTTTAAATTATTGATTATGTAAGCTCATAAATTTCACTTCATTAAACACAAAACATTTCTTGCTTTTCATCACGAAATGCATCGTGAACTTCGAGAAGTCTAGAATGAAATGATAAACTCGAAAATATGATGCATGTATTGTAAGCCATTTGATTAATATCTCGATTGGAAAGCGCTGATTTGCAGAAGGCTTTGTGCATTAATGAGATATTTCTTGAAAGTCGTGTTATTTCCAGTTTGTAGCAGTGAATACATGTCAATATTAATAAACGTTGACATTTGATTGCTAAGCAATGTCTTGCGTGATACTGTAAAAGACTTAAGGGGCATATTTGATGTGTAAATACGAAACGTAATGTATATTTAATATACAGCATTGTCGCAGGTTATTTAGCATATTCCTAATTCACATTTAATGTACCGCGTTATACTTAATGTAATTGTTATTTAATTTAACAATCAAAAATTCAATATAAAAATTAAAGAGTACATTTGCTTAATCATTTATGATTAACTCGTCAATAATATATTATCAGTAACAAATTTTAAGAGTTCATCACTAATTTTATAAGAAGGAAATTTATAAAACCAAGTATTTAAACATATCATTAATTTTGTTACTATGCAACATGTAAATAAATAAAACAAATAAAACTTCAATTTATCTATTCTTAAAATGAGATACACAATTCATGTATGAAGAAAGAGTAAAAATTAAAGAGTACATTTGCTTAATCATTTATGAATAACTCGTCAATAATATATTATCAGTAGTAAATTTTAAGAGTTCATCACTAATTTCATAAGAAAAAAATTTATTGTAAAACAATATATTTAAACATATCATTAATTTCGTTACTATGCAGCATGTAAATAAATAAAACAAATTACACTTCATTGCATCCATTCTTAAAATGAAATATACAGTTCATGTATTGAAAAGAGTAAAAAGTAAAGGGTATATTTGCTTAATCATTTATGATAAGCTTGTCAATCAAATTTTAAGAGTTCATCACTAATTTTATAAGGTGGATGTTTATGAAACCAAACATTTAAGCATACGTTAATATTGTTACTATGCAAGATGTAAATAAATAAAACAAATTACACTTCATTGCATCCACTTTTAAAATGAGATATACAATTCATGTATTGAAAAGAGTAAAAATTAAAGAGTACATCTGCATAATCATTTATGATAATCTCGTCAATAATATATTATCAGTAGCAAATTTTAAGAGTTCGTCACTAATTTTATAAGAAGGATATTTAAAACATATCGTTAATTTTGTTACTATGCAACATGTAAATAAATAAAACAAGTTACTCTTTATTGCATACAGTCTTACAATGAGCTACACAATTCATGTATTGAAAAGAGTAAATATTAAAGAGTTCATTTGCTTAATCATTTATGAATAGCTCGTCTATAATATATTATCAGTAACAAATTTTAAGAGTTCATCACTAATTTTATAAGAAGGATATTTATAAAACAAAATATTTAAACATATCGTTAATTTTGTTACTATGCAACATTTAAATAAGTAAAACAAATTACACTTCATTGCATCCACTTTTAAAATGAGATATACAACTAATGTATTTCTTTATGAATTTATGCTTTTAAAAATTTAATGTTTACGTCATTGTAACAATTTTTAAAAATCATTGCTTTTGGTGGAAGTAATGCACAGCAACCTATTTGCAAATTAATTTATCAACAAAATTTTTTCAAGTATGATTTTAGAACTTTTAATTTACATTAGAATATACTGTGAAATGAATTATTCATTATTTAAGTAGGTGTTAAAACGGAGATATTCCTTAAAAATAAATCTTTGATAACATTCGTTTTAGCATGATATTTGTACCATTTTCATTACTTTCGCAATTAAGAAAAAGAAGACTTTTTAATGTTTGGATTACGTAAACCTGTACTGAGATTTTTCTACTCGTTATTCATTAAATTGGCAGATATTTTGAGTTTTTTGTTTAAACTGCAATGTTTCTTTGCCTAGTTTTTCAATTGTGACATTAATTTCATATTAATCATTTGATTTATAAGGATGTTTTCTTCAATTAATATGTTTTGTATCTAAATGAAAATTTCAAAACAGAATATCCGTCAGTTTTAAACATATTGCATCAGTTCATCGTGTTTAAACGCATTTTATGCCAAATCCATCAACTCTAAAAAAGATAATATAGAGCAGACGTGGCGAACCTATGACAAATGCTTTGATTATGAAGCTATTTAAATAACGACACGTTCCTTCAGTTCTTATATTGTAAAATTATAAATTTAGTTTTAAAATAAAAATAATTTTTTTATAAATTTATTTTTTTACGTTATAAAAAACAGAGAAGAAACAATCGAAAGTATAAAAACATGTGTGTCATAAAATTTAAATAATGTCGATTATATAAATGAATATTCTCTAAATGCTCCCTGTTTTTCTATTGTATTATTGCAGTTTTATCAAACTTATTATACATAAACACAATTACTATTGTTTACTGATAAAGAATATTTCTTAATATATCTATATATCTATTCGTAGTAAAAGTTGATAATGAAAAATGAAAGCAAAGCTACACATAGAACTCAAAAACAACTATTTAATCTAAGATGTTGTATATTATCGGAAGTTATCACAAACATCATTAATCAAAACAGTTGTTTCTGAAAGATGTGATCTATACAATACACGCATGTAATGATTTTATTGTACAATCCTTACAATATAAAGAACAGAAAACATATCATGCCGCAACTCTAAGTAAAGATGCGCTAGGCAAGATAGCAGTTAGTAATGCTAAACGCTAGTACAGTCAGTGTATTGGAAAAATAAAACCAGGAAATTAAAATATAAAAAATAACATCGTAGGCGAAATTCTAATATGTAAGTATTATACTATGACACAGAACAGCAATTCTAAAATACAAGTATAAAATAAGTTACTAGTACATTGTTTAAAATTATTATGATAATATTATCATCGTTATTCATCATAATATCATATTAGTTATATCTTAGAAATTTAAAAATTATGCTTATTATTTAATTATAAAAATTTTCGCTATATCTAAAACTACCAATAATTTATTTAGTGAGACTAATGGGATAAATATTTTTATCTAGCTCATCCTTCAGATTTTAAATATTTCTCCTGATTAAGTAATTATTATACTAAGCTAATTAACAATATTGTTTTTAAAGATTACCTATGTGTGTGTTGTTATTTATTCGTTGTTTGTTCATATACTTATTACAGAACCGCACTTGTGCTTGATGTCAACCAGTGTGGTACTTCATATATATGCTGTGAAATCTTTTTAAACGATTTTATAAGTGAAAATCCTTAAAAGAAATTCCGAAATGTTCAGTGAATACATTTCTGATGTTTGCAAATTATATTCGTATTTATTTTTATCCACGCACTCCTTCTTCCCCTTTCCAAGGGATGCTATTGACTTAGTGACCTCTGGCAAGTATTAAAAAATAGACAAAATTTGACCCACTTCTCGAAAGAGTTCGTCTTCCCTGTTACAGAGCATGAATACGAAGTCCTCCGAATGATCTTTGTCCACGCGATCGGCTTTTTGTTTGGTATTTAAATTTCGCACGCCAAGATATATTAGCATTCAAAAGTCATCTTCTTATCGTTGAATTTCTTTCAGTCATTAGCCAATGTTTAAAAAAACCTACACAAGAACTCTTCTTTGGTGTTGGCTTGTCACAAGTAACCTTCATTATTCACGAGCTTTTGCCATAATCTTGACACATCATCAAGTCGATTTTGGAAGCTTCTTTCACTCTTCAGTCTCTCACACAGCTTTCAACTTGTCTTTATTTTTCATTTTCTTTCTTTTCCATAGTCCCAAAGACGAATTGGTCCTTATATCCGACCGAATTCCCTACCCCCTTCTCATTTTTGTCATTTAGATATACTGATGTTGAAGCCCATGCATGGAAACTACATGATTTATGGGGCAACTGAAAAGTAAAGGATTTGGCCACTGATCTATGCATTTCACTGAAAAATGTGTTTTTAAATTTGGGAAAAAATCAACAAGAGATGAAAAATGATTACAACCTTGCACTCATATTCTAATTGATGAGTTTTTAATGTCGTTTCCCAGTCTCGAATTTGACAAATAGCTTTCAAATTCTAAAGTAATTAGTTTTTGCGAAATGTAGCCGGATAAACTAAAGTAAGGGATTCTAATTCGGTTTTTATTCATTCGAAAGATTCTGTTGCTGTAGCATAGATTGGATAGTGTCCTGGTTTCGTAGTTAAAAGAAATCCATTACTGTAGTTATTTGTGTTCGTATGTAGATAGAAATTCTTTTGCGTAAATTAGCAAAAAGGGAGATTTAAGCTTACCACTAGGATTTCAAACACTGAATGATATGCATAGATGTTTATAGCTTTTTCGGATTAGTTTAGAGAAGAACCATCCCATTATCTCTCTTGTTCTCGTCTTGCAAAAAAGTAGACTACAGTGTGTTCTCAATGAAAAAACTCTTAAACTATAAGAATGAAAGAGCTTATTCAGACTTGATTCAAAGTAAACCGAGAACCTTATTTAGTTGCTAGTTCAAAGATTTGTTTGTAAGACTTCACCGTATCAGTTAATGCACGAGAAATGTTATACGAGCAAGAGGAAGCAAAGTTGCTTTTAATTGTAATAATGGACAACCTACAAAATGGCTACACCACCGTCTCTAGACTTGCGAAAAAGTGCATTTAGAGCCTTAATTTTGAAGGAGAACTCACGTTTTCACAGAATTTTACCAAATGCAATTGTGTACAGATCTCTCCTAATGATCTCCTGCATTGTATGGGGAAATAGACCAGAAAATGTGGTCAAAACTCGAAACCTAGTGCTTGATTATTTTTTTAAAGAATATGGCCTCTGGGATTTTAGAAAAGTATCATCTCATTATCACTCGTGTTCTCGTCTTGCAAAAAAAGTAGACTACAGTGTGTTTTTCAATGAAAAAACACTTAAACTATAAGAATGAAAGAGCTTATTCAAAGAACACGTGTTCAGATTTGGTTCAAAGTAAACTGAGAACCTTATTTAGTTGTTAGTTCAAAGATGTGTTTGTAAGACTTCACCGTATCGGATAATGCACGAGAAATGTTTTACAAGCACGAGAAAGCAAAGTTGCTTTTAATAGTAATACTGGACGACCTACAAAATGTCCAGACCACCGTATCCAGACTTGCAAATGAATGCATTAAGAGTCTTAATTTTGAAGGAGGACTCAAATTTTCACAGAATTTTACCAAATAAAATTGTGTAAAGATCACTCCAAAAGATCTCCTGCATTGTATGGGGAAATAGACCAAAAAACGTGGTCAAAACTCGAAACCTAGTACCTGATTATTTTTTTTTTAAGAATATGGCCTCTGGGATATTTTTAGTCCCTGAATAGATCAAATGTAAAAAAGAAATGTTACAATAGCCCCCGCAACTAACTATACAGTAAAAGAAAAAAAGACTTCCTCTACTTAGATGCGAAAAACCAGAATTTCAGGGTAAAGTTCAAGAAAAAGAAAAATTCAAAATCTATCAATTCCTAATTTTAATTATAATTTATTTCTATTTGTTTTCTTCAGAAAGGTTGAACAGTAAGAAAAAAAATTTCGAGTTCAAGGCATTAAAATAAGCTGTATGATAGTAGATTTAATGAATTTTATTTTTCTTTGCATTAACCTCGGGCTTAGTGTTTTTTATTAATTTATAAGCTCCAGTTTGATAATGACTTGGAAGGATTAGTCATTATCATGTGACTAATCCTTTTTAATTAGGATTAGTCATATGAATCCTTTCTTAAGTTTAGAGGAATTAATATGAAGAATCAATTATTATTAGTTTATTTTACAAAAAAATAGTTCCCTGTGAAATATGCAAAACAATACTTTTAAAAACGTGGGTTAATTTTACAGTTTATACAGAATATTGTTTAATTTATGTGCTAATTTATTTGATAAAAAATTGGCATCAGTCGTTAGAATGTAAACTGAGTAAGTAATGTTTTTTCTTAAAGCTATCATAATTATAAAAATATGGAAATAAACGTCCACTTATTCGATGTAATTTACCCTAAAAGCAACTAGTTTAGGACTTATTAAGGATTCATCTTCAAGCTATGAAGGATTAAATGTGACTGCTACTGTAAACAATCTACATTTGTGACATCGTTCATTATGATAAATGCCCGTTGTTACGTTTCTGGATTGCTCACTGTTTCGGTACTCAAGGCTGTTCAAGTAATTAAACTCAAGCATCATCAATAATGTATCATTCATTTTATCTTTTATTTCCGTACTTAATTTATAAAATGTGTTATAAATGTGCTATATTTGTGATTTTTTTACTCTTTTTAAGGAAAAGAAGAAAAATATAATTCTATATTTCTTTTTGGATTCTTCTTTTTTAAGAGCTTAAACCTTTAAACTTAAGTTTATTTTTACGAAAAAAAATATTGGAATCAAACTGTTAGAAAGAAGGTAATACTTTTAAAATTTTGAGGTTATATTTTTATAAAATAAAAATTGAATCATTCCCTATATAATAATAGCCTAAGTTATCTGTCCGTCAGTTCTAGAATTTATGAAGTGGTGGAATGGATAGAGGCATCCATATTGAATTCTTGATGAGTTACGGTTAGCAAAATTCAAAACAAGTAAAGTTTATCTTCTCCTAAACTATCGATCCAATTCTAAACTAAATTGGTATAATTATATTTCATATCACAGCGAAAAATACTGCCGTCTTTAAAAGGTTCGAAATCCACCCCTTCCCCCTTTTTCGAGCGTTAATGCTATGCCATTATTTTAAGCCCTGTTTTCCGCGGTTAAGAGCAGGTGATTAAATTTATCAATTTTTCACATAATAGCTAAAATAACATTTTTAGCATTATGACGTATTTCCTTTAACTATCTCATATAATAATTTCCTATATATTATTTAAATATCGTCTGCATTATTTTCATCCATTTTATCTCTGAACTTAGATATTACGTAAATAACTTGCTTTTATATTTGTCTTAAATAATAGATTAGTTACATATGTGATAATTTTAAATTTAATCATCGATTATTTTTTGTTGCAATGAAAATTTTATCACCGGTATTAACAACAAATTGTTTTCATTAAAGTCTATGATTCTATTTCACATACTCATAAATATCTAGCGTTTAAGTTATATATCTTTGAAAATTAAGATGTTTGTTCGTTTGTGTGTGTTTTATACAAAACTACACGGTTTAACTAAATGAATTCAACTTGATTCTAAACTGCATTCACCGTATCGGAAGACTTTAATGGAGTATGAAGATAAACTGAGCGAGTGTAAAATAATTATAAGCCAAAAAACAAATCATTTTTTACCTACCTCATAGGGTACTTTACAATTCTGGAAAATTAAAAAAAATTTACCAATCCCGTCATATGACGGGCTATATGCTAGTGTGTTATATTTCTGATTTTTTACTCTTTTTAAGGAAAAGAAAAAATTAATTCTGTATTTCTTTTTGGATTCTCCCTTTTTTAGAGATTAAACCGATAAACTTAAGTTTACTTTTACGAAAAAAAATATTGGAATCTGTCAGAAAGAAGGTAATACTTTCAAAATTTTGAGGTTATGTTTTTATAAAAAAAATTCCATCATTATCTAGTGAAAAAGGAAGAAAGTTAGAGTTTTTATTTCGATGTTACAAATAGAGGGTTTTTATAACCTTTTACATTTTATTCTACACTAATTTTGAGGAATTACAATGAGTAATGAGAACTTTTATTCATTTATATGTTTTTGTTTTATCGAAATATTAAAGTTGTATAAATCCTCTATATATAATAATAGCGTGAGTTATCTGTCTGTCTGTGTACGAATTTATGAAGTGGTTGGACCTGAAAATGGATAGGTGCATCCATATGGGACTCTTCATAAGGATTAGCAAATTTCAAAGCGAGTCTTTAAAACGTTCGAATTCCAGAGTTTAACGCCATTATATCAAAGACAAATTTCCCCGGTTAACAGCAGGCGATTAAATTTCAGTTTATCACATAATAGATAGTTAAAAATTATATTTTTTCTCGCATTATGACGACTCTTTTATCATCTTCTCACTTTAAATATCGTCTGCATTATTTTCATACGTTTTATCATTGAATTTGGATATATAAATAATTTTCTTTTATATTTGGCTTAAATTAATAGATTAGGTACACGTGTGATAATTTAAATTTAATCATCGATTATTTAGCAATTAGGGTAGACTTTTTAATCCACCTCTATTCTTTTAGAATTTAAAGCCATTATTTCAAGTTTTTGTTAACAGCAGGCGATTAAATTTCAGTTTATCACATAATAGATAGTTAAAAATTATATTTTTTCTCGCATTATGACTCTATTCTATTCACCATCTCACTTAATCATTTCTTACTTTAAACTATTTAAATATCGTCTGCATTATTTTCATACGTTTTATCAATGAATTTAGATATTACGTAAATAATTTTCTTTTATATTTGGCTTAAATAATAGATCAGGTACACGTGTGATAATTTTAATCATCGATTATTTTTTGTTGCAATGAAGATTTTATCACCGGTATTAACAACAAATTCTTTTCATAAAAGTCTAGGAGTCTGTTTCGCGGACTAATAAATATCTAGCGTTTAAGTTAAATATGTTTGAATAGTAAGAAGTTTGTTCATTTTTGTTTGTTTTTTATATATACTATAGTTTGACTAAATGAATTCAATGTAATTCTAACTGCATTCACAGTATCGGGAGACTTTAGAGGAGTATGAAGATACAAAAATTATTGAGAGTGTGCCAGATAATTCTCAGCCAACAAATGAACCTTTTTTTGCCTTAAAAAATTATTGAGCTTGTACCAGATAATTCCCAGCCAACAAACAAGCCATTTTTTGCCTTCCTCATAGGGTATTTTACAGTCTTGGAAAATTAAAAATTTTTACTAATCTCGCCATATGACGGGCTGTATGCTAGTTATCCTATAAATATATAAGAAATATTTTAAAAGTATTTCTGAATCATCATCATAATCATTCCGAAGCACTTTTCACTCTGTTACTTAGTAATAGTTAATGCTGTTATTTCTTCATGACGGCAGTCTTTTCAGAATTATTTTACCACTATTAGTTATAACAGAATTAACAGAAAACTGTGACATCTCAATCAATCACTCTTTCAACTGCTGATAAAAATAGTCATTACCAAAAAAAAATGCATCAGATTACTTGTAAATGGCGATACCTCATACCATTTGATAATGATTTAGACGAATTATTCATTATCATGTGACTAATCCGTTTTAATTAGGATTAGTCACATGAATCCCTTCTTAAGTTGAGAGGAATTAATATGAAGAATATATTATTATTAGTTTTTCTATAAAAATAGTTCCCTGTGAATTATGCAAAATAATACTTATTAAAATTAAGTTAATTTTACAGTTTATACAGAAGACACGGTTTGACTAAATGAATTCAAGGTGATTCTAAACTGCATTCACAGTATCGGAAACTTTAGAGGAGTATGAAGATAAACAAATAGTTGAGCTTGTACAAGATAATGCTCAGCCAACAAACAAATAATTTTTTTTTGCGTGCCTCATAGGGTACTTAACAGTTCTGTAAAATTAAAAATTTTACTAATCCTGTCATATGACGAGATATATGCTAGTTATCCTATAAATATATAAGAAATATATTAAAAGTATTTCTGAATCATCATCATAATCATTCGGAAGCACTTTTCACTCTGTTACTTAGTAATAGTTAATGCTGTTATTTCTTCATGACGGCAGTCTTTTCAGAATTATTTTACCACTATTAGTTATAACAGAATTACCAGGAAACCGTGACATCCTAATCAATCACTCTTTCAACTGCTGATAAAAATAGTCATTACCAAAAAAATGCATCAGATGATTACTTGTAAAGGGCGATACCTTATACCACTTTTCGAGCGATATCCTTCTGCGTTTTTTTTATTCCCATCTAAACAGTTTTTAATCTTTCTCCAATACCATAAAAACGACAGACAGTTATTTTATTTGTTCGGCAGCCAGTGCATCTCCCGTCCGATTTACTGATTAATTCACAATTTTATTTTCCCCGGTTTTCAAAGAGGAAAAAGCAGATTAAGATATTTCTGGAAACATTAAAATGGGACAGTACAGATAGAAAGAGGGTAAAAAAAAAAAGCAATTTGGAGCAAAATATTACGATCTCTTTTTTTATCACAAAACTGATGTTATCAGAGGCGACTTTTTGGTTTTATGAATTCATCAATTTTGAGTGCATGTGACATTTTTTTCCCCGTTTTATCAAAGTTCACTGTAAGTCTATATCTATTTTCTTGAATATTTCATTAGACTGTGAAATAATGTATAACGATTCATTTTCAGAAATGTTAAAAATGATAAGTGAAAACTTAATTTTCATCAAAGAAAACAAAACTACGATTTTGAGAAATAAATTTTTATTCCGTTTTATTTTTATTTATTTTTTTTCGGGATTTCAAAAGATAAAAAAAACATTCATTGTTTTCATTTTTTTGCATGACATTCAAAGAGTTTTCAATTAAATTAATAAAATGTTATAATCCAATGAGAAAATGCAAAATGTTACAAGCTTACAAATATTACATCTTCCTTAGTCTAAATTTTATTTCTAGAATACGACTTTCTATAAATAAATAACCTGGTCATTTCTTTTAATTCAAAATGAAGGATATTCCAATTCTCTTGAGGTATAATTCATTTCATCTTTTTTCTTTATTTCTAGAATAATTAGTTTTAAAAGAGAAAAACAAAAAGCTAAAATCGCATAAGCAGCATTCGTATAATTAAACGTGAAATATGTTTTTGATTTATCCTTCATTATTTTATGTATGAAATTTCTACAAATTTTATTTATAATGGTATACTACAAACTATATATTTTCTTCAGGAAAGTGGATTAGATATCAAGATTGCAAATTTACCGTTGAAATTTGAATCAAAGACTTGTATTTTCTCAAGATTGATAAATTAGACTCGTCTGAGATAGGAAGTTTTGTTCAATAAAACAACTCTTTACATCGTATATTATCTTATCTAATATATTGCTATACTTTACATGTTTTCTTGCAATTACAATTTACATTTGATGCAGAATATAAACAATTATATATATATATATATATATATATATATATATATATATATTTATATATATATATATATATATATGTATATATAATATATATATATATATATATGTATATATATATATATATATATATATATACATATATCATATATATACATATATATACATACATTTATATTTATATATGTATACATATATAAATATAAATGTATATATATATATAATATATATATATATATATATATATATATATATATATATATATATATATATATATATATATATCCTATGCCTTATGTTGTGAATCTGATTTGAATTCTATATTGAAGTAAATTTATATTGATTTATAAATGTCAATTAATTGATTTTTCTTTCTACTCTTAAATTTCCTTGTAATCCTTTATCCTATATTTGCATTTATTTATACTTAAATATAAGTATTAAAAGGTTAAATACTTATATTTATGTATGAATAAATGACATTATTTTTGATATTTTTACATTTTTCTTGTTTTTTCTTTTTTTTTACATACAAGTTTATTTGAAATAACTTTACTCTTTTTTATTAGCATTAGTTTATCTATCTTATAGATTTTTTTTTAAATGTGACTTAGATTATTTTCCAGGATTCCTTTTTTTTTCTGTGTTGCCATAAAAATAGCTACTGTTTGTGTTCTTTAATTCTTAAAACTTGTTTCAAATTACAAAATATGGTATCTACATTGTTGTGAAACCATTTTTTAAACTAACTTAACGTAAAATATTTGGTCCTTTCTGTAGCAATAAATGCTAGACCTCTCAACTTAAAAAAAAATAATAATTTTTTACTATATAAGTTTTTTATGTTATGGATCAACTAAATCCAGTATCTTAATGTGTCCTACATGCCTAAAAAATTACGACCGTAGTTATGGAATACTGCCCTGTGTTTCCATGACGCTACTTCTTGTCTAGATTTGTAAAAGACTCAAACGAATTGTCAGATAACTTTGCAATGGCAGTTTATCCTCAAGATTTTAAAGAAGTCAGTTATGTTTGATTCAGGCTCTAAAATCAGACAAAACAGACTAGCTAAACCTCTGACATTCGAATCTGGAGTCTTTTTTTTGTGTTTGATTACCGCTATGGGTATGCAAGTTTGCAATATTTTGCAATCAGATCTAAGCAATGTGTTCTGGTTTTCTTATTTCTGAAGCAGTAAATCATTAACCATAATTTTCCTGACCAACCAAAATAAATATTTTATAAAAGAGTGCAGATATTTGTCTTTTGTCACTTCATGTTTGCTATAACACAGTAGAAATTTCTAATTTGCAAGATAATTTGTTTATAATTACCCCCTACTAAACTTTTCTAGTTTTTAAACGATAGTAAATATTTTCAAACTATAATGAATATTTTTAGCTTTTTAAAAAACAAAGGAAATGTTTTTTAGTTATGGTATCCTTTGCTTTTATTAAATACAGAAATAAAACACTCTTATTTAACATTAAACATACCATACAACGGGTCAAATGACCCATAATGTTTATGTAAAAGTGCAATGGGAAATGAATTAAAAATTCTTATTCTTTGTTTGCAATACATAAAAATTTACAATATACAATTTTGTTTAATTATAATGAAGTTTATTTGTCTATTTCCTTCCCATTTTCATATTTCATACATTTATAATCAGAAAAAATAAAGTCCGGTCATTTGACCGGCTATGGTAGAAATAGGTATGTATTAAGTGTTGGTATGTTTAGTGTTAAATAACCATTAAAATGATGCTTTACCGCAACCTGTAACATAAATATATTTCAGCAGAAAATTTTCCCTCTTTATTTTCTATAGGCGGGGAAAAAAAGCAGAAATTTGCAGATAGCGTATACCATAATAATACAAATCGGTATTTCCCCTTCGCAAAAGGGCATATTTCAAACCATTCCGAAAGTAAAATTTCTTCCTTTTCTCCCATCTCTTTCTCAAAAACCATTTTGATAACGTCGAATACATCACCGTATCTCGATAAAACAAAGTATATTCCCGCCAAGAAAAGTTTCACCGGTTATAAAACGCCCCATGCTTAAAGGGCGGCCCTTAAAAAAAAATCGCGCCGCCAAGAACATTGGAAGCCAAGGCAATGAATCAACGTCAATATCTAGCCTATTGAAGACGCAATTTATTGCTATAACACCTCGGGAGGAAAACACTGATTTCTCGGATGGGGGAGGGGAGAGAAAAAAATATATATATCGGGTCACCCCTAGAATAGGCCATTACCTTTGTGTTATGGAAGGAAAGAATGCGAAAGGTGCAAGAAGGAAATTGAAAGAGATCGTGGTTCAGGAATAACGGCTCCAGAGTACAGTGGTGTAACTTATTTGCAACAAGGAACGAACACTTACCTGTTAAAGGAAATAGTGTTTTCTCAGGGCGATTACTTTCTCATTGACAGAAGAAATGAAGATGGCTGTAAAGACAATGCTAACTTCATCTTATAGGAATTTGGTGAATTGGCAGTTTAATGGCAAAGAATGCTACGAGGATGGTAAGTGCAATGGAATAAAATGCTGTCCCTAGGGGATGAAAGCAGATAGATAAGAGGTGTTTATTTTACTTCCTCCTTTTCGCACATTGATTCTTTCCTGAAATTTAATTACGTTCGTAGAACAATTTTTTCATATAATGTTGGAAAAAGGAAGAAATGTTTTTTATCGGAAAGTGTTTCAAACAAAATTATCACTCAGAAACGAGAAAATTACAGCCGAACACGTTTCACTGTAAAACAAATAGATGTGTTACGTCTGCAATAAAATAGAAATTTTATTTGACCAAAGAACTAATCAATTAAAAAAGTAATAGAGAATATGTCCAAGTGCAATCTTATTTTACAATGAAATTTCACATAAGAAGAGGAGTTGGGTTTGAAATAATGTCATTTAATTAAAGATTCGAAAGCACATATAACTAAATATCAGTAGCTGCATACAAGAGAAAACTCCAATAAAAAATTACCAAGAATTCCAAAAAAAAAAAAAAAAAATACACGAAATTATTTTTTATGGAAATTCGCAGCTTTCGATAAACTGTAATATACTTACTATATATATATATATATATATATTAACAAAATTATATTATGTACAATTATATTGTATACAAATATACTTTGTATAATATACTTTTATATTATATATAATTATACACTTATGTATTATAATATATTGTAAAATAATTTCAGTTAATATTCATTTATCAATAATGCTGAAAAGGATAATTTGGTTTAAACTTCCTAAAACCCAATCATTGTTTATAAATGGTTTTACGAAAAATGCAATTTTTTGGACCACAACTTAATAGACCATAAGCTAATGATATTTGTAATTTATGTATTTTTAGGTAACTAAACCACACGTGAAATCAAAGTTATAAATATATAATTTCAAAAGAAATTATTAGAATTACCTACTAAGGGTAAAAGGTAGGATTCGATTTTAATTTACTAATAACGTAAAATTTCTATAAAAACTTCATAGATTTTAATACAGCATGACAGAAGCAGAGAAATTAAAAAGTTATTACACATAATCTAGAACTACTTTAATTAAAATGAACAACTTATATTCATCTAAAGAAATGTGGGAAGTGTAACCATAATTTGTATAATTATAGAAAGATGATCGCTATGTAGAAGAAATAAAGAGAGGGAAATAGAAGAAAACTGATAGTGCACCACAGCATGCAGAGACATATATGTTAATTTAAACAAATAATAAAAATAAATACTGCAATTTTGTATTGGGCTGCAAACATTTGATAAATAAAATTTTAACCATATTTAGAAGGAAAGTAATAAATAAATAAGTCTCAAACAATTCTAGAACTGTAGATTTTGAGAAAACAATAAAGCATGAGATTGTTTGCTATTAATAATTCAATGTATATATTTTCCTTAGTATATAATGTAAAAAATATAGGCAACATTTGTATGTAATTTTGAATTTAAACATAAAAAATTGAGACGAGTTAAAAATGGAATATAATTTAGTTATAACCATAAAGTATTATTATTTCTTTCAATAATTTATTACGATATTATTGCACGCACATTTACTTAACGTAACAGAGAAGGTAATTATTTTTTTACAATCACAATAAGCTACAAAAAATTGTTTTAACACTAAACATACCAACACTTAATACATACCTATTTCTACCATAGCCGGTCAAATGACCAGACTTTATTTTTTCTGATTATAAATGTATGAAATATGGAAATTGGAAGGAAATTGACAAATAAACTTTATTATAATTAAACAAAATTGTATATTGTCAATTTCTATGTATTGCAAACACAAAGAATAAGAATTTTTAATTCATTTCCCATTGCATTTTTTGCATAAACCTTATGGGTCATTTGACCCGTTATATGGTATGTTTAGTGTTAAAAGAGTAAAAACATCCAGATTCCAGTAAAACCGCTGAGGCTTAATTAATACATTTTTCCAAATACCTTATATCTCGGTAATGTATTCAAGACCAATCATCATTCTAAATGTACATCTTCTAATTTCTTAATCATTTTTTTATCTCGACAATACAACAAATACTTTACTGCCATCTATAAAAATATCTTTTTGCTTCATTTCACTTTTCCACCCACTATCATGGAAAACAAAAGTCTTCCATACTATGGTGCACAAATTGCTAAAAAAGCCACATTCCGCAAATGCCTGTTGGGGAGGAGCTCACCACCCACCTCTCCCGCATCTTATTGACGCGCCAATAGCTGAGAGGAGCCCCCGGAGATATTGGACAAAGTATCTCCATTCTCAGCCGCATACTTTTCTCAGGGTTCCTGTCCTCCGTTTAGACAGTACGAATAGAGCCGTAATAGTCTGCTAATGAAATCTTAATCACCAACAGATTCTTTCTACTTATTTGTGTTTTGTAAGTCGATAGAAATTGTAATAGCATACACACTGAAACCTTTATAAAGACGCATCCATTGTATCATAAAAATTTGGTCTCCCAAATCAATGATATTTGACTATAATTAATAGAAAAGCAAGCTACATGCAAAATATACTAAAAAATATAATATTGAATTTTTTATTATATACCCTGCCTACAGAACTTTAAAGAAGGGATTAAAGTTTTCTTTGATTCACGGAAATTAATTTTTTTTTCATTCATTTAACCCATATTGTACCACACCAACTAAATATTTCTGTAAGTTATTAAAACTTAATCCATATCATTAATAGGGTGTAACTAAGTATATAAAACCAAAATTTTGAAAAAATATTTTTAATTTTTTATGTAATTGGCTGTCCTATAAATAGGACAACGGTCCATTACACTACTAAAACTTAACAAATATCACTTACTTTGCATTAGGCTGATTCATAGATAAAATTAGGGGAAACAGTCAAAACAAAGTCCAACGTTACATTTTAAGCATACTGTTGTAGGTTTTCTCTTGCAGTTATTGAACTGGCAGTAAGAGAGTAAGTTTATCTTGCAAAATATCTCCAGTTTTCTAAATAGAATAGACATCTATTTACCCCTTGTTGTGTCCAGGTGTGTGAACAGGTGTTTGAACTGGTTTTCATTGAAAGATAAGAAAATGATGTGCTCTATCAATGCAATATCGAATTCATGGAAAAATAATCAGGATTGGACCATCGTCTTAATTTTAGGGCACCTTTTTTATACTTACAAAATACACGTGTAAAATATATTTTTCAACAAAAACTTTCAGTCTCATTATTGCTCTGTTTTTAAACTAAAAGTAACCTCCACAATGTTTAAAAAATAATAATAATGAATATAAAATTAAAGATTAAAAAATGACAATTTTTAAGAGAAAGCTGAAAATAAATATTACAATACAATAAAATTTGATTTCTCAGTTTTTTTGTTACTATACTAAAGTGTGTCTATTTTAAAGGTGTTAAAATAAAATCTACTCAGAAAATATTTATAACTTTATTATTAAATGGAATTTTATTTGCTGTCCTGTTTATAGGACAGCGGTCCAATATGGGTTAAAGGAAAGATAGGCAAACCTTCAGGCAGGCCAGCTTCGACCCTGAAAGAACAATCAGTTCAGCTGTAAAATTTTTTCGTTGCCTGTCATATGAGAAACACATCTAATGATTTTTACGGTTGTAAATCACATGTGGTACACAATAAACTATATTTTGAGCAGAAAGTAATTTAGCATAACTTTTTAAATTTATATATTTCAGTTACACGTATGAAATTTAAAGAGATTTATAGCTAATGTACAACATGTAATTATTCTCTTGTATGAGGGTAGCCAAAATTATTAAAAGACATATTTATGTAATATAAAACATTACAATAAGAATAATGTTTATTTACAATTCAAGTTTTAATGCTAATCACTTCTACTGAGACTTAGTTACCTATATAATGATGATTTCATTTAAAATTGGTAAACATAGACGTATGTGAGGACATTATTTTTCGTTAACTATAGCCCAATATAGATAAATTAAAACTCGCATTTGAGAGAATGTTCCTTTTCAGCTCCACCCAGTGCCTTTCTCTTTCGGCAAAAATTCCAATATTACTTACTACTGACAAATAGCACCAATGTGAAAGTATTGCCGGAGCTTTTTTGGATTATTGGGTATACTCGTAACATACTTCAACACCAAAATGTGTACTAAAGTACGTAAAGTTGATTTACAGTTTTGTTCTCGTAAAAATTAATGAACCTGGTAATATTTTTTACAATTCTTAAAGTTTGGGTATCAATTATCTAAATTATTTTCTTTTACCTCTGCACTGAAAAAAGGGTTTCCCAAGGGAAGGCCTGAAAAAAGGGAAGCCCAAGGAATTATTTCCTAAAAATACATCAGACATTCGATGTCCTATTTTTAAGATCTTTTATTTATATCCGCACTTCTTTTTAAAAGTATTTTACTGTCACTTATGTTTTTTATTGTGTTTTCATAATTATTGCAAAGAATATTTTTCCCTTGACTTTTTGTGATGAATTAATCATACCTATCGTCAAAAAATAACAAATAATCCATTTTTTACGTCGATTAAGCCTTGTGTAATCCTTAATGTTGAAAATAACGTTTCTGCAATTTGCATTTTGAGGCGTTAATGATCTTTTATATGTTACGCATCTTTCATCTCCCCCTGTCTTTTTTTCAATAATTCGTGATCTGTCATTTTATTTGCAGGTAAATGGGAGGAATTAGCATACGTTCCCACGTCATCTTGAACGTGGTAAAAGTTGGGGGAGTTCCCCTCTTTAAGAATTAGGATTTATTAAATGTCGCTTTACGACCTCTGTGCTTCAAGTTGCGAATTATCTCCTTGAACCGGCGTTACCAAGTTTATCGTCCTGACATAAGCCCCTTTTCTAATTACTCCCGGCTGACGTAGGAGTCCAAACTTCCTGGCGACAAAACTTTCCCAAAAGAGGATACCAGCGAGCCAACGATGCATCTGACAAGAACTCCGGGAAAACGGAAAGACTCGTACAGAACTAAAAAAGACAAAAACACAGCAACCTATCCCTGGCATGCATAATGAAGGCTCTACGTTAGGCAAGAGGGGGTCGTCAATTACTCAAAGTGTCAATCTAGCCATTCACGTCTCAGCAGAACGGCCCACTGATTGAGTTCCTACTTCAGGGACGACGGTAATTTATGGGCAGGAGGGGGCAGGGGCCTCATTTTTAGCGGGGCGTTAATTTATTACGGGAATTATCTTTCGGTTCCGGGCTAGGAACCACGAGATTCTATTGAATTAGCGGGCGAAAAGATGGAGTGGGCCGATTATGAGGGGAAATAGGGAGGGAAGTCCATTCTCTGCGAATGTACACAATGAAATTCAAAGGCGATGGCAAAAATAAATAAGTTCATAAATATTTATTGGCTTTGCTGATGCGCTGCTGGGAAGGGTTATATGGCGAGAGAATAAATAGCGTACACGACTGCAAGAGGGACTGCGCAGCTTAATGGGATTGTGGCTTTGCATTTTTGCTCATTTCTATGGATTTTTATATAGGGTAACGAACGCAGTAGCTGTTTCCCCTTATATCTACAAATGAAATAATTTAATATTATATGAAAATAGGGGCGAGTTTTTTCTTCTTCAAGTTTTGAAGATTGTTCAGATAATTGGAAACCCATTTTATAATGAAGCATAGCGTGTTGTTACAGCCTTTTCAGTATATAAGTAACTTTAAGAAACTTTTATAATGTAATACATTTTAAACTACTAATTATGAATTATCGATTTGAATGTTTTAACTAGAGTCCTCAAAAGTTAAGTTCACTTGATGTTGAAATTGAGGTCAAACTCTTTCTTTAATTCCTTTTTTGTTAAATATATATTTAATATCACTATGTTTATCAGCCTTTAGTCTGAGTAAGTTTCTCTCAAATAAGTGGTTGTTTCTTTCAAAAGTTTTAGATTACATTGCATACAGGAAAAAAGGATGATTTGAAAATAAAAGAACTCATTTTTTTAAAATCGAACAATTCACTTTACCTTGAGAAAGACACTAATAAAATGTATATTTTCTAAAAAGCGGGACTTTGCAGCCTGCTTGGAAGTTGTGCATTTTTACAGTCAAACCACCAGCATATATTCAAACATTAAAAAACATGCTATGAGAACTGTACATATAGTGGTTTAGAGACATTATATTATTAAAGGCTTTTAAATGGACATTAATATGATTTTTAAGGTGTGATATGTAACTTAGCACTTGGGTATACCAAGAAAAGTGTAAAATTTTGTTACGATTAGCTCAGTTTTAATGGTTATCCTAGACAAGCCTAAAACATTCTTCCTCTTTATATAATAGAATAAATAAACGAGAAAAGCTTAAAAAATAAGAATATTGTCTCCGAAATACTTATATCATTAAAACATATCAAAATAAAATCTTATCTTTTCCTTTCCAATAATCTCGATGCTGTATCTAAATTTATGCCCTGATAAAGATAATTTGTGACCATGCCATGTTGAAAACTTTTAGTGCATCACTGTCTTAGAGAAAGACCTTTTATGTTTTCAGCAGGGTAAAATAATCCTTAGTTTTTCCCCTTACATGCCAGAGGAACTGCGCAGGGCTTTCTAAGGCATTAGTGCAAATCTTTTAACCTCCCTGACTAAAATGTCCCCCGGTCATTGCGAATGACCGGTGCCACGAAATCCCAGAAATAAGTCTTTACGACCACCGGGGCTTTCGTTGAACGAGTTCGCCACGCATCTGCGGGGGTTATTCCATCTGCCGCATGGATATAGATGAAGCTTTGTTAAGGTAAGGAGGAGAAAAGACGATGAATCGATCACCGTCATCGATTGCCCAATTTTTCAGCAGTTTAAGTATCGGGAAAAAAAGAATGTGTGTGTGTATATATATATACAGCGCGTGAGACTACCTGAAATATTAGTCTCGTTTGATGCATTTGTACGGAAATATTTGTATTTTATTTAAAGGACTACTGCAACAGCTTAGCCGAGGAAAAAAAAAAATCCAACAAAACATAATAAAGTAGACGTATGAATGAAATTGAAATTCAGTTGAAACATACAATAAATTTAAAATCATTTATTTCTTTCAAAAGTCAAAAAATAAATAAATAATAGGACTGCATACATGCAGTTAGCCCACAAAAGACTACAAAAAATCATATTAACACATTGTGTGCGGGTACATATCGCAGCGGAATTGTACCTAGAGAGGACATTTTGCTTGTAAATTTAGTTATTCAGTTAAATCTCAATAGATCGAAAATTATTTAATTTTTTAACCAACTTTTCGTATTTTATATTGAAATATATAAACAAATATATAAATAGAAATACATAAATAACAACAATAAGATTTTTGTAAACAAAATCATTTTTTTAGTGGATAAATTTATAATAGTATCGTAAATATGAAAAATCAAATAGAAACAGTAGTATATAGTTTTAATTTTTTCGAATTATGTTATATATAAATATTTTTTCATTATAAAAAAATAAAAAAAGCAATCCTAAAACTAATAATGTAAAAACTAGTTTTTATTTGTCTAATTTTTTCCAGAATCTATGTAGTAGATGAGAACATTCTGCTTCGTTTTCCTGTATATACCGTTATTTTTGTACCCACAAACAAACCACGTTGTTGCACTAACCCGTACTAGTACGTGACCCTCGCTCAAGTATTAATCGTCAGAAAACGTACTAGTACGTGTCCCGCATACAATGTGTTAAAAAGTCGCAAACAGTGCAAAACAAAACACTTCTGTCAGTTACCAGGGCTTCCTGATACAATACCACTGAATTAGTGCATTGTGATAGTAAAATGGATCTAATTAGAGCAGTTATCAGGAATCTTGCATTAATTTTTTTTTTAAACTTTTACAAAGTAAGAAATTTAGGAAGGAATGGAAAATTTGCCGGACTATGATCCCAGAGAATATTTTAATAAGCCGAGAGCTACAGTAGTCTTGCACACTTTTATTAAACCTACTCCAATATAGTTCTCACAGATGTTGATGCTTCTGTATTTTGAATTTAAAATTTATTTATTTTAATTAAAACTTTGTCCCTTTAAAACTTATTTTATAATTATAATAATAATAATCAATTTTACTATAATTTGATAAATTTCTTGTATCATAAATCCGATAAAATCGGCATCTTACGTCATAAAAGTCAAACAAACCGTGGATATAAATCTGTTGCTCTTTGGTGTCACGCTATTTATATCTATATATAACTACATACTTTCAGTACAATAAGCCTATTGCAATATTTCGAGAATATACACTACAGTTAAAAGAACTTAAACAATAAATATATACACATTAGTACAGTTATTGTGAAGCATATAAACTAAGCATGATATCCGATTCCGTATGGCACAATAGATTAAATAATCGGAAAGTTTAACTAAAAGCTTAACATTGATTTTACAATATTTCGATGGAAACAATTCGCTAAGAATTGCCAACATATCAAATTAAAATTTTTTGAGAAATATGTTTTTAAATTGTTCCACTCATACAGAATTAATATATGTTAGGACTAATAAAAAATGTTATAGTCTTTTGTCTGAAATCTCCAGAAAAGTCTTTATAAACGTATAATTTAAACATTTATTAATTCGAGTTATTAGTTTCTATGTTTACAAAGTTTGTTTTTATTTACAATAGTAAATCTCTTCAAAACAGTAAAACATATGTGATGAACAGGCATATGCTTATTCATACAACTAAAATTTCTCAATTTTCCGGCTTATTTGAAATGTATACAAACGTCTACAGAAATTCTCCCTTTAATATCTACTGATGTCACTCTCTTTTGGAAAGTTTTGGGGCGATCTTATTTATCTTTTATGGTCTGATACTTCAACCTTGCTTGAACGATTGCCAGCCAATCCGTGGCCGATTAATATCCAATCAGAATTCTGAGTATTAATCGATATGTCATTCCAATGGCAAACGTCACCACTCGCCTCCTCGTTTAAAATCTGTGGTACATTAATCTTATTTAACAAATGAAATGGTGCAGATCATTGAGCTTTTCTTTTTGTCCCTTTCTAAAAGATTGGTTTTGTCACAGTGTTATAAGCACTATTCACAAGGGCAAGATTCATGTCATTTTACAAGGATTTTTAATTTTTAATCACAAGAGGTTTGAATAAGCTGGCCTTAAAAGCTAGACGAATTAATTTACAACTGTAAAACGGTTTTTAATAAATTACTGATTATATCTTATTGTTTTCTAATGTTGTCAAACAAGGAATATAATTTTAATTAAGAAGATATACCATAACCCATTTTTCAACATATTTTTTTACCTAATTATTCACAAAATTAGTTTACACTCATCTGGTAAATGCTGGAGTAAATTAAATATGATCCAGTATTTACCAGGTAAATTTAAAACATAAGTTAAAAGATACAATATGATTGCTAATGTATTTTTCAAGATACAATGAAATTAGGTAATGTTGCTAATCCATTTTATGACGTATTTATGCTGTGGGTGTGTAATGAATTTTTCATGAGATTAAAAGTTCACTGTACTTTGGGTTTAGACTTGCACATTACAGTTCGACATAACTTTCACGTTACTGTTTTATATGTTTAAGGAAACCGACCACGTTCAAATAGCATAAAAATAAAATTTTTATTTTTATATATCCAAAAAAATTATTCGGTTATTTTAAAGTTTATTCCTTTAGCTTTCGAAAAAAGTTTTTCACTTGTTTCTAGAGTCATTAGAAGTCATGATACAGCTTTTTAATCATCGCCGAAAGTGTCGAAAAGATACCGGAAGTGAGCTGTTAAAGGGCTTGACTTTGAGTTAGCATGAGAAACATTGTAAATAGCGTATTATAGCTTCTAAATAAATAAATTACTCCAGCATATTTCTGAATGTTTATCAAATTATGAAACACTTAATGAATTTATCCAATAAAATCTTTAAATTGAATTTCTGAAAAACTGTGATTTTTGCTACACCACTACACCTCAACAGTCATAACTGCTAAAATAATTTTTAGAATTTAATTAAAATTTAACTATGTTTTAATGATGTTATGTATGAACCTCAGGATTATAAATATATTCATTTTGAGATGAGTTATGGGCATTTATGTTAGAAACATCATTATATATTTTTTTTGAATTTTTGCTTGGACGTATTTTTGCTTATTACTTGATTGGCTATAACTCATTTATACTTTAGAATATTTTCATTCTGGAGGTTCCTTGCATACATAATGGATATACGTCTACATTTTTCCAAGTAAAAGTGATATGTTTTGCGCATTTTTTTAGTTAGGAGTGTGGGCGTAAAGTCAAAAAATGCTTGTTTTTTTCTCTATTTTTGCCAATTTTTAAGACAATATATATGTATTTATGCTTATTTTCATATTTTTCTATGTTTTATAACCTATTACTGCAATAAATAAAAACATATTTCCATAAAAACCTTTGTTCCGATTGTTCGTTGGTGTAATGCCCTCTGGCGGTAAAAAGAAAAGGTACAGGTAGTAACGGTTCGATGGGTGGTCGAACAAGCGGCGTCATGTATTTCAGTTAGGTGTAAAAGAAATAAATAGTGAAATTCATTAAAACGAACTTTCTTGTGTATGTGCATGTTTGCGAGCAACTTATTTAAAAATTTTCTCTCCGAACGTGGTCGGTTACCTTAAATCATGTATATAGCTTTAAAATTTTTAAAAACAAGGACTGAAAGATAATAAACTTGTATATAAAACGGTTCTTATCTATCCAAATTAAAGCATTTTATAGCTATACAACAGTTCTTTTAATGTTAAATACGGACTACCTCCTCGTTATAGCTACACTTTACTTAGCATTCAAAGCACGATTCCATTTTTCTTGCTTTTTTCCTTTCGTTTGCTACCTGTGTAAGTATCAACTTCCTCAGAATCTGGCCATATTGGTATTTATCTATCAAATCTAAGGAAAAGGAAGATATACACTGACAGACGAAAGAGGGAAGGAGAAATGAAAAAAAAAATAAATAGAAAGCATTGGAAACGTAATGAATCGATCATCGCCATTGATTGCTTGTCCTTTCTAGTCCTTTCTCGTGATTTTTCCGAAGCTACGATGGAACTTCCCAATAAAAAGCGATGTGAAATCCAATAGAGTTCAAAAGAATGATGGAGAAGAGGTTGGGAGAAGAAAGGAATTTCGGATTTACTTTTTCGTATTTAATTTGATATGTATCTCGGAGTATTGGTGACGGAGTTTTGATCAGGTTGAAGCGAACAGGAGGAAAGTTCCTTTTTTTTATTTCATGTCCAAACAATTCCGTAATATCGTACAGGCATGCAACCGGACCCAATTTTTGAAATATGCGCTTGGATTTTTTTTTCTAAGGGATTAAAATTCTTAAAGGTTAGTCCTATATAAAAATATTAAAAAGTCGACAAAGTTGTCCTTATATTAAATTTATTGCTGTTGGGATAATAGTTATAGAAAAATGCAAGAAGTGAAAATTGCATTTTTTTCCCTACAAATTCACCTTTCAGTTTTACGCTAGAACAGTCAAACTCGTTTATAACGATCTCTGATTTAACGAGAACTCGGATTTGCCGAGGGAATCGAGAATATTTGGTTGGATCAATGTTAAGTATATGGAACAGAAGTCGCTTTTAACGAGCAAAACCTGGATTTAACGAGCAATATTTTTCTATCTTGCAATCTTTTTTCTCATCTTTCTAGTTTTTGTCTTATCTTTTTTTCTCTTCTCCGTGGTTTAATACTTTTGTAGGAAAATTTCCTTCAGCATTCCAATGTCAATAGGGAGGGTTCACAAATCCGGTGCAATTGAATTTTTGCCACCAAATTCTACATCTATTATCTAGTCTATGGACCAATGAGTCATAAGATGTTTCAAGTGCCACTTCTGTAAGCAACTGATTTTGGTGATTCTGGACAGAAGAGATAGAAGTGGAACAGCATCAAATACCAATGTGAACGTAATGGAAGCGAAACGTTTAATGAACGATGCATGGGAAAATGTCACATCAACATACTTCATCAATTATTTCCATAAGGCTGGATTGGAGAGTTATCAAGATGGTCAATCCATTGAGGAAGAAGAGGTTGACAATTTGATGCAAACTGCAAATTTGGAAATGACCAAAGAAAAATTTCAAAACTATGCATCTATCAATGACGAACTGATGACCTCAGATGTACTGACCACCAAAGATATTGTAGTTGACGAGAAATTTTTCGCTGGTTGGTGGGGGGGGGGTTAATTCTCATTATATTAACAAAAGTATTTATTTAAATTAATTAATATAAAGTAAGTAAGTATTAATTAAATATTAAGTAAACTCAATCATTTGACCTCTCAATCCTCCCCTTCTGGTTGCATGCCTGCCATTTAAGGACCCGTTTATTACGAGAACTCGGATTTAACGAGTAAATGTTACGGTCCCTTTGTGCTCGCTGAGAAACAAGTTCGACGTATCATTAAGATATAAGTTCAGGACATAATGTAGTTACTGTGCAAGTTATATCCCATACCTTCCTTAATGGTAACACCTTTTGAAATTTATCTACCAAAAATATTGAAAAATATTGAATATTAAAAAAAAGGGTTTTTTACCCTTTTAAATAAAAACATTCCTCATTTGACCAGTATTTATTATTTAAAACTTTTTACTTTTATAATGTAAATCTTTACCTCATTTTTACTTGTATTAACTTCTCAAAATGTAAGAGAGTATAATTAATTATATAACTGCATTGTAAAATGTGCTCTTTTGTTTGGCACAGATTATCCTAACTTGGATCTTGCACCAATACACCCCAACCAACCAATCAACCACTTTTATACTATAGGATGTATTTTTTAATTCATGTGGAAACAATGTCTTCATATCTTTCAAATGATATTTAGACACTGTATAGGCATGCAATCCATCTCATCAATTGTTTAATTCATGTAGGAACATTTTCTTCAAATCGTCAAAGTGATTCCTTAACATTGTATAAGTATGAAATTAGTCTCGATTTTATTTTTAAATACGTTTGGATTTTATTCAGAAGCATATTTTAGCTTGAAGTATAAAGATTTTAAAACGTTAGTCTCATATTAAAAAAAATAACAAAGTGGATAAATGTATTTATTTCCAATTTTTTTTGTAGGGATTGTACTTAGTGTGCTACCTAAATCGCTTTCATTTATAAGTGATAAGAACTTTAAAAAACTTTACATCTTGATGAGAAAAAAATTTAAATAATTTTTTCTCCTCAAGATGGAAAGGTTTTAAAGTAAAAAACTTTGTTGGAAAGTTTTTAAAGTAATAAATATATCAATTATTTTGAACAAAAATCCTGATTGTTTCAAAATTTTTCCTTTTATAATATTGATCATATATATCTTTATATTCAAATTTTATAATATCATTAAGATTTTCAATTGAATACTTCAGACTGCAACTTTTAAGACGTAATGAAAAATTTAAATGAATGTAAAGTTACCATAAATATATATATATATATATATATATATATATATATATATATATATATATATATATATATATATATATATATATGTAAGAGGAAAAACATTTTCAATTTATAGTAGTTTTATAGTATTTTTTTCATCTCATATTTAAAAGACACGACAATTATAAAAAAACTAATAACACTATCTGATTATAATGTTTAAAAGTTTGAACAAAAATAACATTTCTACAGCTCATAATGTAATTTTATGAATTTCCGTGGAGATATATTCGTATTTTATACTTATGTGAGCGTAATTCATTTTATCTCTAGAGTAATTATTTTTCAACGCATTTAACTATTACCGTGTATTTTTATTTCCCCAGTCAAAAATTACGTTTCGGTGAATAAAAACTGCTAGAAAAAATTAGAAAGAGCGGAAATTGTGTTTAGTAACGAAGTCTGTTAGTATATTCAAAGGAGGAAATGCCTTTGAAATTATATGGAGTCATTTGTATGTTAAAAACCTAAGCAGAAAAGCGTTAATCGACCATGCAAAGCTTATGTAACCTCATGTATCCCATTTAATTTTTTTTCCTTTGTTGACTTGGCTATGCAAATGTTTCTAAACTGTATAGAAATAAGCTAGAAATGAGCTCAATATTAGGTTTTATGCTTTTTTAGGTTCAAAAAGCAAGAAGGTACGGTTTCTTTATAGGGAAGAAAAGGGTATATTACAGTTTTCATGCTTTTTAATTAACGTGATATTTAAAACGCATATTTTTTTGTTTGAGAATTTAATTTTGAATTATCTAAAGTGGTTTAAAATTGTCAAGATCGGGAGTGACTAAATGGTGGCTAGTAGTGTTATTTATGAATTTTATATTTTATAGAAATATTGAATTAATTTTAGGTTCAAAAGACAAGAAGGTATGGTTTCTTTATAGAATAAAAAATCATTACATTTTTCATGCTTTTCAATTAACGTAATATATAAAACGTATATTTTTTTGTTTAAAAATTTAATTTTGAATTACCTAAGTGGTTTAAAATTGTCTAGATCAGTAGTGGCCAAATGGTGGATAGTGGTGTTATTTATGAGTTTTATATTTTATAGAAATATTGAATTAATTTTAGTATTTATAATAGTTTATTTATATTAAATTTATTATAGTATACATAATGGCATTAAATTAATTTATTGAGTTTTATATACATATATATGAACATTTATAAAATTTTTATTCTTGTATTA
>CM063505.1:80723082-80750582 GCA_032207245.1 Pardosa pseudoannulata
GGCAAGCTTAATAATCAATAATCTTGATGTATTCAGACCTTTGCTGTTGATGAGGCTTTAACAAATAGATCTCGAAACGGACCTACTTTATGAATATTTCCTATTCCCTAGTGACCAAGTATAATCCTGGTGAAGTGAATGTTGGCTATTTCCACTAACAAATATCCTTCGTACTTGTTACACATGAAGATATATATTGTATGCATGAATGTATCTCTCTCTCTATCTTTATATAACCACATACTTTTCAACACATGACAAACAAAATCGGGATAAACTAACAATTTGGATATAATTTAAAATCTTAGACGCGATTAGCTCCTATTATTTAATTTGTCCGGACTTTCTTTTTAAAGGGAAATCTTACTAGACTGGAAATCGTAACATCAGAAAAAACTAAGTCCAGAGAGTCTTGTAACTTCCTATTTGTTTAATATCCATCTTTATAATGTAACAGCTCTAAGAATAAACAGATTTGTGGCCGATGCTAAGCCCTCAGCCTGCCAGTCACGTGATTTTATCCTCATGAGAATTAATCTAGACCAGCAATTTTGTGAGGCAAAACTAAACTTTGAATATTTAAGGAAAATAGAAAACACATATGAAGCAATTTAATCATTGTAGAGGCAATACCAATTTACTGGATGAAAATCTAGCTAAAATTATGGCCAGTTAAAATAAATTAATATTTATTCCCTGCGTTAGTTTTGAAAAATGCGTAAAAAGAATTAAGTCATTACACAGTTCTTTACGTTCAGCTGTTTTAGGGGTAATAATTTATATATATATATATATATATATATATATATATATATATATATATATATATATGTATGTATATATATATATATATATATATATATATATATATATATATATATATATGGGCAAGACTCATTCAAAATCACAACACAGTTTATTTCTCGTAAGAATCATGAAATCCGTATAACAGGCAAACTCCTTTACAACTTCGTGCACATAGACAATGTGATCCCGCACATACACTTTTCAAGTAGGGATTCCTAAGGTAAAAAGACTACGAATAATCCCTAAGCACAATTGATCACGTGATACAAAATACCCATGTTTAAAGAGAACGCTCTAACTATTGGCTAAAGTAGTACAGACAGAGGCTGAATTAAGTCTATAGCGTGTCTGGAGGGAAAAAATCAGAATTACCGCGCAAACCCCGAAGTCACTTTATGAACAAAAGTTATTAAATTAATATTAAAATACGTAAATAAGGGATTTTAATATTACATATATATACGTACACACATCTATATGAATGAGTATATATATGTCAATAATATTTATATCTGCATATATTTACATACATAAACCCAATCCATATAATGTAATATTCTGGAAGCTTCATATAAAAATCGTGCATTGTGCAGTTTATTCCATAATATTACTTCCCCCGTTTCATTGTATCCTGTATATTTGAGAAACGTATGGCACGGATAAGATATTTTTATACCAGTGTTAAACTGCCGGTTTAGAGGAGCCGGAGTTTTACCCAGATGGTCTATGCCCGCATTGCAATTGTAAGGGCCTTGCGGTCGTAAAGATTTATTCCGGGGGTATTATGGATTCGGTCATTGAGACTGACCGGGGGAAGAGAACAACTTTTTCCTCTCTCTCTGAAAGGGACCAGAATGCATTTGGGCTAATCTTCTTGAAACCTTCTTATGTTTTCCCCAGGCGGACACCGACGAGAGTAAAAACTAGTGCTCCCTCTGCGTATTTATTTTATTTGGCTGGAATTGCAAATTTAGTGATTTTGAACAAATGGAATATTTTTCGAACGGATATCGTTCTCGGTTTCGCGCATTTAGAGATGGACGCTATTTTCTGTAGTTATAAAAGATCTTCCCTCTAGGGATTTTGTTTGTTGGGGGATATTCTTGCAGATAAAGGAATAGATCTTTCCTTTGTAGATGTTGCAGAGTTTTGTGATAATCAGTAGAATTTGTTTTTACTAGTTGAAATCCCGTTCGTAAGAATTTCTATGTAAAATTTAAGTTTACAACTAGCAAAGGTGTGATACTATTTGTGTATACATAAGTCAATAATTCATCGAAATTTGATTTGGAAAAGTAAGTTAGTTAGTTTTGACAATCAGAGATAATGATATTCAAAAATAATTATCTATTACGAGTTTCATGCATTTTGGAATATTCTCTCGAAAATGGGAATAGCTCATTCCTTTGTAGATGATGCAGAATTATTTTTCTAGTAGAAGTCCCGTTCGTAAGAATTTCTATGTAAAATTTTAGTTTACAACTGACAAAAATGTGACACTATTTGTATGTCTACATAATTCAATAATTCATCAAAATTTTATTTGGAAATATAAGTTATTTTTAAATATCATTATATCTAATTTCCAAAACTAATTATCGATTATGAGTATCATACTTTCTGGATTATTCTTCCGAAAAGAGGAATAACTCTTCCTTTTTTATGTTGCAGAATTTTGAGATAATTAGTAGAACTTGTGTTTACTGGTAGAAGTCTTCGCATAAAATTTTAGTGTGCCAGTAGTAAAGATATGATTGTGTGTGTGTGAGATAAACAAGGTAACTCAGTAATGCAACAAAACTAGATTTGTTAACTTTAATTATTTTTTAAATGTCCTGTTACATGGTTGACTACAGCTAATCGTCGATTAAAAGTACTATGTATTTAGATGGTAATAAAGTATCTCAAGTTGACGGTTAAGACAACACAAAAGCCTCTTTAATGCCATGTCAAATTATGAAAAGTTGATGATAATCGAACTAATAAAAAATGTTGTAGAATGAGATTACAGCTCTGTAGTACAGTTCCTTGCGTACAAAAATGTAAAATATTTAATTCACATATTTGAAAAAATTAATAGAGAGCTCCATATAAAATAAAACTTATAGGAATACGTGAGCTACGAATTCAAACCTCCCACGGTAAAGTTAAAATACTTCTTAAAAGTGTTAATAACTCGAGTCGTAGTGGCGTGATCATCATAGCCAGCGGTTTACTCTTCCTGACGAAATAATAGTTTATAGGTTCGATACCCAACGGCACGAAATCGTCGCGAAGTATTTTACGAATTAAATGTTTCGAAAAATAAATTTATAAATATTACAAAACAATTCAGTCGAATGACCTTCATAATTCCATATTGATTAAGGACCAGTTAATATTCCTTATCCATTTCACAGTATTTTTTTTTTTAAGTTAGGATCTACTATCGTTTCAAATACACCTTAATACGAATGTCAGACACGGCCCAGTTTGGACGATCGGTTAGAACGCGAGGCTCGCAGCAGTGCGAGACAAGCTAGGTTTGCGGGTTCTATTCCCGGCGTTGTACGTGAAACTCGATTAAAAAATAAATAAATAAATCAGCTGAGGCTCTTGAGGTAGGAATTCCCTGGTTCGGCTTCCTTTGTAACGCGATGGAATTGGTTATTCCCCCTAAACCCCTGTGTGGACGAAGGTGGATAGAGGTGTTCGAATTTGGATCGGTAGCCCCCCGCAGGGTCCGTCCACTTTCTCTCGGACCCTGCGGGGTGCGAGTCCGGTTCAGTTCTCACCTCTATCCGCTGGACGACACACACGGGTTTTACAAACATTTTTTAAAAATCCCACGCAGTATTATTGAACTCTCTTGCGGAAGTAATTATGTATTTCTCTTACCTTCATATAATTAGTATGAATAAATATTATTCTCTTTGCCATTTTCTCTTTGGTAAAAAAAAAATACCTTTAAAGAGAAAATGGCAAAGAGAATAATATTTATTCACATTAATTATATGAAGGTAAGAGAGTTCAATAATACTGCGTGGGATTTTTAAAAAATATTTGCAAAACCCGTGTGTGTCGTCCAGCGGATAGAGGTGAGAACTGAACCGGACTCGCACCCCGCAGGGTTCGAGAGAAAGGGGACGGACCCTGCGGGGGGCTACCGATCCAAATTCGAACACCTCTATCCACCTTCGTCCACACAGGGGTTTAGGGGGAATAACCAAATCCATCGCGTTACAAAGGAAGCCGAACCAGGGACCTCCTACCTCAAGAGCCTGAGCTGATTTTTTTTTATTTTATTTTATTTATTTTTTTAAATCGATTTTCACGTACAGCGCCGGGAATAGAACCCGCAAACCTAGCTTGTCTCGCACTGCTGCGAGCCTCGCGTTCTAACCGATCGGCCAAACTGGGCCGTGTCTGACTTTCGTATTAAGGTGTATTTGAAACTATAGTAGATCCTAACTTTAAAAAAAAAAGTACCGTGGGATGGATAAGGACTATTAACATATCTTTATATATAAGCAGCTAATAAGTTTATTTGTCTGTATCGTAGTTGGATGATATTCTTCAATTTATTCTTCGAATCCTAATATCCGTAAAATATTTCTTTCGTTGGGAATCGAACCTGGTAACTGTTATTCCGCCAGAAAGACTAAATCACCGACTTTGTCAACCACGCCACGACTTCTCACGTTTAAAGATGATTTTAATTCGTGAGCCTCTAATTACAGCAATCTTTGGTATTATGAAAAAAAAAATGTGCCACAAATATAATGTTGCTATAATTTAAAATTTCGGATGCATTCACTTAAAGGTTTAGAGTGCCAAGAAACGAATGGTAATGATTTTATAACCGAGTAACGGCCTTGTACCACTTACTTTTAAAAGCGTCATGTTATAGAAGCATTCTTCGTCCAATTTCTGTAGCAAGGAGTCATGTCAATATTCAGTAGCATTGCATATTATCGGAGCTCGTTAAAAGAAACAAAATTTGAAATTCCCAGTGAATTTCCTCATGATGTAATTATGTTGCACGGCTGGGGAAGTATCTATCTTCTGCAGAAGTACAAATAGGAAGTTCTGTACAACCACAAATGCCTTTATAATACAGATGTATGTCGAAGTGAATTCCACAACTTAGTCGAGGTTATGAAAGCACTAGAAGATAAACATTTGAAAACGGACAATAAAGTCAAGGTGCACATATACAGTTGATTCAAATAGGATGAAAAGCATTTTTATGAACATAAAGTTATGCGATATATTTATTGTGCCTAAAACATTTTGGACAACATCTTTAACTTTGGTTAAATAAATTCTGCGGAATACCTTTAGTTTCATTAACTATAATTCCAACTAAGCAAAATTTGATCAGTTTATGTATAAAAAATAAATATAGACTCATATGTAATGAAGATGAAAACCATTTAAATGTACTTTTCAAATGGTAGAAAGTTAATTTGTGTTGATTTTTGAAAACTCTAGTTAGAATTAGTAAAATTTATCTATACTAAATAGAGATAAAAATTTACCTTTCACGTAGACTGTAATCTTTAAAGGGAAGGATATTGGAGATAGACACAAAATTTTAGTTTTAGAAGGCTGAACAATTTCAAAAAGAATTATCGAATAAAAGAGGTAGAATGATAAGAATGGATGGCACCCGAGCTGAGAGATTAGACCAAAGCAGAAAGAAAGAGAGGTGCTCAATCCCAATGTTCGATGGTGGGCAAAAGCCGACACCTTAGGTTAGGATTACGTGTTGATGAACATGTTATTGGAAAACTTGGGAGTTGGAAAGGATAAAAGAGATAAAAGGGGGAAAATAGAAGGACGGTTTTCGATAATCTTTATTTCTTATCCATTTGCTAATTGGGAACTTGATTGATAACACTAGCAAAGGTGATTTTGATGCATTATAAGTAAACTGTTAAAAGAGACTGCAGTTAGTCACGTTGATTCTTATTGAGTTGAATTCATTCTCATATAATGAGCAATATATAACCTAAAGTGGTGAGATAACAATGCACTAAAAATCCGTTTTCCTTACATCTTCGGAAAATAGATATTTGTATTCAAAAATTGGTGCCGAACGATGGCCGATTGGTTAGAGTGCTGGCCTTCAGATCCGGAGTTCGTGGGTTCGAATCCCACTAGGGCATGGATGTTCGGAATCGGCTTTAAGCAGTAGGTCCCGGTCTCATTAGCCCTCGTGTTGCAAAAAGTAGACCGTAGCGCTCCAAAACAAACCAAAACCAATCAAAAATTGGTTCACATAGTTCGAATAGGAAGGTTATTCTAAAAGTAGAGAAAATTTGTTTCTCAAAACGTTATTTATCGCTTTTAAGAGTACTATCTCAAAATTTTAACCACTAATGGAATATCTCTTTTACATTTTTTTAATCGTCATAAATGACGAAAATAATGTTTACAAAATACATATAATGTGCTAATACTGACTCACTAGTATGATTTTCGCTAAGTTTAATACGGATGTCATTGTATATAAATTTTGTAACGTATAGCCTAGAATTAGTAAACATTAAATTTTAAAACAATCTAATCGTAAAGTAAAATCCAAACTGCTTTAGTTGTCTCGGTGGAGCTTAAATACAATTCCAAATTCCGAAATTATTGCTTCAAAACTGCCGATTGCTATAGAATGATAAGCAAAGAAATGCACTAACACTACTTCATATGTACGGTGCTCATGATTAAAGTCCCCTGTTAAAAATGCTGTAAAAGAAGAACCAGTGCTCAGAATGGCTTCAAATTTGAACTGAATATGCTAAAAGAAGAGTGAAGCGGTATAGATGGCTCTGTAATTGGCATAATGAAAGGTGAAATTTTGTATTGAAATATGACGACTTTGGCGTGAGTTGCACAGAAAAGTAACTGTACTTATTCAATGTGCACCAGTGTTTCGATTATTTGGCGGTAAAAATGATTTCTAAGTCATTCAGCAGTTGTGGCACATTTAGTGAAAACCACATCCACCACGCAGAGTTGTTGTATTGCATTAGAGGGGAAAAATTAGTTTTTAATTATTCAACTTTTTTCTCTTAAATATGTTTTTTGTCATTATTTTCCTGTATATAGATGAGGTTACAGTTCAAGGCTTAAATTTCATTTTAAAGCATGTTTAAAATTAATAATAAGTTATAATATTATTTCTATGCAATAAAATTTTTCACTTGATAAAAATTTCCATAATAAAATATGTATAAATAGCAAAGTTAGAATTTCGTATTTTGGGCTTTCTTTAAATCAATTAAAACTTTAAAAAAAAGTTTTGTTGAGAAATTGCTTGGTAGACATTATAAATGTTTGTGGTGCCAATTTTGTTTAAAAATATAAAAATAATGAAATAAAATTTAGAAAAAAATATTGTGCTGAAAGCGCACCATCTTCTCTAAGTATCGATTACCTATAAGTCGAGATACCAAGCGAACGGTGAAGTAACGACTAAGATAAAAGCTAGATAGAATGTAATGCACACATAGGGAGAAAAAGTTTAAAAAATAATAGTAAAAGAAGTTTAAAAAAAAATTGTTTCAATGGATAGCCAAGATATTCTAAGGTTAGAATAGGTAGGAAATTCACTGTTCTCACTGGTTACCGCTAACATAGCTATCGCTTGAACATAAGATGTTGAAAGTAAGGAATTCTGCTGTATTATTGTTTTATTTTGTATCTGGAGTTTAACATAGGAAGAATTTTCGGCACTAAAATGGTTTTAATGTATAATTCATTTGGATAATATTCACTCATAGATTTTAAGGAGCCAAGAACTTTAGGATCTTTATTTTTGCATGGCAGGACATTGATTTAGTACAACTTTGCACATTCTTCAAACTGCTGTTACTTTAATAAGCTTACGTATTGTTTGATAATCCAACCATAGATGTTCAATATCAAAAGATTGAAAAACTGTGGCATTCAAAAGAAATCTACGAGAATTTTGCTGTAGGTATGGGATACGTTACATGATAGTAATATGCTTTTTATAAAATTATGCTATTTATAATCTTTTATGTAGAAAAAGCATCGCTAATTATAGCAATCCGAACTTACCGGCTAATAGTGGTAAAAGGAAAACCTTTAGTTATACTTAGAAATCATGAATGCATTTCTTATGAAAAGCAGAAAAAAATAGGCTTGTATAAATTACATACTTGTATAACAATACATTATTCCGCATTAAATTAACTTTGCTATGATTACAACATATGTCATGATATGTAGTGTGGCCTTTACTGACGTAATTATTAACTTACTGGGGTTAACAACATTATCAACACTTTACTTTTCAACATCTGATATAAGATAATGTTCATATCTACTTTTTCTAATAGGAAGTATAAGGTAATTTTGTGAACAATAAATTCTAACCTGGATTTGTCATTAATATCCGAATTTCTACAGAGATATTATTTTAAACTATGTGTTTAATAGGTCTAGGAAAACGGATTTTGCTTTATAAGTCTGTGTTTGGAAAAGAAAACTTAAAAACTCTCTTTTCTTCACACGCTTATCATCTCTTGAACAACAGGAACACATTACTTACTCGCCATTCTTCTCCTGCTGGACAACAGACTTCTGGTCCAGCTGGATTGCTTTCTTACAGTGACTTCACTGAAAAAAAGCCTACAAGGATGAAATAATATCAATCTGTCAGAATGTTTGGACACTATAATTTAAAAATTATCATCAACTTTTAGACCAAAGGCCCTTAACTCGAACAGGTTTTTCATTGTCCTTCTGATAGATAGTTGCTGTAAAATATTTATTTAAAAATAAATTTGTGTAAAATATTATACTCATAGCCTACTCTTAATAGAATGTTAGACATGAGTCACGTGACTCCACTTCTGCACACCACGGATGACACATTATTTGAGATAGTCCAGGCTACGTAGCTAGTACTTATTTTAATGTTTTAAAGTATGAATTTTTTTATTGGTATCATTTGAAAGTGTTTATTCGAAAAAAAAAATGCTTTCTACGATCTGTTATAAATGACATTTTTACAAGAAAATATAGCAAAACATTATAGTTTAATTATTTACAAATCACTTTAATGTGATACGGATTATTACCTAAAACACAATTTGAGATACAAAAATATAACTGTAAAGAAATATAAAATTTTATCTGAAATGAGAATACAATAATGTCCTAATGATTGTTATATGTTCTTAACAATTAAAGAATTTGTAAAAAAATATTGTATGCATAATATGATTGTATTTTAAATATATTTAATCAAATAAAGTATCAAATATTAGCACGCCTTCCGAACATTCAAATATGTTCTTATTTGAATGTTATATTCTTTATTATATTCATAGTTAAGAAAAAATACATAAGCTCTGAACTCATCATCTAGTAATGAAACACCCATTAAGTAGCTCGTACATGCAGATAATTACTACAAATTGTAACGAGAACAGCTCTATTTACTGCTTCCAAATAAGGCATAAAGTCAATACGTTGTGACACGGAAATTAAAATAAGACTGTTTACTGAGCCCACCCACAATATATACTCCGCTGTAAAACTGCCCCAAGATTTACTGCAGCGCTCGCAAAAAACCCCGTTGCTACTTCGACCCACCCCCCTATCCTTTCTTTCGCTCCCGAAATTGGCAATCAGCGTCCGGTCATTACAAAGCAGTATTTATGACGTCACAAACGTTTTTAAGTGCGCCCAGGTCCCCAAACAAATGACGGGCATTAACACTTAAAGTTTTGCTCTCGAACGGGAATTGAAACGAATGGCATAATTAGGCGAACCCGCGCTGTTATATATATATATTTTTTTTCCTTCCTCTCTCACCCACTACCCCTCAACTCAACTCGACTCGACGTGGTGTAATCGCCGATTCACGGCATGCTTTCTTGCTTGTTCCAAGGAGGCACGTCGTAAAGAAGAGCCCGGAATTTGTCTCCCAGGTAATCGGCTACGCTTTTTTATCTCATTTATGGGAATTAGAATGCTACCTTTTTCCCCGCTCAGATCGGGGATTATGATTATTTATTTCGAGGATATTATTGAAAATTATTAAAAGACATCCGGAAATTTTTTCCTCTCTATCTCCCTCGGAACGATTCTCGACAATACTGATGGGAAACTGGGGACTTGATGCTTTTTAAAAGCTTTTTCCAGAAGTGCGCTTTTCTTGCGCGTTTATTTAGAATAGATTTCATTTCTGTCGCTTCTGTCTTCAGTAATGTTACACAGAAAAATTTTATACATGTATATATATATATATATATATATAATGTATGAGTGTTTATAGAATTGTAAACTTAAAAATTAATGCATTAATTTTAAAAAAATGTGAACTCTGTGAAACGGAAGAATATGGGGGTAAAATCAGAGTTTGCCAAATTCTACCCATAAGAAAAGGTAAATCTTGGCTGGCGACCTCTTGCTGGAATTAGTATTAAACGAAAATGGCAAAGATGGTTGTTTGAATAAAATCTTGGCTGGCGACCTCTTGCTGGACCGAGTATTAAAAGAAAATAGCAAAGATGGTTGTTTGAATAAAATCTTAGCTGGCGACCTCTTGCTGGATTGAGTATTAAACGAAAGTGGCAAAGATGGTTGTTTGAATAAAATCTTAGCTGGCGACCTCTTGCTGGATTGAGTATTAAAAGAAAATGGCAAAGATGGTTGTTTAAATAAACTTTTAATGCCTGATATAGATATCTTCTCATTTTCCTTAGCAGGCTATGAGCCTCACTCACTCACTCACACACTCTTCCTCTCTCTCTCTCTCTCTCTCACTCACTCACTCACTCACTCACTCACTCACTCACTCACTCACTCACTCACACACACACACACACACACACACACACACACATATTTACACATTATATGTATGTCAAGTTTAACATTTTAAAATTAGATATTAAAGCATTAATAAACAAAAAAGGAACGAACTCTTTTAGATGCATAAGAATATGGGGCTAAAACTATTATATCTCTACAAAAGAGTAAAGGGCGTAAAGTTCAAGGAGAGATCAGTTACATCTTGTGGGCTGATGATCCACTGTCAGAATGAGTCTGTTGTTTGTAAACAAAATGGCTAATGTGGTATATGACATACGAATAAAACTTTAACAACTGGAATGGATGTCTATCTAATATTTACTTCTTGGGTTCTGCGCCTGTCATCTGTAAAGTAGAAGTTGTTGTTATTTTTCTACCTTCTGTTGGTACATCTCAACTCCACTCTGTTCTGCTACTTCTTCTGTATGTCAGTTCTATTCGATCCAGATATGCTCTCAATAAAATATTTAAAAAAATAAAAACATAGTAAGTTGGTAATGATAAAAGGAAAACAAAACAAAGCATTTAATTTAATATTTAAAAATTTAAAACTAAAAAAAGCAAAAAATTTAATGATGTTGTATCTCATCAGTAGTACCCATAAACACTATTACAGAAAAGGATTGTTTCTGAAAGATATGATCTATACAATAAACACATCTTGGTACTGTAAAATCCTTATAGGAAAAAGTACACACTCATGTATGCATGCACGTAATGATATTTTAACCAAACTAACAAAATTAATTTTAACTATATTCTAAAACAATTTTCTGGTGATTCTATACATAAAATTATAAAATTACAACCTTTGGCTAAAAGTCATTGTCCTAATTTTAATTAGGGTAACATTTGGCGTCTAAATTAATATCTTATAAGCTCAAATAATCATATATAACTCCTTAGTGTCACAAAAAACAAACTAGTAAATAAATGAATATATTATATATATATATATATATATATATATATATATATATATATATATATATATATATATATTTGAAAACATTACATGGATAAACATGCACACACATATGTATATGTAAACGTATGAGTAAAATCTTTCATATACAAACAAATAAAATAAAGAATTTCGTTTCAATTGTTACCATGAAGAACAAAAATCGATAGTAATTCTTTCGCTACTATTAAAATCCTTCAAATTTTGCACCTAAATTTCAGCTTAATTTATACTCTTAAACAATATAATACTGTACACAAAGCTTTTTTCTATTTAATTTGGGGCTTGAAATGTGAAAAATGTGACACATTTTTTATTTAAATAACAAATACGACTATGATTTATTATTTTTACATAAAAATTTTAACTTTAAATTATATTTAAACAACGGCCACTTATTTAAATGGAAAAAGTTGTAAAAGTTAAACTAGTGCACTATAAAATATTCTCAGGTTTATAAAAGTTAAAAACATATTTTCACTTTATATGATGCCCATTAATACACTGTATACGAGACACGTACTAGTACGTTTTCTGACGATTGATACTTGAGCGCGGGTCACGTACTAGTACGGGTTAGTGTAACAACATGGTTTATTTGCGGGTACAAAAATAACTGTACATACAGGAAAACGAAGCTGAATGTTCTTGTCTACTACATAGATTCTAGAAAAATTTAGACAGCAAAAAGTTTTTTACATCAGTCGATGCGAAACCACAGAACGGGAAAAATTAAAACTATATACTACTATTTCTATTTGATTTTTTATATTTACGATGCTATTATAAATTTATCCACTAAAAATATATTTTTTGTTTAAAAAAATCTTATGGTTGTTATTTATATATTTCTATTTATATATTTGTATATATATTTCAAGGTAAAATACGGAAAGCTGGATAAAATTTTATATCTATTGAGATTTAACTGAATAACTAAATTTACGAACAAAACGCACGCTCCAGGTACAATTCCGCTGCGAAATGTACCAGCACACAATGTGTTAAGTTACTGTGTTTTTTGGTGTTTTAAATTTTTAAAATCTCAGACTGAGTAGAAAATTATAGTGTACGATTTCTTTACTTTGATGGACTGTATATCTAATTCAATGAATTTATACGTCTACGTACAATTTATTTAACTTCAGTAGAGGTACCATTTGACTGGTATATACATTATTAACTGTCTTAAAATAATATAATCTTTAAACAGGAAATAAATACCTTGTTGGAAGACTTCATTAAAATTTGAACTATTCCAAAACGTTGATTAACATGCAGACGGTGGATTAATTTTCAGCATCAATCTTCGAATTTGTTTTTCATTTTTTCCACTTTGGAGGTCGTTTCCAGCCCTTTTTTATAAATATTCCACAAGCAGGATTAGGCCACCTGTAAGCGATAAAAAATAAATATTTCTCAAGAATTTACTACGATGCGTCAGCTTCAAGGTTTTTATATCAAATTATTCAGGTCAACGAGGTTTATTTCATTTTTCACGTGTATTCGACGTTAGACTGCTTGGCGATGTGAGTAGTATTTTATTTCTTCAAGGGCACTTGACCAAACTCTACGTGCCAGACATGTAAAGAGACTGGTATTGCAACATTTCTTCATTAACCTTGTTGACAGGGAGGGCTTACGTAGTTTTATATCAACCAAACAAAAGAAAAAAATACATATCTAATGGGCAGAAAACAATCCATTTATTACAGATAAATGGTAAGAACTAATAAATGCATGTTTATATGCTTTTGTTTTATACATTTGTTTTTCATGGTTAATTGTGAAATACCCCAATGACTATGAAATGTGAGATAATAAATTTAAAATAAAGGAAATGATCAAGGTGAAAATCTGTAAAAATCGTAAAGATCATCAATCAATGTTTATTTTGAAATGTAAGTTTTCCTTTTACGGCATTGCACCGCTTCATCTGTAATCATTTAACCCGTATATGTATTAATCAGCAGGTCCCGACTAAGATACTTTTGTGCCCAGGGCGCAATCCAATTTTTGTGCTCTCCAGCCCCATGCAAATTTATATAGACAAGTTATCATAATTACAGTCATATAAAAATTATAACATTGAATTAGCAAACTGCTTTAAGAAATTTACATTAAAATAACATTCAAAATCAAAAACACCAAATTTTCATTTTACGTAATCATTATCCCTGTTAACCATGCTAAAAATTAAGGAATTTTAAAGACCTAGAGTGACCCACTTTTTTTATTTTTACCTTGTCACAGTCACAAGCTCTGTGGTGTAGAAAATAAATAATAATAATTAAAAATAATTTAAATTGATGCGATGATTTAATGGTTTATAGTGGTACGTTGCTAATAATCTGTCTTATAAATATGAAATAACCCATAGGATAAAAAGAGCACCAGGTTCATTGAGGGAATTAATTATCAGGTAAATAACAGTAAAATTAAAGTAAATAGGAAACAATATAGTTCATGACAAACACAATTACCTCGTACAATAATTTATTAAAACTTAACGATTGTAGCGTATGTTTGCAATTTCCCCCCACTTAATATGTGTTTCAAACACTCGACTAAATTTTCGTGCTCAGGGCACGTGCCCCAAGTGCCCGAGCGATAATCAGGCCCTGTTGATCAGTTAAACGTCCAAGAACAATAGTCAAATTCATTCATATTACAAAAAAAGATAATAAAATGCTGAAGACAGAATCTTCGGTGGTAGTTTCTTGTTTCCTTATTTGCCTACATGTGATTGAAAAGACTTTGTAAAACAGGTAGTAGTTACTTAAGGAATCTAATATAACTTTGACTACATTCTAAATTATACAGTAAGTCTTCGATAACTTTCAACAATACCATAAGTCCTTCACAATACCATAAGTTCTTAACTTTCAACAATACCATACCATAAGTCCTACTTATGGTATGAATTACAATATTAATCATTTTAAAGAATATTAAATCATTTTGAAGTAGGTGTCCCCATGCAACATCTTCAAGCAAAATACTGATTGTGGTACAGTTAAGATCATCAATCAATGTTTATTTTGAAATGTAAGTTTTCCTTTTACGGCATTGCACCGCTTCATCTGTAATTATTTATCCCGTATGTATTGATCAGTTTAACGCCCAAGTGCAATAGACAAGCTCATACATATTACAAAAAAAAAAAAGTAACAAAACACTGCATACAGAATTTTCACCATTAGTTTCTTGTTTCCGTATTTGCCCAATTGTGACTGAAAAACTTAGTAAAGCATGTAATAGTTATATAAAGAATACCATATAATTTTGACTACATTCTAAATTATACCGTAAGTCTTGGATTACTTTCAACAAGTCCACTTAGTAAAACAGGTAATAGTTATATAAAGAACACAATCTAACTTTGACTACATTCTAAATTATACCGTAAGTCTTGGATTACTTTCAACATGTCCTACTTATGGTATGAATTATAATGTGAGAATGGCATGAATTATAATATTAAAGAATATTAAATCCTTTTGAAGATGTCCCCTTGCAAAATATTGATTGCGGTAGAGTCACACTATAAGAAAAAAATCGGCATTTAGAGTACGAGTTTTAACCAACAATTTATTTATGGCATCAAGAAAGAGGTAAAGTCAGGTATTTAAACCATGTGAATATGCTATATACAATTACTAGCCGTGGTGTAATGCTAACCAGAGAAAGAATTTTTCATGCTGATGCTGACGTAAACTACAGATAAATCTCCAGAAATTTAATGCTTTATATCATTTACATTAGTTCAAATAACTAAAATTTACTGAGAATTTTCGTTCAGCAAAATATTTTAGAAACGATTCCGGCTGAATAAGTAACCACTGCAGAGTTTATAGCTTGTAACTTTAATGCATTTTTACCATCAATATTTCGGTTTTCAACACATTATAAAAGCTCCACAGTTGGAAAAGCTTTTTTTTTTCTTCTACCCCTTACATTCTAATACGCCATTTTTGAAGTATGAAAACCATCATCTTCGAAATGCACGTTATCGAACTCCTCAACTCAGCTGTATTAAAATGGAAAAAACGGGCAATGTGCTTAGACGCCACCGAACGTGAGCTTCTGAAGAGTCTTTTCATGCCAGTCCTGCGATCATAAATTATAATACACTTTATATGTTTCGGCATCCTTTTTTCTATCTCTATTCATTCCGATTAAGATTTAACTGTATATATATATTTTTTTCTTTTTTATTATTGGACATACTTTTAAAAGCAATACGCGGTTACATGTCACTCCAGAAAAATCTTGGCTCGAATTTCAAATTTTTTGCACTTTTTTGAAAAACAAGATAAAAAAAAAGGCTAGAAAAACAGTCAAAAATGCAACGTTGGCGGTAAAGACGAAATGCAAGTTGTGACGCGTTTTTATTTATTTTTTTTCTCCAGTTGCAAACTGCTGATACGTTGAAGTGTCGATGAATATTTCTTCACCCTACCCTACTTCCCCCTTCCTATACGTACGAACTTTATCAGATTTTTAAGCCTCGCGCTATGGCGTGAAAAGAATTGATTACTGGAATTTGCATGGGGTCATTTTATTTTCATTTGGCGACGATTTTTGTATTTTTATAAATTTTTTTTTTCGCTCCCGTCTAAGTGGGAGGTCATGTTTATGAATTTCATTGAAATCTCGCAGCGTTTCTTATTTGCAGGCATTCATTTCCCGAATGGCATAAATTTTGATTCTGAGTGTAGAAATGTTAAAGTTAGTGGGATATTTTTCTCTGCTGGAAAGCTGTAATGAAAAAACCTTAATGATATATATATCTGTATTTTTTTTCGTATATTTTATATTGAGTTAGTGAGGGAAATGTCATATTTAACTAGGTGTAGAGCAGAGAACGTATAATGAAAAGACCAGAAAAATTGTTTCTTCTATTTATAAAGCTGTGTACTGTATATTAGTTTATTTTTGAGTTTATGAAAGAAGGCAATATATTTTATGTTATATGATTAATGGATAGGGTGCATTATGTGGGCTGTGACAGGGAATTAATTGAATATGGAATAAAAACAACGTCATGCATTATATTATGTTTGGAGTGTTCTGAATCCTACGCAGTCGGGGAAAAAACAAGCATTCTCCCAGTGGTCTTGAACATATTTATTTAGATGTTGTCATCTAGTCAAAAATTCTGAAGGGCAGGGTGTGTTATTGAATAATTAGAAAGATTTAATATTGTGTTTTATTTTATAGATTTTTTAAAAATAAAATATAGAATCAATATCTGTATTCATGTGTGATGCAGAAGATAAATTTCTTGCACCAAACACAAAAAAGGAGTGTGGCACAATTGATCCTGTCCATGAGACAATTTTATTGTTAATCTACGAAGAGTAACCTTGTATACATGATCTATCTTTGGCATTTCAAGTAGTTTTGTTTGAATTACCATTTTGCATGATTTGGTATTTTGATCATATAGTGATGTTATTGCACAGAGACGTGAGTACTTCATTTGTAGGTTTGAAACGAAAAATCAGAGTTACTATTCAGCAGATGGTTTATTACAATTATATTCCTTTTTAAATGGATATACATATCAGGTCTTATCCATATGGGTGAGAAATTCTTTAGAGAACATTATTTCTTATTATTCATTAGCATTATTATTGCGACTAAAATCAATGTTTTAAGGAGTGAAAAGGAAGTTCATCATATCAAAGTGAAACTATAGTACATATGTAAATTACCCTAATTTTAAAAATTGATTCATTTATTAACGGATCAAAGCAATGATGGCAGACCTTAAATCGCCTGGGAGCTACCCTGCTCTAATGCCAATAGTATGCATGCTTCTAGTACACTATTAAACAAAGTATTTTATAACATATTATCATATTAACAAATGTTTTTATGACAAGGACATTAATAATTGTGGTAGCTACCAGAGAGAGAGAAGAGTGTAATATTTTGCTTGTTTTTAAGTTGTTGTTGTTTTAATACTCAAAGGTAAATATAACATATTTGATAGGATATTTAAGAAAAAATTTGCAGAAGCTGAGCAAAAAGAAGTACAAAAACACAGTATATGTGATATCTTGGTACTGAGAAATAACTGAGGGAATAATTAAGTAGCTCAAAGATAGAGAACGTATCAAAAATGTAAAACCAGTAAAATGTGCGTAAAGGCAGAAGAAGAAATTAATAATCAAATCACACAAATTAAAAAGTGTAGATTTCGCCATCTTTGACAAAGAAAACAAAAACATTGAGCTAATGTTGAGTGTTATATATATATATATATATATATATATATATATAGGTAACACATTATTTCAATCGATTACAAACTCCCTAATCTCTCTTGAGATTTTCTTACCACAAATGAGCAGCATTAGTTATCAAAGATACAAAAATACGATTTATTTTAAGAGTTCTTATGAATAGAAACGAACAAGTTGAACATTAGATTAAAAAATTAGTTTATTCCAAGATGATAAACTTGAAACAAAAGAAGAAACTTGAATTGGTATTAAATTAAATACGTTTAAATATAACAGTTTTGTACTAGATATATATTCTTTTTCAAGATCACATTCCTGTAGTATATAAAGAAGTATTTTGTTAACGAAACATTACCAGTTAATTATATGTACTAATTAACTATGCATTATATATTTGTTGTGATATAATGTTTATATAAAGTACCTATTATATTTTTACACAAAGTATTCTGATCACGTATTTCATAACTTCTTTTCTCCTTTCAGAGACTGGAATGGTTTTCTTCAGAAGATGACATCAGCATGTGTAGACTCAAAGGAAAATCCGAGGTAAATTCTTATACTATTTGTTGGTAAAATTTAATCCTGTTGCTTCTGAGTCACTTGTGTAGCAAAAGCGGATATTTTGTTTGAGCAACAAAAAATTTTATTATTCTTAAATATTACGAAATATTTATGAGCATTCCAAGTAAGCTTAGCCAAATAGTCTGGTACAAATGGTTTTTAAGTTACATGAATTTATTATCAACCTGGCAATTTATAATTAAGTTAATAAGCATCAACAGTAATTCTTAAATGTTAAACCATGTTGAGCAACAATGAACGTTGGACTTGCTGCAAAGAAAGAAGGTGTCGACTCAGACTGGACGTTGGACAGAAAAGGGTTAAGAATAAATGCGGAATTCGTAGCTTAAAAATTTATTTGGTGTAAAATCGATTATTAAATTTTGTGCAAAATATTTACGATAGGATTGCAGTAGTTTAAAAATTCATAATTCTTAGGAGCTCTTTTAAAGAAAAAAAATTGATGTTATAAACCAACTGTTAGTGGATCTTCTTATTAAAAGTATGCTTGAAATAGCCATTTTAGTTAAATTATCGCTATCACAATTGTCTATGCAATTTTTACGGCATAAATTTACAATGCAATCTTGAGAAGACAACATATGCACATTTATGAAATCTCCCTTCTCTCTGTTGGTATCTTAATGCGGTAAGTTTAACCAATACGTTTGGGAAAAATATACAGAAATTTTAAACTGTCCTGTAAGGCGATGCAAATAAAAACTCACACTTTCCAAATCTTTGTTGCGTTTTGCTGAGACATTTAAATATTATTTGATATTTCCTTTGTAAGCCGTTTTCATTCAAAGATGGAATACGGCAGCCTTTTTTTCCCCTCCATAAGACAAGATAAAAAAAAAAATTCTTGGAAGAATGTTTGCCGGCCTTCCGTAAAAAATAAGGGTGAAAAAATTCTGTTTTTGGAAACGCGAAAGCCATGTGTGCTCAAATCTCAGCGTAAAGGAGGGCCTAAAAATCTCTTCCCCCTCTCCACCACTACCTCTTCCAGAAGATTCGTATCTTTTATATTAGGCTGATGTATTATGTATCTCAGAACACACTGTGGAAATAAAGATTTGATCGGTAAATAGGAAGTGGATCTCGCGTTAAAATGTATTTTTGAACGTCACTTTCCCACCCTCTCTTCCATCCCGTTTGTATAAACGCAAGAAGAAAAAAAAATAAAGAAAAAAAAACGTAAGGATTTTTCCTTCGTTTTAAGGATGGAAGTTTTTAGAAGGAAGAGGAACGCTGATATCTCTGCCTTATATATTTATACATTTTTTTTATCTTCCAAATTCCGTCCCTTTTGCTGGAGTTTCATATTTATTGTTTTCCATTGGTATGCAAATGCAGAGTCGTGCCGCCATATCCATTTTTATGCGTCATCGATGGTTTAAGTCGATACATTAAAATGACATATTCAGACAAACGTGGATGAAATTTACGTCCGGTGCGATTCTAAAAATCAACCCCGGCATCGCTGTATTATTTTTGAGTTTATCCGTATCTTTTCCGTATTTGGAGAGAAATTCCGTTTTCATTTTAATGTTCAGAGCTATCTCAGTTATGGGACGTGATGGGGGTGGTGGAGAAGAAGGCAGAAGACTCGGTTCGTTGGTGGATCATTGTGCAAAGGGGGCACTGCGCGCCTTTTCTTAACTTTTGAAGCATGAAGCATGATTCGATATAATATGAGACGGGTTTTACATAAAACCCTTTCACTAAACGAGATATAAATGGGACTTTCAAAATAAGACCGAGATGGCATGATAGAACGAAATAAAATAAGAGTATCTATGAAAGTTTTGTTTAAAAATATTATTTAAAACCAGTCGAGGCCACTGCTGCATTTATTCAGCTGGGGAGTCTACGTCTCGTATACTGGTATCAGACTTAGATTTTTTTTTCTTCTGGAGGATTTGGTACGTAGTGAATCGGAATTAGTTCTTAGTGAATCAAAAATTTAAACTAAAAAGAAAATTTATAAAGAGGAAAAGATAAACATCCTTTTTGAAATTCATTTTATATAGGGAATGCTGTGTATTATACATTTATCTTCATGTAAGGTCACAGTATTTCTTGGAATTTCATTATTTATTCACCGTGTGGGTGGACCAGTTTAAAATTCTGAGGAGTTTTCTTGTTTTGTTAACATTCAAAAGGGGGTGATGCGAAAATTCACTTTTTGAGCAACCTTAAGAGGCTCTTTTTCTCAAAACCTGAAGTGATTTTCATAAATATAAGCTAATATAGTCTTTTTTAAGGTTGTGTCTCTAGTCATTCTTTGTCTACTTATAGATTTTGGTATTAAAATCATTTGATATTAAATTTAAATACAAAAGTCCCAAAATACTGTTAGAATAAATGTCAGGAAAATATGTCCAAACTGCAGCAGTAAAATTGACTTCAAAATTTTTACCATAAAAATATATTCCAAAGTTCCAGTAGTTACAAATTTAAGATTAAATACTAGAGAAAAATAGTAGAGTATTTTTAGCACAACATATTTACCGTATACACGTGTTACTAAAACATGATTTAGAACTAGTCTGCAAACTACAAAAAGACTACACAAAACTTCAAATTACTGGGATATGTCAAAATAAAACTAAACTAGAATAAAAGTGTTAAAATTATAGGGTTGCTTTTTACCATTTACAAATTTTATTCCTGTCATATATACGGGCATATACATATGGATTTATACATGACATATGAGCAGGACATAAGGACATAAACATATGAACGTATAGATAGTGTCCTGGCATCAAAGAGCAGCATATTCCTATCCATGGTAGTAATTGGTTAGACATGGAGAACAAACATATTAAGATACTGATTTTAGTCACCTCCTGACATTATAAAATTACAGTAAAAAATTATTATTGCATTTATTTCTAAATGTAAGTTAAAAAAAGGCAAAGTTGGGCTTAGAATAAATGAAACTCGAATAAATTAGTATTAAAAATTCAATACAAGGCCTCAAAATAGATGAGATTACATTGGAGTAGGTTTAATAAAAGTATATATTAAGTTACTTGATTTTTAATTTAATATTAAAATAATTTATATTATTGTAGTAACGAAATAAAGCTTACAAAAAGTATTAATCAAAGACCATAAAGAAGGAAAGTACACTTTACGTGTCTCAAATAAATGTCTCTAAATTATAAATTTACAATTAACGTCTCATCTGTAATTTTACAAGCGAAACTTAGTGGTAACTTATGTGAATTTCTTAGAAATCAGACAGGTTTGGTTTGGTTTGAAGTTCTACGGTCTACTTTTTGCAACACGAGGGTTAATGAGACCGGGACCTACAGCTTAAAGCTAATTCCGAACGGCTACGAACATCCATGCCACTGTGTGATTCGAACCCACGAACTCAGGTACCGAAGGCCAGCACCCTAACCAATTGGCCATCATTCGGTTAAAGTCAGACAGAGAAATTTGTTTTAAGAATTCGTTTATATATATTTTTAAATGCAACTAAGGGAGAATATTGCTTGTACAAAAAAAAATAACAATTTTTAAAAATGCTGATTTAAAATTGTTTATATTTAGTGTCTTGCCAAATATTGAAGATTACATGGGAATATCTGATAATAATAAATGAAAAATGTTTGTAGTTTTCTATGAATAGAGGCTTAAATTTATATAACTCGCGATTTAAAATGTTCAAAATATATTTATTGAAAGGGGAAACATTGCAAAAAGCTAACAGTAAAACGCTCTCGAATCACCAGAGTAACTGGATATGACGAATTTAGATTTTATTCCCTAGTTTCCACACCGATATTTTCACTTATCCCGAGATGTATTTTTCTTTCCACCATTGACGTTAGTTCTCATCCTGGTCACGTGGTGTCAACAAAATCTCCAGCCAACAGTGTTTATTCACGACGCTACAGATTAGGGACGAGATTTAGAAAAATGGCCAAACCTCCATATTTCTATTGACTCTGTCGCCACTTGCACGTTCCAAATTAAATAGAGAAAACAAAAATTCCCCTAGAGCGAGGAATGACCGAGTGACAAATAAAATTTATTCTTATAAGCTCAGATATTCAGGTCAGATTATGTTCTTCGAGTAGATTTTTGAGACCTCCGAGAGTAAATAACGGGTATTTTCGATGAGATTTAAAGATAACTCGATCTGTCTCCGAAAATCTCGAGGAAGAAGTATACGAGTTTATTTTTAGTGATTAAAACAGATCGTGCCTTTTTCAGGTCGTCAAGTCTTTTTTTATTTTCCATAACATAAGCAATAAATTATGAAATAGGGGTATCATGTAAGATTATTATCAAGTACTATTTTATGTCACCCAAAATAAATATATGTTATCTACATCAGATTTTTATAGATTTAATATACCAGTTTTATTTCCTCATGGAAACAGTTTGAGCAAATATTGGCCTAAAAATCACTAGATATAAAAAGGCTTGGGAAACTGTGTTTTCCTTTTATTTTTTTGCGTTGGAATTCCATAACTAAAATCTTCTCCTTAAAAGGAAATGAAATATACATTAGGGTAAAAACAGAAAGAGAAACAAAATTGCCTGTTTTAGAGAGAAATGTATCAAACCCATATACAAGCATTCTTTCACTACTGAAAGTTGAGCTTTAAAATTTTATTCTTTTTGAATAGAATGGTAAAACTAAGGATGTTTTTTCAAAGGTACCGCGACTATGTGAGTTAGTTATATCCACGTGGTACATGTGGTAGTGGAGTAAATTAACGACTAAACTGATTAAATACTGATCAGTGTGTGTGCTCTATTTGTCAAATAGAAAACGAAACATTTTATATCTGTGTTACTTCAGCTCTGTTAGATCATCAACTGTATTAATTTTTTTAACATTCATCTTAAATGATTTAGAACTTGTTTTGAATTAGAGGAAACCGTCCAATTAAGATTAGTAGGCCTAAAAATAGATTTTTATAACATGTTAAATCTTTATTCTAAAATACGGCATTAATGAAAAAAGCAATTGTGGAACAAAGTCAGGAATTGATGAATTTTAATAATCTCTACTAAATGGCGCAGAAGAAGAGAAATCTTGTTTATAATGAACCAGAACAAAACCTTGTAGGGAAAGACGTTAATGAACAGTCAACTGTCGTTGTTTTAAAATTATCGTGTGAGCAACCTTAACGCATGTGGCATATCTTGTACGTATGGGAAATAATCTGGAAAAAATATTATCTGTAGACAGTATTCCGTGAATTTATTGCCCTTTACAGACTTTCTGGAACATCGCCATGCGTTCCCAGTTTCAGCTGCAATCACATCAGTAGAATTGACCGACCTTGGAAAAACATTCTGTTATGAGCATTGTTAATATTTCTGCTGATACATAACGAAAAGGAAAACATTGGTTACAATGACTATGTCAAATCAACAAGGGTCCAATAGTTTCCCATTCTACCAACTACATCCAAGAGTAATGCACCGATTTCTTGTGATGACACTTATATAAAAGATTCAATTATAAAATTCCTAATTATTAGAATATTCAGGTATAGAATAATAGGCTGTTTTCAAGTTCATTATATTTTTAATCGAAAATTAATTAAAGCCCCTTCAGCTTATAAATCGCTCCATGTGTCTATGGATATCCATGCCCTTAGTAAGACTCTACAAATAGCAATTCTTAGCTATTTGTCAAAGATCCAGTCGGCCGAACGATGGCCGAATGATAAGGGCGCAAATCTTCGGTACCTCAGTTCGTGGGTTAAAATCCCACTGAAGCATGAATGTTCGCAGCCGTTCGGAATCAGTTTTAAGCAGTAGGTCCTAGTCTCATAAGCCCTCGTGTTGCAAAATAGTACACCGTAGCACTCCAAACCAAACCAAGATCCAGTCTCAAAACGCGAGTAGTATAAAGCGTAATTTTGTTAAATAACAAAATTTTTAAAGTAATTAATGATTATTAAACAAAGTTCTCTGTAAATATTGGAAGGATAAATAAATAGTTCTCTATAAATATTGGAAGTATAAATAAATAGTTCTCTATAAATATTGGAACTCAGTATTGTTCTATCGAAATATTTGCAACATCTGCAATTAAAATTTCAATTGAAACTATTGAACAGTTATGGTCAAAAATGAAGTTTTAAAGCGAGTTTTCAACTGCTGAAAATATGTTCAAACAGTCCAAAATTACACGCCAACGTTCCCAAAAGGGAACATATAGAAAATCACTAGTGAATTTTTTTTTTCTGAAATTCTTTTTCATAGGTCTCAAAATTGTCTCTAAATGTAATTTCAATTATTAAATACCACTTTTTGACTCTCGATCACAGTACGGCATATAAAATGTTAATATTGCTGGATAATTATTTTTCTTTAGAAGGCATCATACATTACAAAAATGAAAGGCTGAATATAGCTTTTCTTAAGTTCTCCTGTTGCACGGGACAGCCGGGGAAGGCTGTAGCTAACTTTCTTACCCACTGCTCTTGATCTATGCTCGATATACTCCAAAAATATATACGAGACAAAAGCAGATAAAAATGTCGACCTATATCTGTAAATCGGTAACCGAACAAATTTCAGGGACACTCATGCAGCAGTGGTAAAATGAGTTATTGTTAACCTTTCTCTCGACTCCTCTGTGTCACCGCCCACAGAGACCAGCGGCTGGAAAACTTACACAATATGAACTGGGCCCCAAAAAACTTGTCGCCTTTTAAAAACTCGCGAAAACTTTTAAAGAAAACTTCAGGAAAAGAAAGATAGGTGGTGAATAAAAAAATGGGAGAGAGAGAGAGAGAGAGAAAGAAAAAAAAAGAAATGGTAGAAATCAGCCAGCTATGAAAAGAAAGAACTTTTTAGAAAAGAAAGTTGCGACGAAGAGAAGAAAAAAAAATAGTGAAAAAAATTGGAAGAAATTCGTTTCATAAAAATCGAAGACTGCTGAGTATCAAAATAATACTAAAAACCAAAAAAATATCTCTCCTTTCGACTGGAGGAGAATTTGTCAACGTGTGCAATTGACGTTGCTTGAGCTATGTATCATCTCCTGTATACGCAACCAAAAATAAATGAAAAAAAATGTATTGGGGATAAAAAAATAAACATTTTTATGTATTTATTTTTCCTTTTCACTCCGAAATACGAGCTTGAGGGAGTTGTGAAAAATAACATCCTCTCCCGTCTCCCCCCTAGCGGCAACCTTTCCTGAAGTTGCAGTTTTTATTGATATTTTTTAGCCTTCAATCACAAAGTTAGACCCGCGGGGTTAAATGGACATCAATTATATGGGGCCCTAAGCGTTAGCCACATATAAAGATGCGTTTATGATATCAGTTTGAAAGGCCGTATTTCAAAGATTTTTTTCACCCGCATTTTTACACTTATTGCTGTTAGATGTATTTGTCGGGGGGGGGGATTTTCTGTCTTATTTTAGGTTTATATAATGTCTAATTCTTACAGTGCATCTCTCAAAACTCCTTAAATTCAAGAATAATTCATAGCAGTAATTTTCTAGTTTTATTAACATTCCAAGTTTCATTTAATTTTTTTTAAAGTCAAATTAATAGAATACTGGTTCTTAATTTTTATTTTTTATTGTAAAAAAATTAAATTAATAATTTTTATATGACGTGATGTAATCGTTAATTTCCATTCAACACATTTATTGGTATTTGCTTTATTGTGAGTTAAAAAACTATTTTTAACAGTTGTTTACTCTGTTGATAAGTAATCAAACTAACTTACAAATTTAAAAGTTACAATATATTTTAGTACCTTTAGAAAACTTCAAACACTTTCTTTCTATTTGTTTTACTAAGTACGAGAATGTAATCGTAGGAAAATACCGACTGAAATATATTTTTTTAGACGATTAACATAGAAGTTAAATTGTAGGTTATATATATATATATATATATATATATATATATATATATATTGTAATGAAGCGGACTTCTCGATGGATGGTTGCAGTCATGGCCTATAAAAAGGACACCGTTTTAGATAAAGACCTTTATTAAGATAACGTTGGAGGACGGGTTCCCACTTCATCTTAGGGACAGGACAAACTGAAGGGTCAGCTAGCATGAAGTTATATGTACAAGACCCTTAACATTTGGGTCAATATCTGTGGGAAATTTCTAGAAAATCTGCCTCCGACAGCGTGCATCTTCTTTTTGTTTGGAAATTTCCTAAATTGTTCGCTAGGACAATGTAGGGTTATAATTGGTCAGACCCCTTCTTTGAGGGCCTAAATTGTAGCCCTAGTGATCAATTTAGGTTAGGGATCAAAAAAAGGAATGAAAAAGGACGCAGGAATTTTTATACCTTGACTTTAGATTTGAAAGCCCCTGAGAATTTTCCTTACAATATATATAGTACGGAATACATGCTACAACCAAAGAGATCGGTTTTATCTCAGATAATCCAGATGCAAAAGTATCTTCGGAAACAAGCAAGTAGAGACAAAAAGAATGAAGACTAATATATGATGAACTGTATCTCAATTAATGAATTTGAAAAACTTGACCGTTTCGAAAATTAAGATTTTATTATATCTATAAAATATTTATTTATGTAAATTCTTACACGCAAACTGCTTTTAAGAATTCAATACTTTATAAATATAAAAATTTTACTAAAATATTGCCACTTTGACAAAGCAAATAATGATCACGTGTGGAACCCTTATCATAGTTATATCGAACCATAGGGTTCAGCTGAATCAAAGTTATTTTTCTACATTAGGCCCTCTACGCTCCCTAATTTTAGAGCCCCCTAAAATTTGGTACTTAATTATTAAATTTTAAACAATTAAAAAAATTTGGAAATGTTTTTTGTTAACCAGATGTTCAGTTTAAACTTTTAGTATTTATTTATAAATAGCTCATAGCATACATAGATAAATTTATTATAGTTTGCAGCAATTACAGGAACATAATACTGGAATAACAGTTTATTACATTCAACATTTATAGTATGAATCATTAAGAAATTAATTTACAAAATATTAAAGGAAAAAAAGTATTTATCTTACATATTATATAATATAAATTAGTAATAAATTAAAAATTTCAGCCAGTTATAAAGAAATATTAGCA
>CM063505.1:80755582-80813082 GCA_032207245.1 Pardosa pseudoannulata
TCCACAATTTGTTCATAATAGAAAATACTCTTTCTACTGGAGCATTTGTAGCAGGCAAACATAAATATATTCAATTACAATAGAAAAGCAGGGTAGTGGCCGACCGTCTACTACTCAAGATTTCCAACGGTTTCTGAAAACGGGACAATTTTACGTCCCACTGTCCATTTCGGGGACACCGGGACTCGTAACCGTAAAAAGGGACAGTGCCGTTCAAAACTGGACGTCTGGTCACGTACTTATGTCATGTGTGTATAAATCCATATGTATGTACGTTCACTATGTATACCGATGTTGTTTGACCGATCATAATGGAATTTTGCTTGGTGATTTATGACAGGTTTTAGGAAGGTCAAATAATCCTGAGATAAAGGTTTATGATGAAGAAATGATTAGTTTGACAGACTCACGGGTCTAGCGAATTTGTAATTAGGTGTCATTTGATATATTTCTCATTTAATAACGTGCTAAAATTTAAAAATATTAACCAAGTAATTTAATTAATCTTACAGTATTTATAGTGTTTCAAATCTGTTTAAGATGATATAAGCTTTTCAGCTTTCTTTCTAGGTTCAGTTATTTTATCTATTTTTATTTGACAAATTATTTAACTACAAACTGGTTTATTGTTTGGTTTCTCATTAAATTCGTCCTTGCATATAAAATAAGGACTTTACATTACAGTGAGGTAAATAGATGAAATGAGTGAAAATTCTTGTATCTGGCAAAAGTATTATTATTTAAGTTTTCATTTAAAAAATTAATTTTCTTAACAGATCGTAAATTTCAGTGATCTGCCAGTTGAACAACGACAGTGTATTTTATTTGTGTGCATTTTAGGCTTAAGTTATTTAGTGCTGAATTTTTAATGCAGCATGTGTTTGACTCTTTTCAAAGCAGTTAAATAGTTATTAAGTATAAACGAAATTACCTTAATATAGGAAATAAATTGTACTGCGTTCAAGAAATATGTTTTTTTAGACCTATTATATATCTAAAGCAATTAATGGATTTAAAAGAAAAATTAATTGGTCTGAAGTAATATACAAATCTGAGAGAAAATAATTTTTTCTATCCTATTGGTCTAGATAAATATCCGATGTATGAATTATCACTTCATCATGTTCTTATTAAATTATATAAATTTTTTCTGCTCTCGTTTGGGCTCATTTTATTTGATTGTGAAATACGATACTCCAATTCTTTAATTATAAGTGGGCAAAAGTGATAATTTTAATAATAGATTTTAAAAATGTGTGGTACAGCATTTCAGAATTATTAATTTTTGACCAGAACTCATAAAACGTGTGAGATTCCTTAAAAATTATTAAAAAGTGTTTCCATTTTAAAAATTTCTTTTAATAATTACTTTAATAATTTTAAAATTCTCGGTTACAATACTTCTTTTATTTCCTAAAATGATGCTTAAAATATATAAATTTAAATTGACTTATCAAAATACCATAAAAATATAGTTTTGAGATTTCCTAACATCATTGAAATTCCCATTATTAACCACTACCGGAAATATAATACGTACAAATAAACAACGTTAGTATAAATATGTTAAGTATAATACGTACAAATAAAAAAAACATTTTTGTAGAAACAGCTGTTCTAAAACACAAAGGTATAAAACTGAGCAAATAAAAACATTTTTATTTATGTTTTTAGAATTGCATATTACACATTCGTCTATTTTATCGGTGACAGAGTTTTTGTCATTAAAATATCGACTCAAAATTTCTGAGTTCGTAAACAATTGTAAATAATGCAGTAAACTGAAATACAGGGGTAAAAAGAACTTGTTCTGTAATGGTGCATCATACCTCAAAGTGCAAATATATTCTTAAATTTTAAGCTGCTAATAAGATTAGCTATTTTTAAATGATATTTCAAGCTTACACAAAAATTTTACTTAAAAATACGTTGTCAGTATGATAAAGAATTTGCTCTCAAAATTGAATAATAAATAATCGTATTGATACCTAATTAGAACTACCTTTTAAACAATATGCTACAGTTCTTTCATCATATTTAGATTAAAAAAGTATATTACGAATTTACTTCTTGCCGCTAGCAGGCAAAAAGAGATTTTAGTTTCTATAAGAAATACTTCTGTAATGAGGTTTTAAATGTAGCAAAAGAAAGAACTACATGAATGCTTTTCAGAAATGGAAAATCTGATGAATAAGCAATTTTTTATAAATACACTGAAATTCAGCAGGTAACGTAAAAATTCCTAGTCGAAATAAAAATAATTGGTTTTTCTATAATCGATAACAAACGGGAAAATGCAGGAAAGTACTTAAAACATTCCACTAGAACTATAATGCGATATATTTTATAAACTAGCGATATGTGTTTTGAAAAAAAAATATATATATGATACAATGAAATTGCTTAATCTATAATAAACATTGCTTGTGGGTTAGATTTTTGTCGGCAGAGTAGTTTCAGCAATTTTGAATTGAATAATTTCATTATTTATTCCTTTTATAACAAAATATAATCGTTGTTTTCCAAAAAGAGGCTAATAAACTAGTACTATTGATTTATATTATTGACTAAAATACTATTCTGCTCATAGAGTGAAACCTCACTTACACGATGGCTAGAAAAACTTAAGATTCTACTTGTATTAGAAAATTAATGTAGCAGATCAATAGCAGATTTTCAAAAAACAATAGGGCATTATCGTTTTTTTTGAAAATCTGCTATTGGTCAGAATCTAAATTATAGATGTTAGATTCATCTTACATTTAAAATCTTTAATGTAAGTTTTAATTTTACCCTTTGAGTCAAAATACAATAAAATCTAATAATACCCTTAAAGTTTAACTGTTGGCAAACCTTTACACCTCTAAATTTAATTGTATCTCCTCTTGAACCTTATTGCTAATCCTTGTTGCTTTTATACTTTTATAAAAAAAATTTCACTCTACACTATTCTAAGCCTTAATAAAACAAATCACTTTATTTAAGTCCAGTTAGGTACTTTGTTTCAAATATCTCAATTAAAGTTTTCTAATAATTTTTAATAATAATAGAGCATTATCGCTCGTTGAAAGTCTGCTGTCGGTCAGAATCTAAATTATAGATGTTAGATATATCTTTAATGTAAATTTTTACGTTTTTAATGTTTACATTTAAAATCTTTAATGTAAGCAATGTCTCTCTTTTGAGTCAAAATGCAATAAAATAGAATAATACTCTTAAAGCTTAACTGTTGGTAAACCTGGACACCTTTGGACTTAATTATATCTTATCAACCTTATTGCTAATCCTTGATACTTTTATTTTTTTATAAAAAAATCCAATTCACTCTACGTTATTCTAAACCTTAATACAATAAGTCTCTTTAATATTTAAGTCCAGTTAGCAACTTAGATCCAAATATCTCAATTAAAGTTTTCTAATAATTTTGTTTTCCAATGTATCTCACGTTGAATAATCTAGAACATAAAATCGTTGATAGACGCTTTTATCCATTACGGTATTAAAAGACCGTCTTTTGAAAATAAAAGACCATTTTCTTTGTTTTTTCTCGGAGTTTTATATGAGGACTTAGTGCTCAGTTATTCTCTGAAAACCCACTTTAATCTATCTTAAGAATCACGAAGTGCTGCTCGATTCTGGAAATTGAAAAGAAGAAAGATGACATCAAGATAAAGGCAATGAAAAAAAGAGACCCAGAAAGCCTCTTACAAAAGTTTAGAACACAGCGCCCATATCAATGATATATTGTTTGGCAAAGCTTTCCGATGGTGAATGTGTAGTTACAACGAAATACCCGCCTGTTTTAAGAGTCTCGGCACAGCGTTGCAATACATTACTCGCTGCTTGTTAAATGTTGCTTTCAAGTGCGTACGAAATACATTATTTTAATATTCTAGAAACAGAAATCAAAATGCAAAATCCATTTCAAGCATAGAATCTTGAGTATCTATTTTTAACTGTCTTCACTGTTCACTAGGTATTCTTTTGTTATAATTTTTATCTGTCATATAAATAGTGTGTATAATTTTCTTTCAAAAATAAAGTGATTAAAGTTTTATGTTCAATTACACTGTATTATTTACTTTATTTATAACAATATTAATTTAGTATTTTATACGATTCTTTATATATGATGCTCCTTTGACATTAAATCTAAACAGTTACATGTCATGTTCCAAATATTTTACCCACAGGCTAATTATAACCCGTTAGAATAAATGGCAATGCGTAACTTTACGTAGTATATTTTGAAAATATTCCTTGTAGGAAATAGGCATCAAAATCTTGCCCCAGTCTACTAATATAAATATCTAAACTCCTTTACTAATATGTGATCAAATTTTACAGTAGATTTGCGTTTATAATTGTAAATTAAAACAGCTATATATCATATTCTTGACATATTGGCTACAGGCTAATTATAACCCGTTAGAATAAATGGCAATGCGTAACTTTACGTAGTATATTTTGAAAATATTCCTTGTAGGAAATAGGCATCAAAATCTTGCCCCAGTCTACTAATATAAATATCTAAACTCCTTTACTAATATGTGATCAAATTTTACAGGAGATTTGCTTTTATAATCGTAAATTAAAACAGTTATATATCATATTCCTAACATATTGGCTACAGGTTAACAATTATCCATTAAGGTAGCTGGAAATGGGCAACATTACGCAATAATAATTTTTATCTGTCATATAAATGGTATGTTTAATTTTCTTTCAAGAATAAAGTGATTAAAGCTTTATGTACAATTACACTGTATTATTTACTTTATTTATATCAATATTAATTTAGTATTTTATACGATTCCTTATACATGATACTCCTTTGACAGTAAATCTAAACAGTTACATGTCATATTTCAAATATTTTTCCTACAGGCTAATAATAACCCGTTAAGATAGCAATGAGTATCTTTACGAAGTATATTTTGAAAACATTCGTTGTAGAAAATAGGCACCAAAACCATACCTCAGTCTACTAAATTAAATATCTAAACTCCTTTACTAATATGTGATCAAATTTTACAGTAGATTTGCTTTTATAATCGTAAATTTAAACAGTTATATATCATATTCCAAACATATTGGCTATAGGATAATGATAATCCATTAGGCTAGCTGGAAATGTATAACTTTGCGCGATATATTTTTAGAGCATTCTTGCAGAAAACACTTTAGAAAAATCCTACCTCATATTAACATAGGTATTAAAACCCCTTCACTAATATGTGATCGAAATTTTACAGTAGAGATTTTCAAATAGCTGATGTCATTCACATTCGCCTTTTCAAGAGTTACTTTACGTATCACTCATGAAACGAAGTCACGGCGTTCAAAACACTTTTGCTAAACATCTCATTGATTCATAACAATGTCAGAATAAATAACAATTATGCCTCACACTACAAATAGAAGAATGACATTTTTATCATTTAATCTTGTTCAGAGTCAGATAAGTCCATCCAGCTATACGATCAGCCATTAAGTGCAATATCGACATTCTCAGTTTCTCTAGATGCCGAAACAAGTAGGCAAGATGCGGCTAAGTTCCATTAACGAGTTTCTTTTAAATTTTTACGGGTGGCTGACACAGTGTAAACCCAGTGAGTATCGATTAAATGTTTGAGTTTCGTCTGGAAAGGATTAATTGATAGTAGTATGTTGTCATTGTTAATTCAATTCCGAAAACTTGTGATATTGAAGGAAAAGAAATATAATAGAATCAATAGATTGGAAATTGGAAAGTGCGATGATAATTTGTTTGGAGACGGAAGAAAACACCTTTGTTTGGAAATGGAGTGTTTAGTTTGTTCTCAAAGCTTACGCGAGATCACGTGATTTCTTATCATATTTAGCGGTTATAGTATCATTGAAATTTAACATATTTCTGCATTTTTTTTTTTAACTAAAAGCTTTATTTTTTCACCAGGAATATAACAGAAAATATATACATTTCCAACACAAATTACATTTTATGTATTCCGTAAAACCACCAATACATTTTTGAGACTCATTTACTCCCGTTCTTATTACACATTCTTTGAAAGTAAGCTACTTTTTATCTTACACAATATAAATAGTATTTTATGTTATGTTTTAAATAATGTGTAGTTCATTAAGTAATTCTAGTCTTTCAACTTTTGTTGGTGTCGTTTTTGAACTATTACTGGCTCCTATAAGTGCAAATTCAGCCACAATCAAATTTGATTAAACCAAGGGCTAAATATCAGTTCAAGAGGCCCACCAAGCGTGGGCGATGTCGCCAAATTCTAGAACCCAGTTTTCTGGTAAACCTTGCTCTATTTTTATTTTCTATTTTTTAAATTTGTATTCATCTCAACAAAATTTCAAACCTTTTTTCTTCAAATAATGCTTTGAAATTGAGTATAAACCTAATACAAAACGGAGCACAAATTGTACACATCACTTAGCTACAATTTGGAGATCACTTGTACAAAAATAGAGCCAAAAACATGGCGACCGTCCCCGGAACTGGGATTCTACCATAACCAAGTAATGCAGAAGAGGATTTGGGCTTGTTTTGGATCGCTCAGCCTACTGTTTTGCTCACTAGGGCTAATGAGACTGGAAACTACTACTTAAAGCCGATTCCGAATAGCTACGAACATCCATGCCAGCAGATTGACTCGAACCCATGAGCTTTATTACCAGAGACCAACGTTCTACGGTTTGGTCATCGTTTGGCAATGTAGAAGAGGAAGATAGTTCAAAACCTATTCCTATAGTTTTTCAGGCCAGAGATTATATTCTTAACCTTTTTAGAGGGGCCGAAACAGCATATGCCCATGCTCAACTTAGTTCTTAGGAGGGGATACGTAGAGTTTCGACTGATTAGAGAAGGTAAGAATTCGCTTGACCGCTTTATCAGAAGATTTCAGGAGATTTGTTTCGGAGGATGTAGAATATTGTTTAAGTCTGTCTTGGACAGGTGAGTAATTAACCATCAAACCAAGAGTCTCCCCCTCCTCTATAGGGCCTGTACACATTTACAGAAAGCCCATTTGAAAAGGTTAATCCTATTCTTGCTATGAATTTCCTAGCTTTTCCAAATTAATGAACTCCAAAAAGCAGGATTTATATCAACCCAGAGTAACAAAAACATAAACCTTACCGTTTCCAATCCAGTAAGCGTAGGTTCCGGTCGTATTAGCCTTAGTGAGCAAGACAGTATTGCGAAAAGCTCCAAACCAACCAACTAATCCAGTAAGCAAATTGTGATTAAGGAATAACGCATAACTAAAGAGTTGCTGGTTATGTTATATGATAATCAGTTATATAAATTTGTAAATAGTGTACAAAATAAATGTCTTAATCTCAATATAAGGTATCATATTTTTACTGTGTTTCCCCTTTGTAAACGAACACAGGTGTTAAGGTTGTAAGTACATTAAAATAGTAACATTTGAACCATTTAGTGATATCAAAATATATTCAACAAATCTCATTTAAAGGGGAAGACTAACAGAACAAAATATGAAGTCAATCACTCTAAGAGGATTACATTCAGATTACTAAACGGAACAAAATATGAACTTAATCACACAAGCTTTTATGGGATATAAGTTACATCTATGTATTCAAGGCTTTTCAACTTAATAGCTTCGAGACCCAAACAATAAAAATCCATTAAATATTTCTTTACAGAAATTTTAAATTATGCACCAAACTAGTATGCATATTCATAATATAGCTCTATTTAAAAATAAAATTAAGTAAAATATAATCAAAGCATAAAGATAACTTAGGTACATAACAAATACCGTTTACTTCCCAACCATGAAATTTCACAAATTCTAAAATACGGATCCCTTGATGGTATCATGGTTTATCAAGAACAATGCAGTCCTATTTTCGGAAGACGTTGCATTCACTAAGTTATTCACGAGGCTTAAGATGTCCAAAAGCTTTCCCCCGTTGCCACTTCGCCCGCTAGAAATAAAATTTTCCCCCTCAAAATCTCGCTTATTCCCTAAAACCCTCTTTAATCTGACTTAAGCATCACGAAATGCGTTGTTCCAAGAATTGAAAAGAAGAAAGACTACATCGAGATAACGCGAGAGACTGGAGAGAAAGAGAGAGAAAAAAAATTTCTCTCTCTTACAAAAGTTTCGGACGCAAGGCACATACCAATGATATATTGTTGGATCTAGCTTTCAGCAGTGAATGGCATTGTTGTGATGCAATGGTGACGTATTTCTTTGTTGCTAAGAAAAATTTGAAAGGGGTAGAGGAAAAAAAAAGGGAGGGGGTCTTGTGGCATGTTTGCAGGAAGTTTTCTTTTAGCTTCCTGGTGATAAAAAGACTGATGATTTATTGCCTAACGACTCTATGGAGATTTCTTTTTTTTATCCGTCATTTTTATTTCATAATCATGGGCGACATTGCAAAACATGTAATCTATCCTTTTCACACGCTCTGATAATTCTTTCTGTATGTTTCTTACGCAGAATGAGACATTAATATGTCAAATCAACATTGTTAACGAACGAGTAATTGCTAAAACGCAAATCTATTATTACAATAATAACACTCTATTGACATTAACTCTGTGAATAAATCCTTTTCTTCCTAATTTCATGAATCATTTAATTCGTAAGGAATTCATTATTACACAGATCCACTTTCAAGCTATTGTTCATGTTTTATTTTGAATTTTCTTTTACACACATAAAAAGCAAACAGTTTTTATTAAATTTTTTGGAACCTTGCTAATCTCAAAATGTCACTGAAATGTTCCTAAGTCCTTTGAGAAAAATGATATTCTTCAATACGTTATTTATATATATATATGAAATATGTACATTTTTTATAATAATTATATAACTTAATTGAAATATTTTGGCACGATTATATGTACAAAGCAAACATCACATTATTCATTTATGGTTAAAACTAACGTCAGATATCGCGTTTAGATTTTCAGTGTAATTTCTCGTATGTCAGTAGATATTTTAACTAAACTAAATTTTTCTAACTCCTTTACGCGCAGGGTTATATGGAAGTAATTTTTTTGTGCAGAAACGGTAAAGGAAAATAAAAGAATAATTGTGCCAGATTTAGTGTACCAGAAAAGTATCTGTTATAATGTTCCAGATTAATAAAAAAAAGGACAAATCATTGCCTTGAATCTTGAAAAGAACACTTTCATTGAAGATGGCTCTACTATAAGAGACGTTTACACCGCTTCCTTTCAATAGTGAAAGGCATAGATTCGAACCAAGCAAAAGGATGAAAACATGGATGTTTGAGATGAAAAGGAATAGTTTTTAAGCAATGCATATCGGTTATATCAACTCTCATGTACTAAAATCTAGACCTATCGCTCTAAACCAAACATTTTAAACTTTTTAGATTTTCAGTTTAATATCTCGTATGTCAGTGGATATTTTAACTAAACTAAATTTTTCTAACACCTTTACCTGTATTAAAAAATGCGCAGGGTTATATGCATGTAATTTTTTGTGCAGAAATGGTAAAGAAAAATAAAAAAAATATTTGTACCAGATATAATGTGCCAGAAAAGGATATGTTATAATGTTCCAGGTTAATAAAGAAAAGAGGACAAATCAATGACTTGAATCTTGAAAATTCCACCTTCATTGAAAATAGCTCCACTATAGACGATGTTTACATTGCTTCCTTCCAACACTGAATGGCATAGATTCGAACCACGCAAAAGGATGAAAACATGGATGTTTGAGATTAAAATTAATAGTTTTTAAGCAATGTAAATCGGTTATATCAACTCCCATGTATCTAAAACTGGACCGTAGCGCTCTAAACCAAACATTTTAAAGATTAAAGCAAGCATTTTAGTGGTAAAAACTCTTGTGTTATATACTCTTATGTTTGAACCGTGGTAGATCACTGGACAAAGGTGTCAGTTCATATCCGGAGACTTGCGACTTCGAGACCCAAGACGTTTGAAGACCGTCGTATTTTGTAATGGTTGTTCTAACACGTAAAATAAGTCAATGGTCACAATGATATATTAATTTAAACGATAGAGGGGACGGTGGAAGTAACAGACCCAAACTAGAGGCCTTTTGTTAAGTCCCTGATTCCAAAAACAAGCACCCCCTTTGATCTAAAAGTAGTTCTTTCACGTTAGCAGAAGAACCCCTTGCTTTAAATTCAGTAGCGTACGAGTTACAATATTAACTTCTTAAAGTTATATTATATATAACCTTAATAAGTCATATCAAGTCATCTACAACAACATTATGTTAGAAATAATTGAAAAACCACAATAATTTAAGCTAAATATTCATTTTATTTTAATTTAAATTCTATCCATTATTTATCTGAAAACTGCTTTGTAGTTAGACAATACGTTATTTAAATTTCTTAATACGTTGCGTTTTAAATAATTACTTCATGATCTATAAAACTTTTCTTCAGCGTTACTGCTGTAGAATGTCTTCTATGTCGTGATGCTATGTTTAAGTGTGTATGTCATGAAGCTTTCATACGTGTAAGCTCATTACGACTGATCGATTATGATAAGGAGTCAACCCCAATCCCAGTTTTACTAAAAATTGAAAACATTCCATACAGTTTTGAATTATTCATTAGTTGTACAAAAACAATCATCACAAAAATTATAGTCTCTATAAAGATTTCACAAATGTTTAGACCCCCTCCCCCCTACATCTATTAAAATGTCAGTGAAGATAGTCGACGATCGGTCACATGAATATATTGTTATACGCTGTTTTCCGAATAAGCGAGACATAAATATGGGACGCTCCCTTAAGACCTATTGAAAGACATTTACTTCCGCCTAGCAATTTTGGTCTTGCCTGTTCTATCGATTGTGATAGCGCCGAGACGTTACGCCGATGTCAGACATTTTTATTGCATATATTTCCGATATCCAATTTCGTTCAGTTCCGAGAAGGTACATTAAATTGATCTTAATTGCCTTTGTGTTTTTGTTCTAAGTTTCACAACATAGCAAATCACTAAGTGAAAGTACTTCACTGTTCTTTATTTCAAAAATAGACTGTATAGCTGAAATTCAATGAATGTATTTGAAAATATTGCTTAGGGAATATTTAAAGCAAAATATGATTCTTCTTAGTTTATCGTTTTAGTAATAAATATATCCAAACAAGATTTTATTTTTTAATTTAAAAAAATTATTTACAGTTCGTGAGAATTGAAATTTAAATAATGGAAGTGTAATTCATCTTCCGTGTAAAATAGTTTTTCAGTACTGGATGTATTAATCATCGATAGATAAATTTTACATTTTTTTAACCGTTACTCTCAGGGGTATAACAATGCTTTAATTTCCTATCTCATGAAACGTGCAGGTTCATTAAGGCCTTGAATATTGGTACAGTTATTACTTTAGGTTATAATGTGACCTCATTATCCGTAGAATAATACAATAGTCAGAGGAAATAAACAGAATTCCTGTCTAATGTGATTGATGAGTACTATTAAAAACGTTTTCTATCACTTTCTTACCACTTTCAGGCAAATAATCGTATTCTATTATTCTGAAACTATTTATTAAAACCTCCCAAAGTATCTGTTTTTTATATTTGAGAATATATCTACACATAATTAGATGCAAAATTCTACGATACATAAAAAATACCGAAGATTTTTTTCCTTAAATTCAAAGTAAATGTTCAAAGTTTTAAATTAAAAAAATCACCATTTATAGAAATTAAACATCCAATAATATTTATAAAGTAGTATATCTGATATTGTTGTAGATTTTACGTTCAATTTATTTTTTTTTTGTGCAGGACCAATTTTCATTTTTTTATGAATTTCTTCCAGGAACTAAAAATTTCCATTAACATTGATCCTAAATGGCAGGCTTTAATAAAAGGCTAAGATTAAGTAATATTCGAAAGAAAATATTTTTGGTATGTGTTCAAAAATCAAAAGATTCAATTTACGATTTCTTTTCTTTTTTTATTTTTTGTGCAAGGATTTTATTTTTTGTGCAGGACCAATTTTTTACCTACCTCAAAAAGTACTTTACAATTCTGGAAAATTATAAATATTACTAATCCCTTCGTATGACGGGCTAATTGCTAGTCACTGTAATAAAAGGCTAAGATTAAGTAATATTTGACAGAAAATATTTTTGGTATTATATTTTATAAGCATTGTTTTTCAAAATTAAGAACACATTTCTTTTACATTTTACTATGTGATACGGAGTACTACTGCAATCGTATAAAATTTAAGTGTCTGATGAATATTTTCTTTTTCACCTTGTCCCCAAAATCCAAAACAATGTCAGACGGTTTATATCTGTTGATAACATTGTATCAGAAAAGACGCTAAGGCTTATAGAATATTGATAGGATTATAAGAAAAAGCAAAAGTGATAAGTGATAATATTTTCTTATTTAATTCATATTAGCTTTTAAACAAATATTGAATAGTGCAACCAGCTTGATGGATAAAATACATTGTGGACCTTTATGAAATATTAGTTAAATTGATAGACGTATTTTATTGATTCAAACACATACTTCCTTTTTATAAGGAACTGGATAATATTCCTAAATCAAACAAACTACAATATTGAAAATGTTAAAGGAAATATCTCTTAATTTCACTGAGCACAAAGATATATATGGTCATTCCTCTGAACAACGAGTTTTTCTACGAGTTGAGAGTTAGTTGAAGGAAACAATCTTCCATCTTCAATGGCAGACTGCAAGGGCGGTAGAGTGTCATATTCCACCAGTACAAATGGCATCTTTTTTTCTTTTAAAACCTTCAAAACAACCTCCCTCCCCCTTATCTCTTAGTGACTCGCAAAAAGAAAAAATTAGGGGGAAGTCATCATACAAAGAATACACTCTGTCACCGAAGTAATTTTTTTTCTTTTTTTATTTGTCCGTGATTCTCTTACCGCCGTAAAAACCACAAATCCATTTATCAAATTATAAAGGTGTCCCTTGGTTTCTTCAAAGGGTGGGGAATGGAATTTTTTCTCATTTCTTCTTTTATAAATTTTTTTTTCTTCGTATACATTTCCAGCATTACTCCTTGCAAAGGAGGATTTATTTATTATTTTTTTCCCTTCAACGCATTTGAAAATTTTGAGGTTAAACTCGTATATATATATACCGGAGCGATGACTTGTTGGATTTTATCACTTTTCATTGTCAGGTGGGAGCTATTAGTCTTCATAAGGGAAAGAGTTCTGCGGGTGTTTTTTTAGGGCGGAGGGAAAAAAGTGTTTACGATGCATTCTGTGCAGGGAATGAGGGGTAAAGTGAAACGAGTGCTTGCCATTACGTTCATTTTATTTTAAAGAGTTTCGGGGACTATAAATCCAGAGTTGTTTACAACCACTATGTACTTCAGTCCCTCCTAAATCTGTTATATCTTATTGGACCAGCGCAGTTGGCAGGTGTAGAAAACTTATCTAAAGAAAGAAATTTAAAATTTACATTACATTGGAAGCTTGCAACTTAATTGATGAATTACAAGAACCGCTTACTTATTACGTTCTTTAGTAAAGTATAAAACTTTATTCTTAATATTTAAGCCTGCATATTCCGATAATTAAGTATAATGTTGCAATATGATTCCTAAGCGGCCAAACAAAAAAATCATGATTTTACGTTACATTGGGCATACATTTGTTTTACAAATTTAAGTTACATTGGAAGCTTGCATATTAATTGATAGATTATCAGAACCGCTTACTTAATACGTTCTTTAGGTAAGTATACAGGTAATTATTAGGTAATTTACTCTTAATTTTTAAACCTGTATATTAAGTATAAAATTGCAATATGACTTCTATGCTGCCAAAAAAATTCGGGCTTCAAAAAATTTAAAAACTGTCAACACAGACGTGTAAAAAAATAATTATGTATGTGTACATACACACGCGCGCATATATATATATATATATATATATATATATATATATATATATATATATATATATATATATATATATATATATATATATATATATATATATATATATATATATATATGGTGGTCCGAGCCTTGGCGAAAAGCAACTTTTCATCCCCATTTTTTTCTATACTCTGTAAAGAAAATAACTTTTAATTGACTCTCATTTAAAACAAGTGTAATAGTAAAAAAATGATAAAAATTTCCTTAGATGATTTCGTAATGTCATTTTTGTTTCAAAATTCTGTGAGATATAGCCAAATTGGCAAATTAGTGACTTTTTGGCTATATATAACCTCCGCCTATTCTATGTCTTTCTGATTGTGGACTTTTTGGGATTTCTCGTCTAATATAAACATGAGAAACTGAGAAACATCCATTATCACATGTTTTTATCAACCTGTAAGCATTGAAGAAGTAACAAATCCAGTTAACGATTCCATTTACTAATTAAGAATGCACGATAGATCTCGCTTGATGGTAAAAATGTCCAACGGATTTATTTTGGTTGTGGTTGGCTTGTGAGTGATTTGCGAGTGATAAGACCTACAATCGATTGGAATTGTTTTGCTATCATATGAGGAATCCAAGTTTTCTGCTTCCGGAAAAACAACTGTAAACTAAATCTGTATGCTAAAACCTTAACAATATCCATTCTCGCCATAGTTTATTTATGACAGTATTCTAAGAATAGTAATATCAGTATTAACCAATTAACTGCGTTCGGCGTGCATACACGTCGTGTAAAATAAAAATCACCATTCGATAGAAGATCTCAAAATTTCATCAATATGTTATACAAATGGCATTTAATATCATGCTTTCTTTATAACACCAGGAAACCAGCTATAAAAATAAAATGGATTAATTCTTTGTGCTCCAAATTAATTTTCCCCATTCCCAGTAGTCTAATCCAAACTAATGTGTCTGTTAGATCAGTTTATTGCCGAATCAGGAATTTTAATTCAGTCAAACAAGTGTAAAATGAAATTCTTAAATTTGAAAACGAATCGGGGCTTAACTGGACGTTGTACTTGTCGCAAAAGAAAGATGATGTCGAGACAGACTCGACGTTGCAAAGCAAAAGAATTTTTTTTTTAGTATTGAAGTAATTTCCCGTATACTAATATATTGTATTTACAATAGGATTTGAATATTTTTTCCATTATATCGGGTATGCCTCGTAGTTTACAAGTGCTAGACCTATGTAGGATATTGAGTAGAACTTTATTTTAAAAAAATGCCACAGTTGAATTAACTGAATTTTTTTTCTTTAATTTCCCCAATTTATGATTTATATTATTTAGTTAATTGTTAAATTTCTAACAACAATATTTTTCCAATAATGAATTATTAATTTTATATCTAATAAAAATGGAATTTCATTCGCTCTACTTTCATTTTTAGCAAAATTTATTAAGCAATATTTCTATTGCATTTTAGGTGTTGGCACGTCATTGTTTGATTTCGATTTTTTGCGTGAGGAACTTTTAAAAAGAAATTTCACAGTTAACTAGTTAAGCACTTTCACGTAGTAACTTAAGCATAATCTATAAAATAAAGTTTAAAACTAATGAGAGCAAAAATGAATTTGATTTAACCGATTTGCAATTCAGATATACCCTTACGCAATTTTAATTAACTGAATTTTGGAGAAATAAGTTTTTACATATTCTAAGAAATCGGAAAACTTTGCTTTAAACAACTACGAATTGATTATCTGTTTTTAGCTGCTAGTGATAAACGTCTGAATTCTGTAATAAAGATATAAAAAGTTGCAATAAAAAAAGGAATCTAGATCAGTCCTCTTGAAAGTAAAATGAATTTTTACCCGGAAATAATATATCTCCTGAAAAAAAAAGCTCTTAAGAACTTAGCTTTTAACACTACCCTACTAACAAAGTTCTGTTCTCATTTCCAAGAAAATACTACCTTCTGAAAGCATTCTTAAGACATCTGAATTTTTTTTCTTCGAACATTCATTCATTCATTTCTTTAAAAAGTTTGAAGAAATCTTACAGACATTTTAAGTATTTTGAAATGTGTTAACTTTCTCTTTCAAATTTTTGAATAGTCTCAGTGTAAAAAAAAAGCGTATGAGATCTCGAGATTGTGCCCTATAATTTTACCGATAAATAGTTTTGAATAAAGAAATAGCTTCTGAAATGTGAACTTTCTCTTTAAAAATCTTACTAAACTATTGACTTGGAAATAAAAAAAACTACGCTATCTACTTTGTCTTTACAAATATGGATAAAGAAAAACCGTTTCTAAAATCCCAATTGACTCGAAATTTTTATTGGATTTTAAGTAAAGCTATTCATCATATTTTACGGCATATCTCGTCTATTTCAAATTGGACGCCGTATAAATTTCGCTCTTTTACATACTTCTTTTAAAAGTTTTAAACTTTTTTTTAGCATTAGGTAGGAAATTTCCATTTCTTAAATTTACATAGATTGAGTTAAGAGTTATTTATCATCGTCAAGCACAGAAAGATTATTTTGAGGGTCAGATAACTTGCAAAATCTTGAGAAGTCGAGGAACATATCTTTATTTTTAGTATGGTTAAGTTTTGAAAGTTCTTTATTTAAGAAAGTGTATATTTTTACTGGAAAATAATCCTTCTTATTTCTTTAAATGTATTGCCCTCAAATTTTTTTTAGTTTGAACAGAATGTTTTTAAGTTCTTAAAATTCAAGAATTTTTTTTCCTTTAGGTATCTTGCTATGTCGATCTTTTTGAATTTATTCTAATAAATAAAAAAAATTGATAAAAATTGATTTAAAAATTGATAAAATAATAAATTATCAAATGTTCTTTATATAATGAATATTATATGATATCCATTGAAATTTCTATAAAAAATAATTCAAAGTTTAGTTATATTTGTAATAAAAGTTTTTAACTATAAGTTTTTTTTTATTGATAAAATTTGATAGTGATTGAAGGAAAGGTATTTCGTAAGAACAGAACACACAGAGTACATATATGTATGCATCCCATACAACGTATGATATAGACTTCAAATACATATCATATGCAGGAATATGTATATGATGCATTATGTGCTATATTCATGTTATATGTACACACACACACATATATATGTGTGTGGATGTAGATATATAATTATAAAACATCTAACCGTATAACCACAGGAAAAATCTTAAAGTTTTTTTTAGTTCTACCTTTGTATTTAATCTAAATCTTTAAATCATCACAATCCATTGATTATTTTCATTACTGGCAAGACTTTCTTGAATATTTAGTATAAACAATTTTATTTCTATGGCAACACCGGTTGTGTGGATGGCTTATTACTTCTATGGGTAAAAACTTTCCTACTTTTATTGTGAAATTATAAATTATTAATTTCAATTTTGGGGAGAAAAAGTATAAGTTGATTCGGTAAATTTATTTATATTCATTGTTTTTAGCTTTTTATTTAGTCATTTGAATGTACGTCTGGTGAAAATTGATTTTTTGGCTCTTTAGTGATAATACTTTGCCTTGGAAACTAAGTTTATAGATGACAGTGATTGGTTTGGTTTGCTTTGGAGCGCTACGGTCTACTGTTTTGCACACGAAGGCTAATAAGACCGGGACCTACAGTTTAAAGGCAATTCCAGACGGCTACAAAAGTCCATGCCATCAGCTGGATTCGAACCCGTGAACTCCGGTTCCAAAGAGCAGCGCTCTACCATTCGGCTATCGTTCGGCTACAGATGACACTGTAACCGAAATTTATACATTAACAATAAAATAGATATTTCCACTACAATAGACGCAAATCATTTTTTTTTAGTTCTATATTATCCAAAACAGGGATGATTTAACAATAACTGAAAAAAAATCGGGGCCTATTAAAATTAATTTATTCTGCTGCATCTAGCTTAGCGTTTCAACTGCTCTTTTCTCATTTGTCATTACTCAAGGAACGCGAGAAAAAAATTTCAAAAAATAAGGATCTAAGTATTGAAAATTTCGCTGAGTTAAGCCAGCATAGGAAAGTAGCCTGGCAAAAGCCTCCAGCTACGATTTGTGATAAATATGCACAGGTTCAAGCCTTATTAAGTATGGGAATTTTAATGATCCGAAATGAACAAATAAACACCGATATTGCGTAGAAAGAGATGAATCAGTATAAAAAGCACTTCGAAGTCATTTTTGTTATTTGCAATGTGTCGTTATTTTAGAGTATGGCTAAATTGAATATAGTGAGTATATTTGTCGAGAGGGGCAGACGGAAGAAAAAAAAATTCGATGAGAATAATGGATGTTACAATTTTATCTCAATAGAAAATCACAGTTCTTAAAAGCACTTCATTCTAATTAATTCTTCCTCAGTCCTTTTCTAAGTATTTTATTGAATTTTTTTTCGACTTGTCCCATCATTTTTCCCCGTATTCATCTTTAATCAGTGCCTATCATGGCCCTGAATTAAATTATTTCCTGAGCGAGTATTTCATATGTTCTTAGAAGTACATATTCTTTTTATGTCCTGTAACTTGTTTCCTATTCTTTTTTTATTTCAAATAATTTTTTTTTCAAAATTTCTTTCACTGATAAGCATAATTGTAAATTTACATTGTGATGAGTTATGATAAAGAACACATGTTACTTTTTGAGTGACTTTTTTTTTCTTTTAATATTTTCCCCCTCCCCGCAATCATGCTAGAGAAAAATTCCGATTACATATTCTTTCAATTAGAATTTTTTTCTTTTTTTATGTCTAGTTTTTAAAAGTTTCGAGTAAAGGACTTAATTAAAAATATCCTTATAATGATTCGTAGAAAAAAAAACTAATGTGTTTTTAATTTTTTAAAGAGTCATATATTAAGTTTTTACGTCACGTTGTGACAGATAAACAGGCAAATGGATTTACTCAATACATGTTTATTTTATCTTCGGGGGGAATATCGTCTTTGTTTGAATTACTTAATTTATAAACAATGTTTAATGGCAAAATTTTGCCTTTGTTTTTTGGCAGCAATATGAATTATGAATGAAAAATTTCAATCGTAATGAATAAATTTCTATTTGATTTTTTTGCATTATTTCATTCATTTGTAATAATAATGGCAATAATAAGAAACTGCTATACTAAAGCCATAAACGTTTCTTGTATTGACTTTTATTAAAGAGAAAAAATTTAAATTATACTTTAATGTTATGTTATTATTAATGCCTTTTTTTCAGTTAATAAACTTCCAAAATGTCATATTATAAAGCTATGCAATATGAGATTAAATAGTTTATTTTTCATTAAACTGCATTTTGATCGATAGAGTCAAAGAAATCGTGAGATTTTAACCCGTGAAGAGTTTTTGTTAACATTCATTGTCTTAAATTTAAAATTAAAAGACATCATTCTGCGTAATGTTGTGTAGTTTAAATTGTTAGGGGAGGAAATTTATATTAAAAATGCAATAGTATAATTGTGTGTATCTGATAATGAAAGTGAAAAACTAATCTAGTTCGGCAAAGAGTAAATAAAATGCATATTAAATTCTGTAAAATAATTGTATTCTTGTATTTAATTTAAAATGCGAAAATATTTTATTAACATTCTCTGAGAAATATAGTATACTATGGGGTTTTGTGATCAATATAGGTTTTAATAAAATATTTTTTAAATTATTCGACATTTCTATTTTTAGAAATCTTACGGATCTTAATTGACATATTCTAAATCAAATTGTAGTCTTAAAATTAAGAAAAAACTTTTAAATTGTTTATTTTGAAATGGTATGTTACTCTTTATTTTCTTACACAAGAGCTAATGAGACAAGAACCTGTTGCTTAATGTTGATTTGAAATAGACATCGATATCAGCAGAAAGCTTAAATCACAAAGTCTGGTGTCAAAAACTACGCTATATCTCTCCAACCAACTCTTCCCTTTTCTATCCATCACTAAATACCCATAATAAAATGTTTACAAAGAAAAATAACATTGTAAATAACAAAATAATATACAGATTTTTCTAAAGTCTGGAACTTGTTTTAAGTATGTCATCAAACCATAAACACTTGTGATTGCTAATTAACCAGAGCAATTGGTTGATTAAATTAAGAGTTTATACTGTTTTGAGAAAATTATATAATTTATTTTCTTCAATTAACAATTAAATGTCAGAAAAGATAATTTTATAATTTTTTACAAAAACCTATGTTTGTACTTCAGTAATATGCCATTGTAAATAATATTACAAACTTGTAATGCATTTTTTAAAACGATATAAAAATATTTGAATTTTTATAGTTAAATATCTTATTGTATTACACCAATAATCTATCAAAGTTTTTAAAGAGAAAAATGAATATTTAGCTGTTTATTAAGTAAATGTTTTGCTAAAGAAACGATATATTTATAAAATTTGCTATTCTATTTTAAAATATTTTTAAATGTATCAAAATGAATCTATAAACACGCATGGCATGAAATTTTTATCATACATTGATTATGTATGTAATTTTAAATTCATAAGAAACACGAAATCCTATGTATATAGAATATTCATTTTTTATATTTGAATAAAAACTTTGAAATTATGTATATATAATTTGTCCTTAAAACATTTATATATTTATGATTAATACTGTATCTTGAATCCCACCAAATATAATTCAGAGTCATACGAACTAAAGTTTCAACTATGAGCTGTTGGCAACATTTTAAAATAATATTTGATTAAATACATTTGACACGGCATAAGACACTTCGTATTAACTTTTCTTCCTCTAATTACAGCTTTAATGCAGACAAATCACCAGGCAATCGCCATTGAGACATTCCACGGAAAGGATTGTTATTGCCAAATCCGTGTCACATTTAGGGCCAACGCGGAGGGTCGTTTAGCCCTGTGAAATTCGATTAACTTCTCATTTGGGCAAAAATGGGAATAAATTGTTAGTGCAGTGCCCTAAGCCGATCTCAAGTCCATTCATTAGGTACCTCTGAATATCATTAACTATATAACGGCATAAACATGCCCAATTAGGGAAGTGTAGATGGCTATCTGCATTATCAGTACTAGTAACGCTGCAATCGACTTTTTGCTCTGTGACGAAAATAATTGATGCGTTTCTGTCCCTCACTCACACGCTAATTATTCTTTACTAATGGAAACGTTTAATTTCATTCGCTATTAACACCGGCTTGCCCGTTTTCAGCTCGTGAATCCGTTGTGAGGAAATTGTTCGAGATAACGCTAACGACGTAGTTTGTAATTACGTCGGACTGTAGCAGTCGAGAAACAACTCATCTCGTCTCACTCCCTTGTATAGCCCCCTTCTCTTCTCTCCTTTTTTTTTCCTGCGCCCCGTTCTTTTTCTGTTTGTTTGTAGGAAAGTATTTATTTTATTCTCCTTCCGGGCAAATAACGTGGGATTTTAGCAAACAGTTCTGGCCAGAGCTAGTAATTAACAAAAGCGCAGATGGGTTTTAATTACTGGCCCCCCAACCGTCAGGGGAGGGTGTTGCGGGAGGGAAACTGAAGCCTAATTACGACATTTTTCTTCGCGCCCTACACTGCTCGGGTGGAAGGGCGGGGTTTCGACTTTTAATGAGGGTTACAAAAAAGGCGATATAAAAAGTGAGTTAATCCATAAAAATGGCTGAATAAACACTGAGTACTTATTTTTTTTCGGTCGTAGGAAGCTCTTAAACAATAGTTTTTCTTTCCCAATTGCGAGAGGGAAATGAGTTTTGAATCATAACAGAAATGTAACACGAACAATAAGAAGTATTAAAACACGGGGGTATAACAAATGGAGAGGAAAAGAAAGCCCGGCATGTTTTTTATTAGCTCCTGCAGAATGGACTTTTAAGAGAAATTTTGCCTCTTCCGGCTAATTTCGGTTACTAAGCCATTCATTATTTTTATGTGTCAGAACTCATACAACTCTTCCTTGTTCGCTTAGTTATTTACATTAGCCTTTTACCATCGTAGCTTTTATTAACACTTTCACTACACTCGGTTGTGATGAATGAAATTTCAATAAGCTGTGATATATAAATAATTCATTCAGTACTTTTTGAACTTTATGCTTGCTCTCGACACGATACAACTTCGTTTTTTTTTAGTCTCAACATATCTGCTATATTGTAGACTAGGAGCGTACTTTCCGTCTGAATTATATTCGTACTCTTGACAGTATTGCAAATTTCTCATACATATCATGTAAAATACTCTAAAATATTTATCACATGTCATACTAACTCTCCTCTCTCTCTCCCTCCCTATATATATATATATATATATATATATATATATATATATATATATATATATATATATATATATATATATATATATTTCTGACGATCTTATAACATAAATCTGGTCAAATCAAAATACTCAGGCGTTCGTATTGACATTTATTTTATCCCAAAGGGCTGTAGTATATATATATATATATATATATATATATATATATATATGTGTGTGTGTGTGTGTGTGTGTGTGTGTGTGTGTGTGTGTGTGTGTGTGTATGTGTGTGTGTATGTGTGTGTGTATGTGTGTGTGTATGTATATATATATGTATGTATGTATATATATGTATATATGTATATATATATATATATATATATATATATATATATATATATATATGTATATATATATATGTATATATATATATATATATATATATATATATATATATATATATATATATATATATATATATATATATATATATCGGTCATTCCATAAGAAAGGTTGTGACACATTTTTTAACTAATTTTTATCACTTTTTCTATAAAAAATATATGTTTAAATATATATATTTTGTGAAGCAGTTATAACACCTAAGGCAGAATTTTGCTATAAATAAAGAATTTCCATATATTCTGTAAGCCTTTAAAAATTATAAATATGTTATTACAGGTGTGACATTTATAACTGTCACACCCGTAACATCATATTTATATTTTTTAAATATATAAAGAAACGGAAATTCTTTATTTTTTTGCAAAAATTCTTCCTTGGGTGTTATAATTGCTTCACAAAAGAGATATATTTGAAATACATTCTTTATAAAAAAAGTGATAAAAAGTAGTTCAATGGTTGCAGTCATGGCCCATAAAAATGACACGGTTTTAGTTAAAGACCTTTATTAACAGATCGTTGGAGGACGGGTTCACACTTCATTATAGGGACAGGACATACTGCAGGGTGAGCTAGCATGAAGTTAGAAGTAAAAGGCTTTTAATACCTGAGTCAACATCTCAGTCAAAATCTGTGTGGAAAATCTCTAGGAAAATCTACCTCCGATAGCGTGCATCTCCTTTTTGCTAGAAAATTTCCTAAATTGTCCGTAATTTTCTTAAGTGTAGAGTTATAATTGGTTAGATCCCTTCTCTGAGGGCGTAAACTGTAGCCCTAGTGGTCAATTTAGGTTTGGGGGTTAAAAAGAGCAAAGCAAACGGACGCGTGAACTTTTTGCCCTAGACTTAGGTAGGTTTTGAAAACCTCTGAGAATTTTCTCGGGGTGTCTTAGAGATTTTATACAAAATGCCTACATTAGTTTCCCGATCCGAAATGCAATATATGTTTCAATTTCAAATATAGTGAATTCCTCTACTAACCGGTAAATTTTCACTGGTTAGCCGCCATTTGGCTACTCTTTTTTTTATGAATATCTGATATGATAATTTAACCTCTGCTGGCCTATCATAAATTTTGCAAAATCACCATGTTATAAAATAATCTTTAATTTCATCTTTGGTAGCATTAAAACTGATAACCATAATTAGAGAAATTTTAATAAAAAGATTTCTATACTATTATTTTACTTCAACACTATGATTTATTTATGTTTCTATGCTGCAAAAAAGTAAACATTCTAACTATGTTTAATTATAATATAAGCAAATATTTATCTTGATTAAATTTGTAACATATCCGTAAAAAGTTTAGTTATCATACAACAGAATGAAATAAATTGTTTCATAAATGAACGCGACTATCATAGTACTATTTACGACTTTCAAAATCAAAGTCATGAAACTTTATTTTTTTTAATTTATCAGTCAGTTTAAAATTAAATTCTATAATTTATCGGAATTCAGCTACTAATTGAGATGTTTGTCTAGGCCAGAGTTCGGCAGATTACGATTTATGAGCCACATGTGGCTCTTTGAATAGACATGTGCGGCTCTTCAGATTGTCTCTATGCTTTGTCTCATTAGTGATTAAAATATATAAGTGACTTTCTGACAGCTTTGTTATATTGTTTATTTGATAATTTGGCTTTTTTTTCTCTTGAAAGACAACCTACCCCTGCTTTAGGCTATCTTCCTACTTTAACAAGTATCGTCAATATCAAATTCTTCAACTTTGCATAGAAATTTATAAATTATCCCAAACTTGCTGTTTTACAATATATGATTTCTAGAAGCAGAAAATTACTTTGTAATTTATGATGTAAATATCATTCGTAGAATTAATCTACAAGCGTGTTTCTAGCACGTGGTAAATGTAAACCTTCCAGTAATCTGCTACAAAATTTATAGAACATACGATGGAAAACTGTAAATAAAAGACTAAAGTATGATCTTGACTACTAATATGCAAGAGACTCTTGTATGTAGATCTATTAATTCTACCTCTTGTGAAAGTAGCTTCTTAATTTTTTATCGTCCAGAATACCAAGAAGTTGCTTTTCATTACAAATGGCATCTCAAGTTCCCAGCATGACAAAACACACATATTTATTTCCGTATTTTATTTACCAGTCTTTTTTTTTTTGTGAAGTGGCCACCTCTGCGTCCATTGTTAGACATATAAATATGAATCCCGCGAAATAAATCGCCGAATATATATGTGAGCAGTCACTCTCCGGTTGAGGGGCGGTAGCTCACTGCTCAGGGTCTGACAGCTTGCCAAAATCTCTCCGCTCCTAGTTAATAACCTGGCCCCACAACTAAAGCCGCCAAGGATTCGACCGGCATTTGTTTTCCACGACTGTTGGGTTTTCTGAGCACATAATAGAGCAATTCGTCTCGCTCGGAAGAGGATTCCGTTGCGAATGGAACTGGAATAAGTTGCAGGAGGAAAAGGACTAGTGTTCTGATAAAAATAAGGGAGGAGATTATTGGAGATCAAACTGAAAAATTATCCAGCAATTATTTTCACGTAGGATTAAATCTTGAGGATTAAAGGACTTTTTCTTTCCCCTCAGAAGAATTAGGGAATTTTTTTTTCTATTTCATTTCAACGTCTTACAAATTTGTAACCGCACATTATAAGGGCAAGTAGCAATAAGTTTGGTTTGTAGATTTACGTATCTAAGTTAATTAACCCTTGATATATATTGTACATCTATTCATTTAATAATTTTGACGTGTTAAGGAATAGTACAACAATTGCAGTAAATATATTACAGTAAATGTAAAATCTTTGCGTAGCAATGTACTACATATAATTTAAATGTTATTACCGTATAACATATCTCACTCAGACTACTTATACAATAAGGGGTGGAGAAACCCCCCCCCCAGAAAAATATCATGATGTTTGTAAGATTTACGTAATGATGAACTGTTACTATAAGTATATATATATATATATATATATATATATATATATATATATATATATATATATATATATATATATATATATATATATATATATATATATATATATATATATATATATATATATCAAAATTCTTTAACTTTAATATTTCCTTAAAAACCTCCTCTCTCCCATTCTAATTCCTTAAAATCTTTTTCCCAGCCTCTAAATGTCTTAATCAAAGGAATGTCTTCGACTTAAAATTCTTTCGATATGTTTCCCAAAGCTTTCTGTCCTATAAATGTAAATTTTCTGTCTGTTCAACACGCTTTCAAGCTGTCGCTGGCAAATGGTTTCACGTTTTCCTCATCTTAACAGTTTAAATTCGCTGAGTACATTGTGCTTTTTCATTAGTTGTCAAATTCAGTCATCTATTTCTTTGTTCAGAGACTTCATAAAATTTTCATGCTTTTAACGTTTACGCCACAATATTTTGAACTACATCTCTTGACACTTCTTACAAAAACAAACTTCTAGCATTATTTTTTACCATGAATAGAATAAATAATTAAGATTTTACTTCCAAATTATATTGTACTATGCAGAAATTCCTTGAAGACATTTTCATTGTACTTATCATAGGTAAAAAAAATGACATTTTTGTTGATGAATACACACATAGCGAAAATATTGACTATCTGTTCAGAAATCTCATTTCATCCAACTTTACCGATCCAACTTTTTGAAAAGTACTGTTGAAAATAACTTGGTATTTCTTACCGTATAGCATATCTCAGACTATTTTTAGGATGAGGAGTAAAAAAAGAACCTTTCCCGCAAAAATATCGCGATGTCCGTGTGACTTACGTAACGATGTTACTAAAAGTTTTCTCATTTTTTTTCCTCGAGAAGTACATTGTTTTTCGCTAGAGCATATTGATTAGTCAGCAAATTCGGATCGTCGATTTATTTGGTTACAGATATTCATTCATATAAAATTTCTTACGATGAAGGTAAGCATTTTTCGCTTTAATGAGCTCAGTAAAGAAAGCACTTAAAGTCACTTATACCTCTGAAAACCCCGAACAGCGATCCATAATTAAGCTTCAAAAGAGATCTTTTTATGCTATTTGTCCTTTTAATGATGCCAAGGACCGTCTTACTAATTAACGGTCATTAAGAGAGAAATCACTAATTAATCTCTAGGTATTTATATCTTTAAAATTCATCTTTGGGCAAAGAGGGAAATGTTGTTGTAATTATGACTTTTTTTTCACTTCATTTTTGAGGGGGGAGAATAAATTTAGACTATGGGAATCGAATGTCCTGTGGGGTGCTTGACACACTCTTCGATTTCCAGAGAGGTTCGAGACCTGACGAAATGTTACGAACAAAAGAACAGTAGTGATTTCCGATGGAATCTAGCGATTTGAAATTAATAATGTTCCTTAACAATTCTAAGTGTTAAACAAGAAGATTCGAAGCCTCGAGCTAAAGAATTTGAAACGACTATGCCAATAAATCATTTAAATTTATTCACTCAACTAAAGGGTTGTTATATTTCGATTCATATGAAAAGCTCATCATTTTACAAAAATTATTAATTATTCTTTTATAACTTTTATATATTGGTGAAAAAACTCATATAATGAATATGATCATACAATTCAAGAAAGAGTAAAAAAATGTAAATTTTTAACTAAAAACATTATTAGTAAGAATATAATCATTTTCATTTTGTTTATTTATAAAATTGTACATTTTCTTTTAAAATTAACAATAATTAAGACAAATTAAAATTTAAGAAGTACAAAACAAATTATGAGTAGTTGTAAATATTTTATAATTCAGTAAATTATTCGAATTATACCTGTTCTACATGATTTTTAACATTATTTAAGGTAAATCAGGCAATTTATTTCTCCTAAATAAATAAAGTACAATAAGTTACTTCAGTTATAATTTAATTATTTTTCAGATAATAATAAAATTTTGGTTAGGCTTTGAGTACTACGGTCTGCTGTTTTGCAACACGAGGGCTAGTGAGAGCTGGAGTCACTGCTTAAAGCCAATTCCGAATGGCTATGAACATGCATGCCACAGTGGGATTCGAACCTTATCGGTGCCCTAACCATTCGGCCTTCGTTTACAATAATCAAATTGAAACGCATATAATTTTTGAAATTTCCACTGCATTTCAATTATAAGTTTCACAACAAAAAGAATTTCAGAGGGGGAAAAATAGGCATTCCCTTTATTTTAAATTTATTTTTTACAGCAAACTTCCATCTGAAATATATTATACGTGTACATTGAGCATAACACGCAGGATTTTTTTTAGTGTATTCATTGCAAGGAAACGTTTCTCAATTGTTTTTGTTCATTTAATGAAAATGTAGTTGTTTATCTTTATGAAAAAATAACTCAATAGTTTATGTATGTAGAAAAAAATCTTATTAATTTTTTATATGTTATGATTTTATTTTTGTGACTTGTACACCCTATCTAACCATCGATTTCTTTCATTTCAGGCTGAATGTCAGAACTACATCAGAGTTTTAGCCAGAAAGTCTGAAGACACCATTCTGGTCTGTGGAACAAATGCCTTTAAGCCAATGTGCCGTAATTATAAGCAAACGGTGAGTAGTAAAGATACAATCATACCGTTTATACTAGATACTAACCTAATATCTGTACATCGCAAGCAAAAGACACTATATCATAAATCTTAAATTTTTCAAAAGAGCAAGCACAATGCAGATTTTTTTTTTTTTACAAATTTGTTTCAGTTGGTTTAGTGAAAAGCTACATAAAAGTTAACCCTTTAATGCCCAAGTCATTCCTGCCGATTACATTTCGGAGCCTATCTTAAATCTAAGTTAAAATGGACTGTACAGAACGAAATAAATTTGAAGATCAAACAATTTTGAATACTAGAGCATGTCACGTATCAGACTGTAAAGCAGTTTATATACCTAGATTCGGAAATTAATACACAAAATAATATATCTGTTGAAATTCATAGCAGAATTATTGCTGCTAATCGATGTTTTTTTCGATTAAAGAAATATTTAAAGTCTAAGTACATTAAAAGATTGACTAAAATAATATTGTTTAAATGCCTAATAAAACCTGTTTTGACTTACTCAGCTGAAACCTGGGCATTGACAGAAAGAGACAAGGAAACCCTAACAGTTTTTGAGAGAAAAATATTGAGAAGTATTTTGGGGGGAATTAGTGTAAATGGTATATGGAGAAGAAGAACAAATATTGAATTATACAGAACATATAAAAACCCAGATATAATTAATTTTATAAGCTTACAAAGATTAAAAGGGGTCGGACACCTAGTTCGACGTAATGACAATAGATCCACAAAAAAAAGTTTTTACGGCCAAACCAATAGGAACCCGAATGAGAGGACGACCAAAACTTAGATGGTTAGACTGCATTGAGAACGATATAAGATCCTTGAAAATTTCAAATTGGAAATCCAGGGCCAAAGATAGGACTGCCTGGTATGGAATTCTAGAGCAGGCTAAGGCCCATCCTGGGCTGTCATGTCACTGAGGAAGGAAGGAAGGAGCATGTCACGTTAGTGATCAGTTATCGTGTTAAACAAAGAGTGACATTTATAAAAAAAGGAAAAACTTCCTGAAAAAAGATTTATTTGATATTTCAGGTAAAATAATCTCTGCAAAATGCTGTAGTGAAATGAAAAAAGCAAATTTGTCATGATCTCAGTCTGTACCTGCCGAAAAAGTAAATTTATGAGCGCTGACCGAAAAATCATAAAATCTAGATCTAAATGAAAAAAAATATCAATAATAGAAATTAATTGAAAATTTCGTAGATTGTTTATAAGATTGCCCATTAAATACTCTCAAAAGGAAAATTTGTTCTATGAAAACATAAAAACTCTACAAGCTATTTTTTAGCCGTATCAAAAATGATACGCCAGGCATTAAAGAGTTAATAGGGTCTTTGAGGAAATAGGATATTTATGCCATATGTTAACACAATGTGTGCGGGTACATTTTGCAGCCAAATTGTACCGGGAGCTGGCATTTTACTCATAAATTTAGCCTAATGTTTCTTGTTTATAAAAATGCAAAAAGTATTGCTGAAATATAGTTTGAGTTGCTGTAAGTGTGCGCACAGTGTGACGGCAATTTTTTTAAATTTTCAAAACAAGCACTTTTATTTTATTATATATAAAAGTTCTTATTTACCAGAAACAAATAAAATACAAAAAAATAACTAACTAGATTCAAAGAACAGAAGCTAAAATTTCCAAATAATTTCCATAATAAGAATAAAAGTTATGGCAAATCGAAAAATAACAAACCCTCATTTTTAAGTTGCTTAAAGGTGATGTGTCCCCTTAAGAAGAGGCGATTAAATTTATCAATTAATCATATAATAAATAGGTCATTCTTTTATAGTAGATATTAAGTAAATAGTTTTCTTTTATATTTGGTTTAAATAATTGATTAGGTACTATGCTATATGCTAGTAAATTTAGAATTACACAGAAAGAAAAATATTTGTTTCAAAATTAATAGTTAACTTAAAACTATATTATTCACAAATTAAAATTATATTTCAGCTGTGAATATAAAAAAAATATAAAAGAGGATAAATTAAGAAAAGATCTCATTCCAATTGCGATTTTTCACCCGTAAGAATTATTCCTTTTCTCTAAAGGTACGAAAAATATTTCAAAACATTTGCGTAAATGCAGACACTTCTAACACTAACCAATGAAGTACTGTATCAATGCTTTCTGCAGAGTTTCAATGAATGCATTTCAACAATGACTGACAAGAGTTGTTCTGGAGCATTTTCCTTCCAGAATAAATGTTTTCTATAAATAAATTGGGCGAACCGATTTATCACATAGTAAATCTTGTGGCAGAGGTAAATTCTTGCGGTTAACTGTAGCATAACTACAATTTGTTAGAATTGGCTCCCTGCCAAATGATAGTTGAGAGCTCCAGTGTTCGAAGTTTATCGCTCCTAAATCCTACGAGAGGATGAAGATCCTAGAATGACCGTTAGCTGGGAGGAGGCGAAGGGGGAAGTTGATGACCCTCCTGCACACAAATGAAAAGAATAGAAAAACAGGCATAGATCTTCTAGGTTATCGCAATGTAGAACGCTCTGTATTTAAATCTAGGTTCATTCCGATAAGAATAGCATCCATTCACCAAATGACGTGCTTATGTGTTTATTTAAAAAAATTCTTACAGATTAGGGAATTTCAATATATACCTAAAATATCTACTTGTAGTGTATTCGCAGTAATGTACATATGTTTACTCCACTTTACTCCCATTATAATTAGTGTTAGTTATAAATTATTAAAATTAATAACGATTTGTATTAGTTATTGTTTAATTATAATTTATAATTATGGAGTCCAGTAATCTTTTGATACCACTTTTAGCGGCTATTTAAAGCTCAGAAAGTTATAAGGTATAAATGTGATATATGTTGGAAATGTTTAGCTATATATCCTTGAACTCGGATAAGGAAATGGTACCTACTTTTTGTGATACCATTTATAATTAAACGAAAGTACCTCTATCCTCGGCACAAGAGCCTAACTTGGGGGGCAAGGCCTACTGCGCAAATCTCCGGTTTTGAGACCAAGGACTGTGGGGTGCAAAGTGCTTGTCCTGGTTAGGTGGTCACTCATTCGTTCAGGCAGTACACGCACTACACAACCTTTCTGTCATTGATTAGTTAGGTTAGGTTTTGTTTAGAGTACTACGGTCTACCATTTTGCACAAGATGGCTAATGAAACCGGAACCTACTTCTTAAAGCCGATTCTGAATGGCGAACGGCTACGAACATCCATACCAGTATTGGGATTCGAACCCCCGAACTCCAGTTCTGAAGGGCAGCACCTTACCATTCGGATATTGTTTGGCCATTCATTAGTTAGACAGCGTATGTGCACTGTCCTGGAGGATCGGGCAATTTCCATGCATTACCGCAGTTATCTGACTGTGGATAAATTCGGAGAATCCCACCTGGGACACCATTTCGTAACCTAAGCGCGTCGCACCCCCTTTTCTAGGAATGTCTCAGGCTATAACTCGGGTGGCGGTGGTAGTCCGTCGAACTGTCAAAGATCTCTGTTTTGGGGGGTTTCTGTCCTTAGACCCCATTCGATTTGGCGTAAACTGCGCCTTCTCTGGAGATGGATACGGGATTTACTTCTGAACTTATGCGGAACCCCCAGTGTTTAGTTATCAAGCATGCTTCGGCCTCAGTTTTTCTACCCATTGAAGGGATGAAAGGCTGAATCAAAATTGCCCAGCCCGGGGATCGAACTTTCGACTTACGTCGTCGAAACGCGAAGCAGTACCCCAATATCACCGGGTTTTGAACCAATGTATCTATGAAGATAAAATTATACAGCACGGGACATTTAAAATGTTAAAAACTTTTAATTTTGCAAATGATCAGACCATTTCATGTAGCTATGAAATAGATTGACATGGATAGTGGAGAAAAACTGCGAAAATGATATTAAAAAGAAAGAACTATGCCATAAAAGGAATAGAAAAAAATTAAATACCTAAGGTAAATCTTCACCTAGGACCACTTTAAAACATTTCCAAGATCGTACTGAATTATCATTCACAGTTTTCTTGTTCCAATCTTTTTGCAGGCTCGCTTACATCAATCTGCAGACAGACAAAAAGACGATTTATTTATAATGACAGAATAAAAAACCATTTCGGAATGCGTAGCAGATGAATATATATATATATATATATATATATATATATATATATATATATATATAAAGAAAAATTATATTACTTGAACGCGAAACAAACATAAGTACTATATTTTTTATATTATATCTAACTATTATGAAAAATAAAATCTCGAATAAAGTATCATTTAAATAGAAAAAATAAGTTTATTGTATTAATAAGTTGGTTGAAAAATTTTTTATAAATATATATTAGAATTTAATTTTTTTTCTAATTTAATGCTAAAATATCACGTAGAAAAGTGTATAGTAGTTGCTGTTTTAACTAATGTGAAGCATTATTACTTGATGATGAAAATTTTTTTTAAATTTTTAAACTACATGAAATGGAAAAAAGAACACTGAGTGTTACTCTTCCGGAAAATTAGTAAATGAAAAATTTTATCAGTCTATTCGAGTATTATTGGGATTATGCTATATAAGACGTTGATTGATTGCACTTTTACGTCCAGAAAATTTTAGTTTGATATGAACGGTCACAGTCCATTTATTTTTGTTTATTCTCCACTAAATGCATCAGGATTTATTACTTAAAATTGGTTCCGAATGGTCACTAAGATCCATGTCACAATTAGAGACCGAACCTACGGTACCTAAAATAGCTCATTATATTCCCATTAGAATCTAATTTTTCAACATTCTTAAAAAATATTTTAAAATATTATTTCTAATCTTAATTTCATTTTTTACTTTAATACATGTATTTTGAATTTTAAAAGTCATAATAATAGGTTCTTACGCAATATCAGTTGACTCTTACATGTATCAGTGGAAATTTAAAAAATAATATGCTTATTAACAATTCTTTAGCTTTAATATTTCTTCCATCTTGCCTTTTATCTGCCAAATATTTAAATAAAACTTAATTTTCATCCCCTATATTTAAACTGCATTAAAATTGTATTATTCCAGAGTAATTGCACTAAAAATACTATTATTTCAATACCTAAAAGGGAAAGTTTTTATTTTCTTAATCAGTGCTAAGAAGACTCGCTGATTAACTGCAATATAAAAATGTAGAAACATTTAATACCTATTAGCAAAGTATAGGAATAATTCCTATTTAATGCTTTGTACCTTCTATTTCAAAACTCTGTAATAATAACCTAATATTTCTGTATAAGCTTTATTAATGTTTTTCTGTATTATATTTATATTATTTATTCATTCATATATAAACAAACTACGAGTATGTATTACATTGTATATCTTGTGGTTAAGATAAATTCTTCAAGCATAAAGACATTTTATAGGACTTGGCCTTTTGCCAAATGATTGTAGAAAGCTACATTGTTAGAGGTTTATGGTACTTAAATCTCTAGACAGTTGGAAAGCCGTCTTTCCAACTATATAGGCATATCGCAGGATTCTGCTCCCACGTGAAAAGAGCTGTAATTATATAAGACAAAACAAATGACTATGACTTATATAAACGAAGGAAAGTTCATCTGTTGTCAAATTGTAATTTTTTGTATAAAACACATCTGAGATAAATGTATTTTATTGGGTGTAATGCTTTAGTTATAATATAGTTAAAGCAAACCCACCTTTTCTAACAGTGGAGAAGTGAGTTACAAGCAGTATATTCTAATTTCGTTCCTTTATACTTCCTATAAATTATTCATTTATCATATTTCGCGTGAATGCACATGTTTTGATAGAAAATATCAAATTATTCATGATAGCAATGGCTAGCATTCAAATTAAATTTTATTTGATCTTTTAGTATTTAGGTAGATACAGTTATTAAGTTTGGTTTGGTGCGATACGATGTACTATTATGCTATAAGAGGGCTACAGAGACCGGGACCTACTACTTAAAACTGATTAAGAATGTCTAGAAACATCCATGTCAGTAGCACAATTCGATCCCTCGATGTCCGGTTCCAAAGAGCAGTTACCTATTATTCGACAATCATCGACCGATACAGATTCTAAAGATAGCGTGATGCAGTTGATAGTGTTAACAGCGCTAACATATCCTATTTGCATTACAAGAAATTTTAATTAAACCTAACACTATTAAAGCACAAATGATCATAATATAACAGCTGTACTGTATGCAGAGATCATCCAAAAATTAAGTATCCAAACAACCGTAAAAAGAAAAGAAATGTTATTATATGGAATGGTTTTCTAAAAAGAAAATACATCAATATTTGAGCTGTTCTCATACATCATACATATACACCAGAATTATAACACTTGTCATACTGTGGGATACATTTTTGTAGTCCAGCGTCATAGAGGTCTGCGCCTGGGAATAAAACCAGCATGCCACCGTTGTCTGAAGGACGTATTCTGTGGTGACTGAATGGTAATAATGCCGAACGATGGCCGATTGGTTAGTGTGCTGGCCTTCGGTACCGGAGTTCGTGGGTTCGAATCCCACAGTGGCAAGGATGTTCGTAGCCGTTCGGAATCGGCTTTAAGCTGTAGATCCCGGTCTCATTAGCCCTAGTGTTGCAAGTAAACCGTAGCACTCCAAACCAAACCAAACTGAATGGTAATTTCTTGAGATGGAAGAACAAGGGGAAGTGGCTGGGAGCAATATCGGGACTGTAGAGCGGAAAGCCGACATCGATGATAGATGGCTGGTGGCACTGCAGCACATTTTGTCTAGCATTGGAAAACTCCTGACACCAAACATGGACCATCTACTTGACATTTACATCCCATCCATCAAAACTAACGATAGGTTTTGATTGACGCTACCTTCTATGTGTTAAAACTGTCAGCTAAAGGACGAATGAGAGTCGACAACTTTACGCACCACACATAACGATGTTTACGTGAGGTTACCTCACATAATGATGTTTATGTGAAGAATTGGAAATTTACAACTGCTGCATACGATAACCAGACTATCTACCGGTTTGTGCTATCGTATTTTGTGCCTTTTGTACCGCCACATTTTGAAGACCAGGGAAGTTAACTTTCTGGACAACCCCATATAATAACCATAGGTGAGGCAGTGAGGTATTTTCATTTGGTACTCAAGAAGGAACATGCTATAGCTAAACATTTGCGTATTATAATTCAGCAGCTATTTTAATATATTTTCTAGTTTGTATAAAGTGAGAATCTTCATTGACTTCGAAACAAAATTTCTTCATAAAAAAATATGCACAATTATCCAAAAATTAGCGAACATTTTATACTTATCTTGATTTTAGACCCACGTAAAAACTACAAGTATTTTAGAATCAATTTTAAATAATTCATGTAAAATAAGTTTTAACGACACTAAAATACTTAACTATGACTAAAAAGGGTTACGTTTAAACTATTCATGAAGAAAAACTAAAGAAGTATTAATATTTATAGAATATTTCGATTTAATTCAAATCCAAACTAACATTAGTTACGGAAATTTGAGTTTATTTTATGTTTACACAGAATATATCTAAAAGTGCAATAGTTTATCTAAAAGGTCATTTTACTTTACCTTAGCACACCTATCAAGATTTCAAAAGCATTTCCACAGAATAATAATTTATTTAAAGCCGAACAAAATACTAAATAATTAAAATAAACTAAAGTTTGAAATTTGCGAATTTTAATAGAGGGTTTAGTAAAGCTGAAAATTTTTCTTTAAAGTGCTTATAATTTTAAGCATGTTTTTTCGCCGAAGACTTCGTTAGCCCATTTTCTTTTCTCTCTGCTTAGAATAAGAAAAAAAAACTTTTCGAAATTAAGTATACGGTTTAAATTTCTAATCTCTCTTCCTTTCTCTTATAATTTAATTTATTTTAAGTTTTTATTTATGTGGATATCCTCAGTATAAGAAAGAGGCATTTCCAATTTAATAAAGAATTCCTTTACATTCTCAGTTATCAGCTCTCAAATCAGTTCTTCCGGGGATAATCCTTTATTTAATTTCAATTGAAGGTAGAAAAAAAAGTATAGAGAAAAACCTTTATATTTTGGGAGCTTTTTGGGGAGCCCGTAGTTTAATAAATTATAGCAAATTGTGCTTTGTAAAAGTTTCCATTTCAATCTGAAGAACTTTACTTTTTTTTATATTAAGATGGTTACTTTTGAGTTGCTATAGAAATGAAAAGATTTTAATTCCCTAAAACTATAATCCGTGGTTTCCATACCTAAAAGTCAATTTAATACTTAAGTCTGTTTAAATTAAATTCGTTCAGAAAATGCCAGTAGGATATGTATTTATTAAATCATGCTAGGTAAATACTCAAAGATAAAATTTTCGGATATATTAGAGTTGGAAAACTGTTATAGTATGATATATACTTTATACAAAAGTTCATTAAATCACTACACTTTTTATGTGGTTTATGTATTAAATGGAATTCCTTAAATATCGAAATTATCGAACGATTTTAGCATAGTAGAATATCAGGATGTTATAATTATTCATACTCATTTTAAAGTATTTAATAATACATTTATAATATTTTTAAAATTAAAATTAATTATTATAAGTTCAAGTAATTTAGAATACTTTCGCGTCTTTTTAAAGCGTGATGACTTATTACATACATACATACATACATTTATATATATATATATATATTATATATGTAATAATTATTTTCTCTACTTACAATAATTATGTATCCCCGGTATCTTATGTATCCAGAGGTTTTTATTTGCCCAAACTATTGGGCAAGTAGAAAGCTAAACATCTAGCAATAGTAACGTAAGATGCATTCTGGCACCATTTATATTCTAACGGAACACTTCAACTGTTCCGTTAAAGAGAACGGCACAAATCTAATTAAAACTTTATTTTGGAGATGCTAAAAGCGGACATCTTTACTAGTCAACGACAGATAAGAGAAAGACACAAAAATCACTCTGCTCGAACAGAGGTGCATCCAAGAGCGAAGACAGAAAGAATTTTCTCAAGGGACAAGAAACTTAGTCAGCAAATTAAACTGTTAAGATCAGGAAAACTGCAGGAGCCATTTGCCGGCGACAGCTGGAAAACGTGTTGAATAGACAGAAAGCTTTTGGAAATGTATCTAAAGAATTTTAGGTCGAGGGCACTCCTTTGATTAAGACATTTAGAGGATTTTAAGGAATTAGAATGGGAAAGAGGAAATTTTTAAGGAAATATTAAAGTTAAATAATTTTGATATATTACATATATATTTGTATATATATATATATATATATATATATGTGTGTGTGTGTGTGTGTTTGTGTGTGTGTATACATTATATAAACACACATATATTTTATTTCATGTATATAAACATTATATATATATGTATGTACACACACATAAATATATACATATTTACACACACACACATATATATATATATATATATATATATATATATATATATATATATATGCACGCACACATATTATGCATGTGCGTGTATGGTTCATATCTTAATACATACATTACAAAAAAACTTATTTGAAGTATATGTATTTAAATATTACAAATTTCTAATAATAAACTATATATTATATTTTTCTAATAAAATCCGATGTATTCTCTAATTTTTATAAGTGAGATTTATAATTCAAAATTAAGATACCTTATCGAATTTATTTTTGTTTCCTTTATAGCCTACGGATTATATTGTAACCAAAGAAATATCCGGTGAAGGGCTATGTCCATATGACCCCAACCATAACAGTACCGCAATCTATGCAGGTAAGAAATATTCCATTCTATTCTATTTGTTTATTCATTCGCTATATTAAGCCTTCACTTCAGTAAGTCGTGTTTATCAAATGCATTGGAATTATTCTGTATTAATCTTTATGTTTGTTATCTGAAATTTATAGTGTATGTTTGTGATATAAATTTACTATTAACAACTTCACGTATTTACCCATATAAATCAAGTGTACAAACATTCATAAAGAAAATTTTACTTCTTTCCCATTACATGAAAGAAAGAATGGAGTTTTGCTTTCGCTTACTTGATAATTCACACGTTGCAGATATACTGTTTACAATGGGATTTTCCTTATATACAACATGTATTTTACAAATGCAAATAAAATTTTTATATCTAACAATTATTTTTTATGGTCCGAATACCAATGTAAATTGTCCAAGGGTATTCATTCCATTGCTACTCTACCAGAATAAGCGAGACTTGATAGAAGTTTGAACACCTTTTCTACTGCCTATACTGTAGAAAAGTCTTTGGATCGTATAGGTTTTGCTTTATTCTTCTATGTGTGATTTCGTTCTTTTAATATCGTAGTTGTAAATAAAAGGAATTATTAAGTCGTTTCAATGCTTCATTTAATAACTATACCCTCCCACTTAAGAATCTCAAGACTCAAAATCATGTATATACAAACTATATAGGCAAAATACACTTCACAATGTTATAGATACTCTCTCCTTTATATGCATACGCAGTTAAAGTGAAGTCTCTCCTTTAAAATACATTCAAGTATAAGTCCCTAAATTATTGGTGAACCTATTTTAAGTTCAATTACTCATTTACTAAATGCCAACATCAATGTAAAGTTCTGTTTATTTAATGTACTAAATAAAATTAACCATACATTAATAAATTCAAAACTCCTTACAATTTCGGATTACAGATTCCTCCTTACGATTTACTCCTTACGATTACAGATTTAATTGTATGAAATCTACTTAAAAAGTATGTTAATGGTGTATCATATATTTTGGTATGATCTGTAAGTGTATTCGTTCCCATCTCTCATAAAATATTAACAATATTTGTTTGAGCTCTTTAATAAAATTATTAAATCACCATCGTAACTAATTATCAGTAATAAAGTAGAGCAATTATTAGAAGAGAATTTTGAAAAAAATCGTATATTAGTTACTCCTTTCGTTCAGTTACTCCTTTACTAAATGCCAGCGTCAATCTAAAGTTCTGTTTATTTTATGTACTAAATAAAGTCGTGTTAAAAGTAGCTTACCATACAGTACTAAATAAATTTAAAACTCCTTACAATTTCGACACCAGATTTAATTGTATGAAATCTACTTAAAAAGTATGTTAATGGTGTATCATATATTTTGGTATGATCTGTAAGTGTATTCGTTCCCATCTCTCATAAAATATTAACAATATTTGTTTGAGCTCTTTAATAAAATTATTAAATCACCATCGTAACTAATTATCAGTAATAAAGTAGAGCAATTATTAGAAGAGAATTTTGAAAAAAATCGTATATTAGTTACTCCTTTCGTTCAGTTACTCCTTTACTAAATGCCAGCATCAATCTAAAGTTCTGTTTATTTTATGTATAAATAAAGTCGTGTTAAAAGTAGCTTACCATACAGTACTAAATAAATTTAAAACTCCTTACAATTTCGACACCAGATTTAATTGTATGAAATCTACTTAAAAAATCTGTTAATGGTGTATCATATATTTTGGTATGATCTGTAAGTATATTCGTTCCGATAGACCTTAAAATTTTAACAATATTTGTTTGAGCTCTTAATAAAATTATTAAATCACCATCGTAACTAATTATCAGTAATAAAGTAGAGCAATTATTAGAAGAGAATTTTGAAAAAAATCGTATATTAGTTACTCCTTTCGTTCAGTTACTCCTTTACTAAATGCCAGCGTCAATCTAAAGTTCTGTTTATTTTATGTACTAAATAAAGTCGTGTTAAAAGTAGCTTACCATACAGTACTAAATAAATTTAAAACTCCTTACAATTTCGACACCAGATTTAATTGTATGAAATCTACTTAAAAAATCTGTTAATGGTGTATCATATATTTTGGTATGATCTGTAAGTGTATTCGTTCCCATCTCTCATAAAATATTAACAATATTTGTTTGAGCTCTTTAATAAAATTATTAAATCACCATCGTAACTAATTATCAGTAATAAAGTAGAGCAATTATTAGAAGAGAATTTTGAAAAAAATCGTATATTAGTTACTCCTTTCGTTCAGTTACTCCTTTACTAAATGCCAGCGTCAATCTAAAGTTCTGTTTATTTTATGTACTAAATAAAGTCGTGTTAAAAGTAGCTTACCATACAGTACTAAATAAATTTAAAACTCCTTACAATTTCGACACCAGATTTAATTGTATGAAATCTACTTAAAAAATCTGTTAATGGTGTATCATATATTTTGGTATGATCTGTAAGTATATTCGTTCCGATAGACCTTAAAATTTTAACAATATTTGTTTGAGCTCTTAATAAAATTATTAAACCACCCTCGTAACTGATTATCAGTAATAAAGTAGAACAATTATTACAAGAGAATTCTGAAAAAAATTGTATATTATATTAAAGTTCCCAAATGAATTTAATTTAAAATACATTTATTAGCTGACAACTTAAATTAAATCGATCTCAAAACTACGTCCTATAGAGTAAATTAAAAATATAAAATTCCTTTTCGTATAAAAGGTTAAAATTTAAATAAAAATAAAAGTAGAATAAAATTACAAACAATAAGTCGTCATAAATAACATAAAAGTTTAATAATCTTAATGATATTAGATTATATTTAAGATAATAAAATTATATACTCAGGAAAAAGATTGCTTATCTGTTGAATAAAATGTTTAAAATCTCAATAATTGTGATATAACATACAATTATAAATTATCCTTTATCAGTTATTATATATTTGGATTGTACACATTCAATACGGATAATTTCCTAAATTTATATCAATTAAAACAGGTCTTAAATATCACGTACAAATTTATATAATTTTATTATGTACTTTAAAACTTTATGCATTGTAACAGACGCCTGTAAAAAGTAGATGACCACTTAAATAGTTAATTGTTTTTAATTAGCTAACCAGCCGTCAGATTGAAAGTTATTATTTTAACAGAATGTTGAATACAGATTTCCATTTAATCTGGAGAATCAATATATCGAACAGTAACAAAGGCAAAATTGTAAGTCAATCTATTTTTTAAAAGGTAAAACTTATGAATTTATGAGATGATATACAACTATAATTTTCTCTATAATAATTGTTCTATACATATATTGTAGTCATTTCAGAGGTATGGTTGCATAATTTTTCAAGAGTTAAAACTGGTCATAAATATCGCTTATATTTTTTATATTTTATAAATGTATTCAAAAACATATGATTATCAATTACAGACATTTTCAATATAATTAAAATAAACTTCTGAAGAAGGTAGATGTCATTTAGATGAAATTGTTTCCAATTATATAAGTACCCGTTAGATTATACCTTATTATTTTAACATGATGCTAAATATCAATTTTAATTTTTTATCGTTTATCAATGTATCGAACTTTAGCACATCCAAAATGGTAATTTAATCTGCATTTAACCTGTCAAGTTATTTTGATGATTTGGGTACACAATTTGTCAATTTTTTTATTGCAAAACTCAAATGTTTACTACAAAATAAATTATACTTAGTAGTTAAAAATTTATATTTTGAAGTACATGATATATATTCGGGTATAACAATAAGAGGCATTAATAAAAAAATTACTCCGAGTAATACTCGGGAGTGACATTTTTTGAACACCAGTGCTGTGACCCGGATTATCTCGGGCATGACAGTTAAAAGGTTAAATTGTAAAATTTAATTTACATATGTACAGTCGTTTTTTAAAATAGAAATTCGCCATAAAGTCATCAACTTGGTCAGAAGAGGTGCCCTTTAAAAAAATCAACAGGTGGAAATACAATTGAAAAGTAATTTTGAGGCATGAAAAAATACAACGCGTGTGAAATAAAGTAGTAAATATTTAACACGTCTTAATAAGCTTACCGAAACCAAAAACTATACTTCCATGCGATGTAAAAACGACGGCTTAGTTATAAAAACACCAGCTTAAACATTCCAACTGACTTTAAAAAACTATTCTGGAATCATATCTGCAACATATATACTTAAATATATTTACTTATTTAAAAAGAGGTTGGCTCTCATTTGAATTGATTGATCGACACTTGATAAAATTAAGAGTAAAAAAGGCCTTTTTCCACTCCGAAAAACCTTCTATTTCCTTTCATATTTCTTTTTGCATGCGCTCGCCACCAAAACGTCTTTCCGGATTGGGGGGGGGGAGATTTTGATGCTGGAGGAACCGATTTAAAGAAACTGACGAAATAAAACCTTGATCCCCCGGCGTCAAACGAACCTTTTTAATGTGCCCAGGATTTATAGTTGGAAGCAACCTCTTTCGCTTAACGCGAAAATGATGTTTTTTCTTGTCCCAAGCTTCCATACTTAAGAGAGAAAAATACAGCATTTGCGTAAGCTGCTTTATGGTACTACCAAGGCTTTATGCGGGGAAAAGCGGTTCTATCGATTTTCATTTTATTTTTTGGGGGGCCGAATAATCGATGAGTACACTTTAAAAATCGTTATCAAGGATGAAAAGGGGGAGGGGGAAAAGAGAGCGAGAGAAAGAGGAATTTCTTGATGACGGTAATGGATATTTAATAATTAAGAGAAATTAATGCTCGGATAACTAACTATTATCACTGGATCCATTTACTTCTCACTCTTTGGTCCGAAATGAAGCTTTGAGACTTACGATTCAATGCTCGAAAAGAGTAAAAAAATGTTAAAATGTTGAATATCTCTTTATCACGAGACGTGCAAAGCATCAATAAATTGAACCCCGCGCGTTTAGAGTAAATCTTGCAAAAAAATTACTAAATAAAATTCAAATCACTCAAGTAGCTAATGTAACTGTTATTTTATATTTTTTAAACAACATAATTAATTCACTTTAAATTCATATAAGAGGAATGCCCAATATAATCCAACTGGCTGAGAGGCATAGTAAGCAATTCCATCAAAATTAAAAGAGAAAGTGAACTGCAGTGAGAAAGCCATTATTTATTATCAACAGTGACATAAGCACTAAATAACATAAAGCAAAAATATTTATTTTCTGAACGTATTTATTAATTAGATAAGAGGTATATATTACCAGACGAAACCTAGAAGAGAAAGATGAAAACCTAAAGAGTACCACGTGTTCCTACTGGAAAAAAAATATTTGTAGAGCACATGGACACATTGACAGCTACTTATATTTATATCTGTGTGTAGTGACATTACAACCCAAGTAACTTCTTTTCGTTACAATTACTTTCTGTAACATTTTTTGGCAATTCAATTCCCAAAGACTACCCTCTCTGATCTTTTAGAATTAGAGTTAAATTAGAATTATCCAATCCCTTAGAATCAATTGAAATTTCAAATCCAATTCTAAATTCTAGTAAACCTTCTGGTGAGCACTAAATCGCCATACTATATTCTGTATATGTCAGCATTAACAACACGTGCTAGCGTCTCCCTCGTTGAAGTCTTTTGTTCATCTTAGTGTTATCTTTAGAGATATTACTGTGAACCACGTGTAACTACTTCTCATTAAAGAAAGTGCAAATTTAGAGGCACTTCGACTTAAGATAAGATACACAAAGAAAGATGTTTCAAAAAAGCAGGAGGAGGAAGAGGGAAAGAGTTATAAATATAAAGCAGGAAGGAAGGAAGAGAAAAGTATAAAATGTAAACTGAGGACGTAGAAAGTATAGTAACAAAAATTCCTGGATGTTTTGAGTGAAGTACAAAGGAAATAGGCAGGTGAATCGCATCCAATTTTTGAATAATCCCCCTGAATTCCAAATTTTGTGTGGCGAGGAATGAAATGTGTAAGAGAAATAATTAGAACCCTGGAAAAATTACAACAACATATAGCTACTATACCAGATGTTGAACCGTTAGCAAGTGAAGCATTTACATAGCTTGGCACATCGCTATTAAAAAGAACTAAAATAATCAGCTGAAAGAACAGCCAGATAGCGGTCATCTGCAGCCATTCGCCAAGAAGTGGATGAATTAAATTTTAAAAATACGAATTCACATTAGACATGACTTGGGGATCAATTTTATTACGCTATTGAATAAGGAAAATTATCTGTGTGCTCAGACACGCATATTATATATATGTCAGGTTTGGAATTTTAAAAAATAAGAAATTAAGGTATTAAGTAATATAAAGAGAGAACACTTTGTAAAACGGAAGAATATGCGGTAAAACAAAACTATATAACAGCAAGGCGCTCCAAATTTCTGGAGGTAAAAGAAAAATCTTGTGGGCTGGTAGCCTGCTGTTAGATTGAGTACCACATTGAATAAAATAGCAAATGTAAAAAGAGCTGCCGTGAGTGATAAACTGATAATACCTCGAATGAATGTTTTGCTCTTTTTTAATGAATGTTTTGCTCGTTTTTGCTCGTAGATATCAGTCTGACATACGCATATATATATATATATATATATATATATATATATATATATATATATATATATATATATATATATATATATATATATATGTGTGTGTGTGTGTGTGTGTGTGTGTGTGTTATACAATAATTATAAAACTTCTGGACAAGGAGAAAGCTAAACAGCTAGCAGTAATAAAAATGCAGTCGGCCGACATTGAAGAGAACGGCACAAGTCTAATTAAAACTTTATTTCAGAGCTGCTAAAACGGACATCTTTACTAGTCAACAACAGACAAAAGAAAGACATAAAAATCACTCTGCTCGAACAAAGGTGCACCCAAGAGCGAAGACAGAAAGAATTTTCCTACTTACTCAGTGAATTTAAGTGTAAGATCAGGAAAAACGGGGAGCCATTTTCCGGCGACAGCTGGGAAACAAGTTGAATAGACAGAAAATTTACATCTATAGGACAGAAAGATTTGGGAAATGTATCGAAAGAATTTTAAGTCGAGAACTCTCCATTGATTATGACATTTAGAGGCTGGGAAAAAAATTTAAGGAATTAGAATGGGAGAGAGGATGTTTTTAAGGAAATATTAAAGTTAAATAATTGTGATATATTACAATATATATATATATATATATATATATATATATTACATATCTATAGGGACAGAGAGAGAGAGAAAGGGACAGATAGATATATTTGTACACATATGTCTATTCACATAAGTATGCACATGCATGCATGCATACATACACACACATAATAATAATAAAAATACTTATAGCAATAATAAAAATAATACACTATATTATCATAATATTGTTTTTCATTGAATTTTACACTATAATCATATTTGGGATAAGATTTTAATATTGAACGGACATGAAAAAATTATACTATAGACGCATTTAATGAAATTTCTCATTTCGTATTTGGTTCGAAATAGAAGTAATTTCCATGACAGCTTCTTTATGCGAGAACTGTTTTTCTGTTGAATCTTCTCTTCGTCTCTGGTGCCCCTATATACACATCAAATATAAATTATCCGAAGCAATTATACTATCTTTTTGCAGTGTTAAAATTTAAATATAAATTTCTCTCCTCGTCATTACATGAATGTTAATTAACGTCCAATCCATTACTTGAGGGTTTTAACTTTTTTCGCTACTAAATAAATAAAATCCTCTCTCCTGCCTGTATACCAAAACAAACAAGCAGAAAAAAATTTTAATAATTTATTTAAATCACTTATCAACTGCGTAACACACACTTATCGGTGTAAAAATACACTAACGCTTTCTATAAGATTATCTCAAGTGCAAAATAATGAAAATCTATCCCGCCCTCTTCCAAATAAATAAGTCGTATCCCATTAAACAAATTGATTGCAAACAAAGGCCTTCGAAAATTTTGCTCTAAGCAACAATCATCTTTCATTATTTTCCATGCCACGTATATATAAAGTGCTATCACTGATAGGCCACGTGTTTTCTTTTTGTAGAGGTTGTAATGTGTGTGTAAACAAGCTGGGGAGGATTTTTCTGAATACTTAATTTTATTATGCCTCTGCCCGGGGTTAAGAGGGGGTTTTCTTTGGTGTGCCCTGCATATATTATCGGATGCTGATGCTCCGGGTAGAGGCTGCTGAAATTGCCCAAGATTTGCATTTCACTAAAAGTGTTGGGAGTTTAGAGAAAAGGGATTTTTTTTAGATCACTACTGGTGCCTGCGAAAGCTTACCGAGGATTTTTTTCCCTTCTTCGTTTAATCTGTTTTGTTTATATCTGATCTTCTATTTGATTATGAGTTTTACTTTTTTTTTTCCCCATCCCTCCCCGTCCTTTTCTTTTTTTCCCTTTCTATTTCGGGAACGTGTTTGAAAATAATTCTCAAATTTTCTGATAAAAAACTTTAACAACGGAGATATGCAGATTATATTGCAAGGGGGAAACAAGACTATTGTAATGGGTTTCGATTTGCATAAGATGGGCAAATTTTGTTCGCTTAAGAGTTAATTTCGATTTTCTTTTTAGGCTAATAGTTGAGCTGACAAATAATTTAGAACACTTGTGACTCCAGATTACATAATTAAAAGAAGGCTCAACGTCTGCCATTGTACTTAATCAACACTCCCAAACTTATCTCCTGCCGAAAAAAAAATTAATAATTTTCATTTGAATAGAAATTTAAATTTTGTTATCTGAGTTTAGAATTGAGAAAACTGCTTATCAATTCTTAGATTTAATTAGTTTTCAACTAATTTACTATTCTTTTCCTTTGAGAATGTTCTTTCACAAGTAAAGTTATCTATTAAGTTATCTTCATTTTTTGTTTCCTCCAATAAAGAATTCCTTGTCTTTAATTTTAGAATTTATGAGCTAAATATCATAAAGCTCAAATAAGATATTTTCTCTTGTAGTAAAAAGATTATTAATATACCAACAAACTCACACTCAGGGCGGCCTAATTTGCATATGATTAATGAATTTCAATGTAAGTTTTTAATGAAGTTACAGATAAGAAAAATTTTGTTTGCTTAATAAATATATGAAATTCATGCTTCATATATTATTAATAAATAACTAATTTTGAATGTTAGTATAATAAATTTAACAAGGAAATATATAAATAAGCAAATTTTGTTTGTTTATTTGGCAATAAGAAAAGAGTTTACTTGAATATGCTGATATGTGATTTATAAATAACTTACTAATGTACGAATCTAAATATAGGGTTGATAAATAAAGATTCCCAGGGTTAATTTAACAAAAATTTACTTGCACGAAACATCAACATTTACACACTAAACAAAAATATAAATATAACGGGACGTGAATTTTACAGTACACGACCATATCGGTCGACAGCAAACTTCGAACTCAGTTTTTTCCTGGTATACCCTATAGAGGACGCTGTAAACTACGTCACAGTCTAAACTTATTTGTTACATAATTAAGTTTGAAATGTCAAGGCTAAAAAGAAGCTATTACTTGAAAAGATTAAAGCTTTTCAGACACATATGTAAGGTGTGATGAATTCCGAATACATTTGTATTTAATTCAGACTGAGAAATTAAGTAAGCAAATTTTGTTTTTTCATTATGTGTATAGTTTTTATACTTAACATTATGCCTCTTTAACCGTTATTTACGGCCCTGCACCCCAGTAATGTCTGGAATTAGTGTAGTTAACTGACGCTATCTGCAAAACCATTGTTGACAAGGTGGCTACATATTGCATAAAAGTGGAATTGATTCAAAGTGATGTCAATTCAACCCCACAGTGGTCAGTTTTAGAAAGTTAAAAAGTCCAATAAATTAGTATATAGTAATAAATATTTATAGTAGGCAGGAAAATCAGCAATATCATCAGCACCTAAAAGACGTGACTAGCCGCTACTCAACTTACATGGACGGTTTAATTTTCTTTTATCTTTTGTCAAACAATTCAACTGAAAATTCAATCACACAGTGGTCAGTTTAGAAAGTTAAATAGGCCAATAAATACGTATATATCAATACATTTTCATAATAGGCAGGAAAATTAGCAACATCATCAGCACCTAAAAGACGTGACTAGCCGCTACGCAACTTACAAGCATGGTTTAGTTTTCTATCTTTTGACAAACAATTCAACTGAAAATGACAGATGAAAAATGGCACTATAATATGCTATTATAAACACTCATTGTTAAGGCGCAAGGGAAGGTCATCTAAAAAATAAGTTTTAATGGATGTAATATTCCCTGTAAAGATAATCTTAAAAAAAACTCGTAATTGCTAAATGGGAATGTTCTATGTGTAACAGTAGTTACCGACACATATTCAACAAATTGATAATACAGTTCATAAGCCCAGACATTAATTCAGCGCATGACTATTATTAACACGCTGTAAAAACACTTGGTTTTCAAATTGCAGACAGCCGCTGTTTTCGTTTGGTTCCACCTGTTCTATTCGGTTGGTTGGTTGACTGGACTTAATGGCACTGCATTCTCCTGGGATAAATTGTGCCAAACACAAGAACTCCTTAATTAACAAACTATTTTAAAAATAATTTCAAAGATTAATCTCTTATAGACGAAACGATGAAATAACCAAAGAAACAAAGAGAAACGAATGTAAAATTAAAAAAGTGAATGAAGTGATTCTATTCGGAGAGTTGCAATTTCAAAATATTTTTGGGCAGCAGCAGACCTACGCATACTATGTATTTATAGATCTGGAATGGAATCCTAGAACTTTACCTAATTTAATTTGTACAGTTTTCATAATAAAACTTTATCACTAGAAACTAAAAAATTCTTCACAAAGGTGTAGTCAATGTGAGAACTTAATGATATAAGCCAGACTCAGGACTGGTCGACTGCCAAATGTTTTGTACAAAGACCTGAATTTATAGAAAATATATCAGATAGAGACATCACTTAGTACAAAAGAGAAATTGGGACAAATTGGCAGGCGTGCACTTTACTTTAATAACTAAGTTCTATTAAATAGTTTTAATAATAACGATGCATGTTATAAAGACAACATTCTATGTGTAACAGTAGTTACTGCCACATATTCAACAAATTGATAATAAAGTTCATAGCACAAACATTCATTTAGCGCATGACTATCATTAACAAGCTGTAAAACACTTGGCTTCAAATTGCTGACAGCCGCTGTTTTCGTTTGGTTCCACCTGTCCTATTCGGTTGGTTGGTTGATTGGACTTAATGGCACTGCATTCTCCTGGGATAAATTGTGCCAACACAAGAACTCCTTAATTAACAAACTATTTTAAAAATAATTTCAAAGATTAAAACTGAAAGACGAAACGATGAAATAACCAAAGAAACGAAGAGAAACGAATGTAAAATTAAAAAAGTGAATGAAGTGATTCTATTCGGAGAGTTGCAATTTCAAAATTTTTTGGGGGAGAAACACATCTACGCATACTATATATTTATAGATCTGGAATGGAACCTTAGAACTTTACCTAATTTAATTTGTACAATTCTTCATAATGAAACTTTATCACAAGAAACTAAAAAATTCTTCACAAAGGTGTAGTCAATGTGAGAACTTAATGATATAAGCCAGATATAGGACTGCTCGACTGCTAAATGTTTGGTTAAAAGACCTGAATTTATAGAAAATATATCAGATATAGACATCACTTAGTACAAAATAAAAATTAGGACAAATTGGCAGGCATGCAATGTACTTTAACAACTAAGTTATATTAAATAGTTTTAATAGTAACGATGCATGTTATAAAGACAACATGCATACAAAAAAATTGAATTTTGATTTATCACCGATTACCAACTTAATTATAATAAATAATTTATATTATTAAGAACAAACTTCATTTAGAACAAATAAAAAATGATTATTTTGAGTAATTTCAGAATTTTTCTTACTATTAAAACAAGATTTCTTTTTTTGTTTTTCCAATAAATATCTTACTTTCTAATAATTTTTAAATGCATTACTTACTTACATTTTTACTAAAACTATTTTTTACTTCCTTTACCACATAACGCTAACGTTTGATAAAATTCCAATGTAACCCAAAATTATATTTTACTATTGAATAAAAACTGAATTAGTTTTGTACAGAAGACTGTACTAAATTTAAAAGTTGGAAGTTGGGCCAGAATAAATACTAAAATTCCAAAATTTCGTTTACTGAGGGTTTTTTTAAGTATTTATATAGAGGAATACGGTAATTGAAAACCAGTAATTAAAAAGGGACTTTAAACATCCGTGGAGTATTGAAAAAAAATATCCGATTAAAGCAATAAGATTAAGCTTATTTATGTTTAAATAAAATATATCTGCTATATATATTCACGTGTTTTCTTAAATTAAATATTCCATCAGAGAACTACTGTACGAAGTGGCAAAGTTTCTATCGTTGTTTCAACATCCTGAAAAATATTTTGCCAGCGATTTTCTGGACAGAGTGTTTTTACTCCAATTTCATCACGTCTGTAGTAAACGAACTTCCCATAATCTCGCTTCTTTGAATAATATTATCTACTTGAAACCTTCGCTATTTTTTCAGGGGATTTCCCTTTAAAACCAATAAGTCGAAATGGGTTTCTTTAATCCTATTACCATGGACGGGTTTGGTTCGAATAGAATGATAATGTTTCGAAATACGAAATCGTTAACGCTGATATTCTCAGTATCGTTCTCACTTTTTTTTACTTAATACCCAGCGAAATCTAAATGAGGATAAGTTTTACTAGGTTTATTTTTCGCCCTTGCTGGCAGTTTAATTTTATCTGCCAGTGAGGGTCAAGTAAAGAAGGGATATAAAGGTCACCGGGATATAAGGAATTTTTGGAAGAATTGCAAGAAACAATAACAGATGCGTAAAATAAAAGTTATTAGCGTCTTATAAGTAGTTTTTACAGATTTTTCAACCTTTACTGAAAATAAAACAGTGTACAGATTTTTTTTCTGAAGTATTTCTATTAATAATTAAATTGTGATAGAGTTAATCTTTTATATACTTGAAATATTTATTGTTTGAAATTTTAGAATTTATTATATTATATATATATATATATATATATATATATATATGTCAACCTCATAAGTAAGTGTATAAATTAATCCACTCTCAAATAATTCTTTTTCTGTTCTTTATTCATCCTCATCACACTCTATTCAACAATGGCGTCTCATATTGACGCCCAACTGCTAACAAAGGCAGTTTTCACTGCTTCGAGGAGCCACAGGTCCGACTGTAGTAATTGCTTATCGCTCTCTGCCAGATCATTGCGCGTGAGCCGTATTTATGTGACTAACTGGAGCCGCGTTACTCCCATTAAAATAATCCCTAATTAAAATCTCTTAAATTACTCTATATTTTAAATCCTGACATATATACATATATTTGTCTAAGTACAGATGTTCTATTGTACGTTTTGTGAATATCGATAATGTCTAGTGGACATTTATATGACATCTATGATGCTCATTAAATATATGTAACTCAAAGAAATTTAATCAGCCGGTCGCAATGAAAACTGTATCCCCTATTGTTTTTACTTGCCTGGGCTACTGGGCAAGAAGAAGCCTAGACAGCTATACTAATTGAAGATTTTGCAGTCGTGGCACATTGAAGATAAGCACGCAAGTCCGAATCCAATTTAAATTTTATTTTAGTTACGAGAACGATATGTGTTTCACAGTCAAAGGCAGAAGCTACAATGGACATCGAAACACATGGTGGAAGATTAGACCCTATAGCGAGAAATCTTTCTCAGAGAAAGTAACTTATTCGGAGTTATTAACAAGAAAAGGCAGCTTAGATCATTGAAAAGTGAACCGGGGACTGCTGGAAAATATGGGGAGTGGGCTGTAAATTTACATCTATTGTAGATAAAGCTTTGGGAAATGGGTTGGAATAATTTTAATTCGATGACACTCCTTTAATTACGATATTTTGTGGCTGAGAAAATACATGTGAAGGAATAAGAATGGGAGAGAGAAGAATTTTTATGAGATATTAAAGTGTAATAATTAGAATATTATGTATAAATATATATAGTGTGTGTGTGTGCGTGCGTGCACAGGCATCTCTCAACACATGTATACACACACTCTAAGTACACGCGCGTACATTACACATACACGCATCCCACTCATGCACATCAGATATCTATATAGACAAATTTCAAGTCTCTTAATAGACCCCTTTCAAAATATTTTATTGTAAAAACAGATTCTTCACGAAATATTAGATCTTAAAAAAGGTCCATTCACAATAATCTTGTGAAAAACTTACTTTTCGCTAATCTGTATTACCTTTAAGGTAACACAGACGTGCTATATTTTAAACGGGGGCACTATTTTAACAAGTAACTGATTCCTTGAATAAATGTAATGTTTATTTATAGATCTGCATATGTTTATGGATCTATTATCCATCTATCTATCTCTCTATGTATCTATCTATCTATCTATCTATCTATCTATCTATGAAATATATATATATATATATATATATATATATAAATATAATATATATATATATATCAATATATATATATATATATATATATATATATATATATATATATATATATATATATATATATATATATATATATATATATATATATATATATAAATTTTTTAAAATAACCTTTTCTTAAAAATGAAGCTTTAACTTAGTACTAATTTCAGATTCATAAATTTCTATATTTTCACAAAAAACAGAAGCCTATCTTCATAAATTTACAAAACAGGATGCTTGTTGATTGAACCCCATTTAATGCAAATTTCAGCTTCACAAAATTAGGATTAAATTTCTCAGTATTTTTCAAAAACAGAACCATGTCTGAAGAATCTAGACCAGACTCCTGCTTATATATTTACAATATATTTATTATTTATGTATTTGATGCTTACAGATAATGGATTATACCGCATACAATAATAAATCTTATACAATGAAATAGAATATTTGTTACAAACCTCAATGGTCATTAATTTTATGTTAGTTAATGGGGATGAGAAATAAAATAACTGAACTACATATCTGATGTTTCTTCTCGCTACATATTTTTACTTAAGTCTGAAATACATTTTTGTCTGAGTCATATTTAATGACTGCATAGATCGGCAAAACAAATCTCACCGAAAAGAGATAAAGCAAAAGCATTCATTTAACGTACCGAAGCAAAGATAAGCAATAGATGGAATAGATGAATACACAGGATGTCTGCAAGTGATGTGAATAACTTCGGACCCACAATGAAAGGAGAAAAGGGAGAAAAAAAAAGAGGTTGACTCATCTAACAACTGAATCTGAGCCCTGAAACATGACCTCTAAACGTAACTAGCGGTAGAAAATACTTTCTTCCTCTATTCAATAAAAGAGAGACATAGAAAGAAAAAAAAATCCACCCCCTTTTCTGCAGAAACTACCCAATTTACCAGCTCCGAAATCTTTTGCATATCTCTAAATGTCCCGTTAGAAGGTTCTGGAATACATTTTTCTTTTTCTACGAAACCTGGGTCCTGACTGATTGCTGTCCTGGGGTGAAATCACAATCTACGCCACTGAATACCCTCCCTCCTACCCTTCTGCGACTGTCACGAACATCTGCCGAACCCACTTGTACCCAGACGGGTGCACCTCTGAATATAACGGTTCGCAAACGGTATTGTGCTGTAGAGGTTTCGGCTTGAGAGTTGTTAGCTGGAAGAGTGGGGCAACTACTTTGAAGGTGTAAGTTCTCCGAAACGTGTTTCCGAGGATGAATGTTTACGCAGGAGATTGTTTGGGTCGTAAACTCCGTTTCTTTCCTTCTTTTTTTTACGCCAGAGAGATGGTAGTTTGGATACGTCATACTGTGCTTTGGGTAGAGCTATAAATGTGCTATTGAAGAATGTCATTTTTACGAGAGAAAATCTCGAGAAATTTTTATACGCAAGCTGCAATTTAGAATGTCTCCTGTCACAAGCAGTAAGAATATTTTCCCCCAGCCTGCAACTAAACCGAGATTTAAAGTTTAACTTTTTTTTTCGGTTTTGTCGTAAATCACAAGACTTTACTTGTAATGTATATTAATATATCCAGCGTACATTGTATCAAAACACTTTTAAGAGGATTACTATTACTTTCAAAAATCGTAATTAGTTTGTTTATATTATAGAGAAACCGTAAAAGTTAGTTAATTTAACCGAAGATTACTCTTTTGCCATGAGTATCAAAACATGTATTTTTAAATAGATACTTTTAACTACTTTCTTAACAGCAGTTATAAAAAAAATTACCTTTCAGTCCCAGAGAGACGTTATAATTATAAGCAAGTTCCCTTTATCTTTGAAACAAAGATTCCGCTATTATTTCGAAAATCCTTGTTTATCAAACTAATTTACCCGAAAACAGCTTATCAATAAAACACTTTAGAAGTGAATAAAAATTTCTTTTCTACACACTCTGTATCAAAAGACTTGTAAATTATATAATTTTCCTTTAAAAACGCTTTTGAAGTGTATTCGCTTTATTTCTTTTCTATTTTCTGTTACATATAGCCCGCGTAGCTGAAAAATTCTTTTACAGTATTAAATTCTGATCTTCGTAGAAGAAAATAATTTCGAACTATTTTCTCTGCTAAAGGATGAGTTTATTCAACGAACAATAAAAGTTCTCTCCAAACATTAAAAAGCTTTATTTATTTTAGGAGGTGATATGAGTTTTCAGCTTTAATATTTGCTGTTAGCATTATAAATGCGGAGTTTAACAGTTTTAAGATCGGTTTGTTTTTCCTAGTAACAAAAACTTTAACATGATGTAGCAGATAAATTGCTTTATGTTTTGTGTTTATTTTAGTATAAGATTTTGAGAACTTAACCCTTAAGCAAGAAATTTTCTGCGCAATATGCTTATAGTCAACCAGCTCTAGGAAATTTTGCTTTTGTGTACCATCGAAATTTTAGTTGTACTGCTAGATTCACTTAAAACAGTCTAAAAGCTAAAAATGGTTTATTACGAAATATCCTAACTATTAAATTATGATAGTTATGCTAGTGACATAATATATCATATTGGTTACAAAAGGGAAAATTATCATTGGGGCATCATGGTCTGTGCTTTTTTAGAATGCTTTTAAAAGCTATCTGTTAGCAAGAAATTAAACACGATGAATATCATGGTGCAACAAGTACAAGCAAGCTGTGCTTATAATACAGCACAAAAGCCATAACTTCATGCAAAGTACAGGTCGAAGTACATCAATTGGATTAAGAATATAAGCATGTTTGCGCATATTTTATTCGGAATCATTTTATTTTATTTTAATCTTGAGGATTTATAATTATTTGTTGAGTATAAATATATAATAGTTTCCGAAATACTATCTGGTTTGTTTTCAAATAAAAGTTAATTCTTTATTAATGTAGTATCACGTGTAATGTAGTATCACGTTAGAATTCTCTTCAATTCAATAATGTATATCCACCTAACATTTTTTGGGTCTGGCATTAATATTTCATGTCAATACAGACGAACTTTCTCATTAAATCTAGTAAGTTCTTTTGATTCACGCCACTGTTCCCCTGCATGAAGTCCTAACAAGTCCTCCACACCTTCCTAGTTTGTTAGGAAAGGAAAGAATAGCTTTCTATCTTGCTAACTAAAGTAAATATGTAATGATCATAGAGGGTCATTCCTTTAATGACCGGCGGATTTGGACAACGATTCCCTCGTTGGCCTGGCCGGATATAATTTCGGTTGCCAAGCTAATTCCGGAGTCTGGCCATTGTTGCGATGGACCGGTAATCGCAGGAGATGCGGAGAAGGGAAAAGTTATTGATGTAAGTCCTGATTGAAGCGTATCTTAAAAGCGTAAACGGCTCGCGTCTCGAAGATACTTGAAAGGCAAAATGTTAATGCCCTCACACGTTATTAATTGCTGTGTGTTTATTTCCACGCTTCTCATCTCTTTAAAATACAAGCAACAGCAAATGCATTGTTTGTTAGGCATTACATATCCTTACCAAAATGAGATTTAAAAATACTGATGTATGAAATGTGTCTGTAACATTTGCCCTAAAAAAATGGCTGTCAGGTTGTAAATGCTTTAAATCCTAAATCCATTTAAATGAATACATTTTAATAATATAATACATTTCCCATTAGATATTAGATATTTTATTTAAGCAGTTTAATCGGTGTGTTCAGAAAACTATTATCAAGAGATTAATTAGACGGGGACCTATCGCTTATAGCAGATCGTCGAACTGTGGTTATCCTCGTGAGATCACATGTCCCTCCTATTGGATGATCGTATTTTACTGGCAAATTTATTTGTTTAAGTGTGAGAAATAATTGCTTTTCCAATGAACATAAATAAATTTTGTAAATAAGATTTAGTTACCATTATGTTTTACGTTCAAAATAACAATGTTTTCTAAGTTATTTTTCAGAAATTATAAATTTCATTGTTTTATTGCGTAATGATGTTTAATATAATTAGCTATAAAATATAGTTTTTTTTTACATTTGGGATCTTTGCATCCTTATTTTCCTCAAAAATCATGTTTTCAGAATTAATTTACAAGTTTTTCTGGAATAGAGATATCTTAATATATGTAAGTATATTTTTTTTATTTGACCTCATATACCCTTTTATAGTTCTATTGGGATGATGCAGTTTATATTCCTAGTAAAACGACTGAAAGGTTGAGACTTAGGTCTCAAGAGAATAGGATTTACTCACTAATTGAGCTTACTATCTCATCTTATGTCTGTGACTTAGTGTTTGAGTCACTATACGGAAACGCTTTAAAGGAATTTTACATGCAATACAGTTATTAAGAGTTTACACTACATTTCACCTCAATTAGTTTACACTTAATATTCTCAACTCCATACAGATCCCGTTTCCTCCACTTCTAAAATATATCCGATTATATAAATGGTTATCAATAAAACACTTAAAAACCATTTAACGAATTGATTTTACTATACTATTTTATTGTTTCCTTGAGATGATGTAACTGAATTTCTTGGGAAAACGGCTACAAGGTTGAGATTTAGGTCTCAGGAGGAAATGATTTCTTTAACAATTGGACTCGAACTTACTATCGTACCCAACGTCCGTGACTTAGTTTTTGGATCCTTATCCGGAAACGATATACTTTTACATGCAACACAGTTGAGAGTTTATATAGTATTTTTCAGTGTTACTTTTATACATAATTTCTTTAGCTCTAACTAATGTAGATCCAATTTCATCCATTTTTGTGCTGTATTCAGTTTTATAATATGTTAAAATATACTTTTAAAACTGTATAACTCATTAACTAAAAATTGCAGTACTTAAAATATAGGTATTGGAACCCAATGTCATATTCGTTTTTATGTATTATTTTCCGAAGCTGATAAAATAGACTTTTTTTATAACCTAGCTGAACCAAATAATATATATTTTATCTACTGAATGTAACAAATACGTTTCCACTTTTTATACCCGTCGGTGAAAGTTTTAGGGGTATGTAGATTTTA